>JAHBCN010000019.1:170000-419418 GCA_019359885.1 Listronotus oregonensis | reverse complement strand
TAATTTGGAAAAAATGTTTAATTATACGGTGTTCACTTTAGGCACTAGTGTGTAATGTAAATTACGGGACCTTTTTTTTTATACCCACCCCACAGAAATCGTATAAAAACATACCAAATTGAAAAAAGTACATTTTAGTGATTTATCACTTTTTTGGGAGAAAAAAAAAAGCCCCTTTATCTAACCAGAACTAACCATGACCCCCCTTTTTGGCTGATTCTCGTGGGGAAAGGGGGGGGCATCATGGTTAGTTCTAGTTAAAAAGCGGTTTTTTTTTTTCCCCCAATTTAAGGGTGATAAATCACTAAAAGTATACCTAAAAATTGAAAAAAAAAACCATTCCTCTCCCATCAATACCCCCCGACTTCGTGAGTGTAAATCGTTCGTGTTTGGGAATACTTTTCGCGAGCTGTCTGCATCCGCTAGTTGTGGTTAGTTGTGGTTATTAACAGATTTGACGGATCTCAAAAGAAGCGAATGGCCAAGAGTAGCGTCCCAAGAACTTTGCTTACCTAAGTTTAAGTTAGTTTCTGACCAGAGCTAAGTTACGACTCCCGCGTTTTCATTTTCGTCGTTAGTTTCGACCAAACGTTGGTTTTTTAACGTAAATCCATGCAAAACAATTTAAACATAACCCTAATTCGAGTTATAAAACGTTAAAAAATGTCAAATTTTGCTCAACTTAGGTTAGCCCAAGGGTGATAAACTTAACAAGGAGTGCTCGATCCCATTTAAGCCCATATACGCCAATTTAAACGTCAATTCGGTATTTGGGACGTAATCCGTTTGCCTTTTTGTTTTGTTTACAAGTAATATAAAGTCTTAAATTTTTTTAAAATATTATACATTACAGTTCTAATAGTAAGTGCATATCCAAAATAGTTTTTAAAAGTTGAATATTTAACAAAAATTAATAAAATAAATCTACCTTCTGGGCAAAATGGGCAAACGGGTGACGTCCAAACATAACTTATATCTGCGGACAAATAGTAAAAATCGAGCAGTCCTTGTTAAGTTTACCACTCTTGGGTTAGCCAAGATATCTCAGACAGAAATCCGGGTACCTTAGCAGGGGCAAGGAGGGAGGTCAGATTCTGACTTAGCTGTGACAAATTGTACGGCCAACTAAGTTAGTTTCCCTCAACTTAGGTCAGAATTTGTGTTGTTCGTAAGCGGCTCTTGTCCGCAATATTTAAAGTGAAGTTGACTTACAAATCGGGGGCTGCTATCAAGGTAGATAACTTAAAAGGAGTGCTGGATACCATTTAAGCCCATATACGCCGATTTAAATGTCAATTCGATATTTGTGACGTTATCCTTTTGCCCTATTGTTTTGTTTACAAATAGTATAAAGTCTTAATTTTATCAAGTGGTATACAATACGGATCTAATAGTAGGTGTACATCCAAATTAGTTTTTAAAAGTTGAATATTTAACAAAAATTAATAAAATAAATCTACCTTCTGGGCAATAAGGTGACGTCACAAACACAACTTTATCTGCGGACAAATAGTAAAAATCGAGCACTCCTTGTTAAGTTTACCACCCTTGGGCTGCTATAGCCCCGGATGGTTTTGCTGCTGAGGCATTCGCCAGCTCGCCCTCACCCCTCCAAAACTTAGAAAAAGGCGGAGCAACCCTTCCGCATTGGTTATACTCCCGTTAAAATGGGGTTAAGAGAAGGGCTAGACATATTTCTTGAGAACTCCGAATTAGTCCGGCTCAGAACCGTATCGAAGCTCTCGACTATTTCAATTAAAAAAGCTATTCAAATGCACATTCAGTTGTCGAGAAATGCAGCAACAAAATACAGATGTAACCAGTTTCTTTTTTTGTCCTCACGAGCCTGTGCTCTATACCGCCATATGGTCAACGCTACCATGGGTGATTCTAAAAAAAAGGGTTATAGGAATCACTCCAGATTTCGAAACTACACTTTCACTACACTCCGAATGGCAGGGTGAGTTTCTCCTTGATCCCTGACGAACAATACAGCAAATATAGCTCCTTCCACCGCCTTTCCGGAAAAAACTATGTAGTTTTTTATCGACCGCACCTCACTAGTCGGAGGTCAAACAGAAACTGTGAAAAAGTGAAGTTTAAAAACGGTCATCTGGAACATCTGGATTTACTGCAATTTAAGGGTCATTTTTGTACCACAGAGTGGGTGATCCTTACCTGTAGAATCCATCGTCGTAACCGAATTAACCTGTAAATTTGACACTGACAGTGACACAAGAAGCGTCAAAAAGGCAAAAAGGTTCTCAACGTGGTTTGTGGTTGATTACCGGCTGGCACCAAAATTTATTTATTTGTAGATTAATTTAAAAATTATGGCTGAAGCAGGAGAAGAAAAGCTATCCAAAAAGTAAGTTTCGACAGTTCCAAGCCTTGACGTACACATTTTATTTATATGCGTTTATTCTAAGTATTGGAGTGTTATGATGCAAGGACTGCATATTTTTAGAAGGCATTTTGCCTCGTCTACCTTAGTTTTGTCCAACTTAAGTAAACGGTAGGTGACTTTTATTATTATTTTTAATTAAATATATCTGATGTGTATTTTAGTGAATTGAAGAGGAGACTAAAGGCTGAACAGAAGGTAAAAGAAAAGCTGGAAAAAGCTGCATCTGCACCTCCTACAGAGACCAAAAAGGATAAAATATCTGAAGAAGACATAAGCCCCAATGAGTATTTTAAACTTAGAAGTACTGCTATAGCTAATTTAAAAACACTAGGTGGTGACATCCATCCTTACCCACATAAGTTTCACGTTTCGATTTCACTACAAGAATTTATAGATAAATATTCAAATTTAAAAGATAATGAAGTGCTAGATAATGAAAACCTGAGTGTAGCTGGACGGGTACATGCTATTAGAGCCTCTGGTGCTAAGTTAATATTTTATGATTTGAGGGGTGAGGGTACAAAGCTTCAGGTAATGGCCACAGCCAAGCAATATGAGAGTGAAACAGCATTTTCAGAGGATACTGATAAAATTAGAAGAGGTGACATAATTGGTGTTCAAGGAGTTCCTACCAGAACAAAAAAAGGAGAACTGTCTATTATTCCTCGTAAGATAAAATTACTATCACCTTGTCTTCATATGCTTCCTCATCTACATTATGGTCTTAAGGATAAAGAAACAAGATTTAGACAGAGGTATTTGGATCTCATCTTAAACAACCATGTCTCTAAGATATTTCAAGTTAGAGCACAAATTATAGCTTATGTTAGAAAGTTTTTTGATGAAATGGGATTCTTAGAAGTTGAAACTCCAATGATGAACATGATAGCAGGGGGTGCTACTGCCAAACCATTTATCACCCACCATAATGAACTTAATATGAATCTGTTTATGAGAATAGCTCCTGAGCTGTATCTTAAGATGCTTGTTGTTGGTGGCTTGGATAGAGTATATGAGATAGGCAAACAATTTAGAAATGAAGGAATTGATCTTACTCACAACCCTGAATTCACTACTTGCGAATTTTATATGGCTTATGCTGATTATAATGATTTAATTTATATTACTGAAACTCTCGTTTCAGGTATGGTTCACAATATTCATGGTACTTATAAGGTAAGCAGTTTTAAATGTATTTATAATTATATACTTTGTGACAGTGAAATCACTACCAAGCTTTTTATTTTTTTTTTATCTAAAAATAACACTTTGCCTATTTTGGATATAATAACATCTGCCTATTGCTTCTGGTTTAATCAAAAATGGCTTCAACTTTAATATTTTAAATGGAACACCCTGTATATAATTTTTTTTAAAATTTAAAATTTTTAAAAAAGGCCATTTCTTTAAAAATTAACAACTTTTGGTATTCAAAATTTCTTCTTTTTAAACAAAATTTATAATTATAATTATCAATACATGGCATCGAGTATATCATGCTATTAAAATTTTTAAAGTCATGTTATTAGGAGCCAATTTTTGCCGCACTTTAGGTAATACCAAAAGTACTAATATTATGGCCTCAACAGATGAATTAAACATATTAAGTTTTCTTAAAATTCACTGTTTTCCCTTATAATCATAAAACCAACAAAGATAGGTATAGGATATAATACAAGTTTTATATCAGGAATGGCTTGTAGTATTTGAATCCAGAAAAATATACCCGGTATTCTATTTAAAATATCGAAACTTCATGCCACTTCTGGTTCAACCAGAAGTGATAGACTAACTAAAATTGGTATTTGATGACCCAATACCTATATCATTCCAAAATTTGAAATCAATATGTTTTCAATAAAGAAAATAAAAGGCTTGGTAGTGATTTTGTTGTCACCCAGAATAGGATTGTTCTTTATATTAAGAGTTTTGTAGGATTGATTATGAAATCTAGAAAAACTTTAATACAAATTTTGTAAATTTTTTAAAATCACAACATCCACCTGAAAAATATAATATCATGTTAAATTAACTTAATTTTTCTTAAAAACACTTTAATTAAAGTTATGTTTCTTAAAATTTAAATGTTTTTATTTTTAATCCAAATTTTTATTATCTTATCTTGAATTAGAAATAACAAAACATTTATTGCTCAATTTACAATTAGTAACAGAAATGAAACTATAGAATTGTAAATTCAGCATATTTTTATTTCATATTTTGTAAATTTGTTTTTTTTAACCTATCTGTGCTATTATTATAAAACATTAAAAAACAGTATTTATTTAAATGGTTAACTTTGTATTGGGCCTGTCAACAATATGTTTATGCTAATGAAAATATTCAAAATGTAAAAATAACATTTCAGTTCACAAGATCTAATAAAATTGCAGTAATATTATTGATTTATTCTTGTTTCGTAAACTCGTTTCCTACACCTCAAAAATTTTCTCAATTTTTTTTTATTTTGTAAAAAATGAATTATTCAGGTTTGTGTCTCTAATGGTTTATAAAATATGCTTAAACGAATTAAAACTAATTTTATACATAAATATCAAAATATTTCTTGCTCACATTTAAGTTGCAGAAATATAAAATATTCATTTAGATTAAAATAATCTAATAATAATATATATTTTAATTATCTACCCAAACAGAAAAGTTTACTGTTCATACGTGATTTATCACGTCTGAAATATAATTGGGGAAAATAAAAAGCACGCTTTAACTAACCAGAACCAACCATGACCGACCAGTACTAAGGACTTTTGAATATGTCTAAATAATCCCTACATTGAAGTTATTAAGAAAATTTAGATAATTTTCAATTTGATATTTATTTGGTTGGTGATTTGGGTCGTCACAATGGTCGGTATACGAAACGAAAAGCATAAAATGGATTAAATAATTCAGTGTACAAAACGTAAATATTTCAGGTAAATCTCTGAAGTGTACGAAACAAGAAAACATCTATTAAAAAATGTATTAATGGTTTTGCATCTTAGTTAATTTTCTTTTATATCTGTAACTGTTTATGAAGCTTATTTTAAAGTGTTCTTCTATTTATTCATGTAAGAGGTGTGTATATTGTATCAGATGTGTTCTTTACATATATTATGTTTTATTCATGTACCTACTTGACTTCAATTTCAAAATGTTGTTAGCTCTAATTTTACTTTTTAATTTCAAATCCAATTTGAAATTGTCATGTTTTATAACAACGTTTCAAAAAACAAATCGATGTTTTTTGCCCCTTTTGTATTTGATCCAGAAAATTAATATTGTAATAAAGTTGTGTTTCAATTTTTATGGTACTAAATTTCAAGATATATGCTATCATCATAATATGCCTAACATGATTTATTGTTTAATTAAGTATATTATTTGGTATTATATTATTTGGTATTATTTGTACCTTTGGTAGCTGTCTTTATTATTAAATAAAACATCCTTTTTCTGAGGTGGTTCAGAATATAAAAATTATATATTTTTAATTTTTAGCTGTAATATCTCTCTTTTGTTATTTTTCTTTAGAAACGCCCTGTAAAAAAACAAGAAACTTTAAAAATGTTTGTTTTCTATAAAAATAAAAAAATATTATTACCAATAATTTTTTAGATTAAGTATCATCCAGATGGTCCCGAAGGTGAAGAATATGAAATTGATTTTACTCCTCCATTTAAACGGATTCCAATGATACCAACATTGGAAAAAATATTGAAAGTTAAATTTCCTCCAGCCACTGAACTAAATTCAGAATCCGCAAATAAGTTTCTTAGTGACCTGTGCGTTAAAAATAATGTTGAATGTCCTGCACCAAGAACTACCGCAAGGCTACTGGATAAATTAGTTGGTGAATTTATAGAAGAACAGTGTATAAACCCAACTTTCATTATAGAACATCCCCAGATTATGAGTCCTCTGGCTAAGTGGCATAGGTAAGTTTTCTTTTGACATTAAATCTGTTGTACATGTCCTTATTGTTAAAGATGATAAAGATTGTTATAATAATTTTTTTTTTATTTATTTTTTTAATTTTTATAACAGCCCATGAAAGTTTGTATAATAGATACAGTGGATGTGGCATTTTTAGATGTTTTAGATGGAGATAGGGTTTTTAGATGATTGTTCCTCATTTCCATCAACGTAGTCCCGATACATGCAGATATTACATTTCACCGCACCTATTAAACAAACAGACCGATAGTGCTGGCTGCAAGGAAGTTTAAAGGTGTATGGAAGGCCAATGCTATATTACAAAATTGTCCAGGCGTGCAGGGCAGCGGGAATAGGGGAATCGGCCACGCGGATTATGCGCAATGAATCGTGGGGCAGTTTTGGACTTCCATAATTATTTGTTACCATATATAAAGTTAACATCATCAAATGTCAAATTCAGACTAACTATACGTTAACGGTTTTCTTTTGAATTTTTTTGCACAACATTATTGGTTTATAAACGAAACTAGAATATATACAATTATTGTGTAATATTAGATTTTATATCATCTGATTTAACTTGGAAAGAACTGAGGGCGCCACGTCACAGTCTTCTATTTAAATGGTTGATAGTTTTGGGAGTTTCGTATTTTTACCAAAAATTACTTACTTTAGATTTGTAATCAGCGCCTCTGTATGAAAAAAGTCATCAAAATCGGCAAGGGTCAAGAAAAGTAAAAACTTACCATATTTTAAACTGGTTGTTTGTGTAATGTATTTTATAAATGTATAATTTGTATAAAAGTACAATAAAATGGTGTTACCTTATGCAGATAACATTAACATAGTTAAAGAGAAGTATAGAATTTTTTACATAAGATTTTTTTATATCGTCAGACAGTCCACTAAAGGCTAAAGCTTTAATACTAGTGTACCGTTAAGTGTAGTAAAGAGACATTATCTTCACCAGACATAAATATTTGGAGAAGGGAAAACTTCTGCGGCTAGCAGATTAAAGTCTAGACACTCTGGGGATGATGGAACAAAGAAAGTGGGAAGTTCGGGGCCTTTTACGTTGGAATGTAAAAGGATGCATAAAAGTGACACTACGTGTTGCTCTGTTGGAAGCTGTCAGAGGAATTATACTTGTCAACTCCTTGGAGCAGAGGCCGTGAAAATTCCTACCAAAATGCAATACATCCCCCCCCAGCATGTCAGTGGGAAAGAAAAGGAAGCTTTTCTGTAAGCGTGAGATCATTAATAAGACGAATAGATCTTTTTTAAATGGAACCAAGAATGATAAGAGTTGTAGGAAATAGCATTGTAGAGAGAGTATAGAGATTAGACGGATAGAAATACTTACTGGCTTGAAAGAGGAATCCAAGCTTTTTTAAAGTAGCTGAGGCTATGGATGTAATGTGTTTGTGTCAGATAAGGTTGTTTTTAAAAGTAACGCCAAAATGATTAAATAATTTCTTTTCGCGACACCGACTGTGTCTTGGAGCATTAAACTGGACAAGATTTTTTTGAAGTCCCAATTCAAGATTAGTTTATGGTTTTGTGAAAGTGATTTTGAATTGTTTTGCTAATTAGGGGTATTTCGGGTATGTTACCCTTGGATTTGCAAGACAAAACCATACAACTTTCAGGCATTTTGTTATGATATTTTAAGTAACAAACAATAAACCCAAAATTCTAGTTACAATTAAATAAACCAATAATCACTAAAATATGAAGGTTTTTATTAATCCAAAAATCTCTGGAACAAAAAAATAAAATCACGCAAGACAAAACAATCGAAATTAATACGGCGCAAACGACAACAAAACATTTAGTTCACAACGGCTCTGTAAAAAGGTAAAGTGTTGCCTACCTACAAACTGTGTGTCGGTAGGCATCACATTACAATATTTTGGGGAATTTTCTTACTGCGTGGAATCGTCGTGGCCGCTCATGACAGTTATTTTCATAGTGGGCTGGACATTTTTTGATCGAATGGGCCATAGTATTGGGCTTCCGTAAACCTTCAAACTTCCATGGCTGGCTGTCATCCATAGAGTTACCGTGCCCAGTGTTGCTTACCTTGGCTGCATCACGGGAAGCGGTGTTTTAACGCGGCAAAGGTCATTGCATTTACATAAAAAATATTAATAAACAAAATAATTCCTGTTCCTGATATAAAATCTTATATGAATATAAAATCTTATATAAATATTATCCTATACCCATCTTTGTTAGGTTTTGAGAAAATGGCGATTAAAGATGTCCAAACGGCCGCATATTATGCAGTTAAAGGAGAAAACAAATAAACGTTAAAAACATTTATTATTTTTTAATTTATTTCTAAATTACTTTTTAATTAACTACTTAAATAAAAAACTAATATTAAAATAACAAAATTGCTTCAAAGATACGGTCTGAATTATTTTAGGCTTATTAATTTTCTAACATTTATTATTTGTTTTCTCCTTTAACTGCATAATATGCGGCCGTTTGGACATCTTTAATCGCCATTTTCTCAAAACCTAACAAAGATGGGTATAGGATAATATTAATATAAGATTTTATATTCATATAAGATTTTATATCAGGAATGACCCGTAGAATCCAAATTTAAAAAAATATACAGGGTGTTGCATTTAAATTTTTGAAGTAACATTATTAGAAAATTTAATTTTCGCAGCACTTCCGGTAAAGCCGGAAGTAGTTTTATTATGACCTTTACAGATAGAGTCTTCAGAAAAAATTAAATTAAACATAATAATTTTTTATATCATAGTTATAAACTGCATATATATATATATATATATATATATATATATATATATATATATATATATATATATATATATATATATATACATATATATATATATATATATATATATATATATAAGGTAAGAGCACCAGTAATCGACACTATTAGAACATCTTATAGCCATTTAATGTAATTTTGGGCACACCAGTAATCGACACCTTTTCACCAGTTATCGTCACCGCAGTTACCCAGTTATCGACATTGATTTATCTACACAATTTTCTAAAAAAATTATTTAGATATATTTTTTCCTTACCGTGACTGCTTTAATTTTTTGTAAAGGAGAATAATTTTACCACCTTTCATCAGTTGAAAAAGTTTTTTACATAATTAATTTAAAGAAACATTTTAGGTAAAGTAGATATTTTTATTCTTATTTGATATAAAAACACAAAGCAAAGCAACAGTTTAATATTCTAAAGTATTTAGGCTTTTAGGAAAAACATATTTAATTCTATCACCAACAGTTTGTATAGTAGGTTGTGGCAACTTTTGTATAATATCTTGATTTTTAATTACGGAGATATCAATTTCGACCATTCGATACATGGTTTTATCAGTATTGATGCACTTTAAGGACATAATCTCAATTTCCCTCCATCTAATTTTTTTGAATTACACATGCGTAACGATATTGGGTCGTTTTGCGGGTTCCACCCATAAATCTTACCAACAAAAATCACCAACATTGTAAATATAATTGTCCAATGTCAAAGAGTCGCTGTCTTGATCTAGATCTTCGCCCTCAAACTCCTGAAGCATTTCTAGTTCCGAAACATCGTCTGAACTGCCCACTTTCCTTCCATTCTTCATCTTCATCACTTGTGTCATACGAAATCTTTCTTCTTTTCTCTACTTGCCTTTTCACCACCATACTTTTCTGATTCTTTTTTGCCTCTCTGGTCTTTGCTCTATTTTCCTTCTCTTTAAGTTTTCTTTTCTTTTCAGCTTCCTTTTTTTCATGGTATTCTTGCCAGGCTTTTGATGTAATTGCAGATGGAATCCTTTCTTTGCGCCTCTTTTTTCTATCTGTTTCCGAAGTACAAGGCCAAAACAATGCTTTTTTAAATGGTGTTGGGACATTCTGCTGAAAGTGGTGAGCTTTTGAATGGGGAATTGGAATTCAAAACGGTTTGATTTTCTGGTATTTCCAATGCATTGAAGCTATCAACGCCAGGTAAATAGGAGGATCCAGATTGAAAAGCATAACTACAGCCTGGATTTTCTTTTTGTGGAGTTTCATACTTCTTCTGTTCTGTTGCAGGGATATTTTGAATAATCTCATTCAAAGCTGGACTTATCTGTAAAGTGTGTGGGTGATGCTGTTGAGGTCTAAATATCTGAATGGATTGTATAAGTACTTTATTATTAGCTGTTTTTTCCCCATCATTGTCAGTGACCTCTTGATTAAAGTATTCTTCAGGCGCAGATGCGATGTCAGTTTTTAGCTTCCTCCATATTTCAAACAAGGACTTGTCTTCAATCCTCCCATTGTACTGTCCAATTTCTTCAACTTGCTTAAAAAGCATTAGTGTGGCTTTTGGTATCAATTCTTCTAATACACGTAATTGTTGTTTTTCTTTTATTTTATCAATTTTTTCGACATTTTTATTAGAAGAGATTTTGGAGAACTTCACATTTTCCTCACATAGTGGAACAAGGCCACATGCTTTGAACCCATTTCGCACAGTTTCTTTTGACACTAATGATAGTGCAGATTCCAATAATTTGGGAAAATTTTCCTTCCTTAATTTTGACCCATTATTGTCAATATGGAACTGTCTAACTAATTTTTTCCAGTATGCCTTAAAGGCTTAAATACTGCAACATCCATTGGTTGCAATAGATGTGTTGAATTAGGTATAGAGCCAGTACCTCTATCTTATTTTCTTTGCAAAACTGCGACAAATGATATGTCATATGAGAGACGTGTCCGCAATAAAGAGGATGATTGGTCGCTTGATATTGTTTTTGTCCAGCCAGGGAACAAAAACATTAGTAACATATTCATAAAATGTAGGCCCGCACATCCATCCGGTTTCAGAACGGCCAATACCCCATTCATTATTTACTGCTGCCGATATGGAACTGGGAATTCTCTCGTACTTAAAAACGATCATTGGTGGTGCAAAGACTCCTTCGCCATTTGCTGTAACAAGAACCGTCAGATTTTCTTTGTCGTCATTTGTTCCTGCGATGTAAACAGATTTTTCTCCTTTCCGTATATATATATATATATATATATATATATATATATATATATATATATATATATATATTTTTTAAAATATCCGTTCTTTAGAGAAGGACCCACGTCATCAACAGTTTCACGTCAGTTAGCTAAATGGTTGTTGAAAAAAAAATTATATGAAATACAGAGCCGGGGAAAATCCCCCTTTTTGGTTTTTCAAACATTTTTGGGTTTCCCTTTAAACAAAAAATTTGTCACAAAACCATTAGAAGCAGGAAAACAAGGCGAGGGGGAGGGGTATGCTGATTTATAAAATACAAACCAAAAGTGCCTCGTTAAAAAAGTACAAGTGAAATCAGTTTCCTTCGAGGAAAAAGTTGGGAATTTAATCAATATTCTTCTTGGAACTGAACTAACATGCGAAGGACTTATTTATGAAACTGTACTTGTGTCAAAAATAACGCCAAAAAGTATCTTGTTAAAAAAGTAAACATACAAGTGAAATTGACAGTTTTCTTTTCCAAATGAAAAAAAAAGGGGAATTTTTTAAACATTATTCTTCATTGAAACTGAAGGACTATTTATGAAACTGTATTTGCGCGGTATTGAATTGTTGTTCATAAAGTTCATATATATATATATATATATATATATATATATATATATATATATATATATATATATATATATATATATATATATATATATATATATATATATATATATATATATTTTATATATATATATATATATATATATATATATATATATATATATATATATATATATATATATATATATATATATATATATATTTATATATATTGATATTTAAAAATAAATTTTGGGTTTTTTTTTGGGCCCTGAAAAAAATTTAATCACACATGACAGAAAACAAAAAGCAATAAAAACTTCTATAATTGCTTTGTGCATAGCATATTATTGTGTCACATTTCTAGGATGGAGAAAATTCAGAACAAATTTGTATAGTATCTGTTATACAAAAATCACTTTCCATACCATACCATGACATATCATATGAAACCTCTGCTTTGTGGCCTTAAAACACTACAAGAAAGGCGCAATTACTGCTTGTTTTAGCTTTTGTTGTTGTTATTGTTATTTTTATTCTTTTGTAATTACCATTTTTAATGTGCATTTTCTTTTTTTTTTTTTTTCTTGATTATGTGTACCATTTCAGGCATCACTCTCTAGTGTAGTTGTCTAAATAAATAAACAACAGACTGTCCAAAGATTAAAAAAAAAAAAAATATGAGTAAAAAGTTGATCGTCACCTGCACTATTTTAATCCTAGAAATATAAACCCTTTTAACCAGTGGAAATATAGCATCTTTAATGCACGCACACTTTGAAATTCAGAACACTTTCTCCTCACAAATCACGCCATTTTAAATACCTTGGAAACAACCCAGTCCAAATGATGCAAAACCCTTAACCCATTATTGAATATAGAACAATGATTCAAGACCTCTGTTTCCACAAAGAAGTTTAATAATTTCTTCTTTTTTTTTTAATATAACGTTTTTTTTCTTTAATATAGGTCAGTACCAGGTCTAACTGAACGATTTGAACTATTTGTTATGAAAAAGGAAATTTGTAATGCCTATACCGAATTAAATGATCCAGTGGTGCAAAGGCAACGATTTGAACAACAGGCCGCCGACAAAGCCGCAGGTGATGATGAAGCTCAGTTAGTTGATGAAAACTTTTGTACAGCTTTGGAATATGGTTTACCACCTACTGGAGGTTGGGGAATGGGAATTGACAGATTAACGATGTTTTTAACTGATAATAATAATATTAAAGTAAGTTCGTATTAGTTATTGATATAAATAAAAGTATCACAGAGGTGTGTTCATATACAGGAGAGTATTAAGGGTTAAGACATCTCAAATTTAAACAAACAATATGAAGAAAAATGCAAATATGTGACTAGAGATGTTAAAATTCCGGAAATTTAAGATTGTTCGCGAATATTCCCTCACTTATTTTGTCACTACCAAAATTGGATAAAAACATAAAAGGGCTTTAACTACCACAATATTTGTTTTCATGGGATAACAGACAAAACAATGTAACAATATGAAATTAAAAAAACAAACAAAACAAAACTTTTGCTATACAAGTAGAAATAAACACCATACTACTTACTATATCTATCATTAACAGTTTAATAAAGTGAAGTTTAAAAAAGGTCCCCCAGAACACCAGTGCCATCTTAATTTACTGCAATTTGAGGGCCATTTTTGTAACACAGAGATGATGCTCCTTATCTTTGGCTCCATGTTCGGAAACAAAACCAAATTAAAACAATTATGGGATTCCCCACAGCCTAGTCACCACTCCCAATTGAAAGATGTTAAAGACAGATGGCGCTACAATCATTGTTGTTGCAAAATGACCAATTGTGTATACAGCAGGCGCATTTTAAAAAAGAACAATACGCGATTAGGTACGAAATCAGTCGTAAGAGGGAGATAGCGGCAGTAATTTGAGTGCGAATATTCGGGCGAGCGAACATAGCAGCAAATATTGGTGAAAAGTCGCATTCTTCAATTGGAAATAATCTCTGTATATGACAAGATACAGAATTTAAAATTAATACATTAAAATTTATATATTGCAGACATTAAAATGGAAAGAAAAATTAAAACAGTACTATAAATTTGTGTACCTATCAAAACTCTAATCTTTTTATAAAAGGGAAAGACAATTTCAAAAATGAAAATACAAGTATTTGTTAAAGTACTGGAAAAAAGGAATCTCTGACTTGAATGTTAGACATGTATTTTTGAGTACAAAATCCAGTGTCAGTAAATTTAAACTAAAATTACCCCAAAACTTTTGAAACACCACATTTAGTTTAAAACTCATCAGATTAGGATCTCTAGATTCATACTTTTTGAATTTGACCAATCAAACCTGATTGAAACCACTTAAGAGCCACAACTTCAAAACCATACCCCTCCAGTTTTTACAGCAGTATTCCAAATAATCAATGGAGTCAAATGCTTTTGACAAATCACAGAACACTGTTGCAGGTGTTTCTCTCGCATCTAGTTAAAAGTATAACTTCGTCAAGAATGAAAAAATAACATTAGCTGTTTTTTTTTCTGACTAAAGAGCAAATTTGCAAGGTTTTTAAATTTTATTCAGTTCAAGTGTCAATTGAGATATAGTCCTAGTTTTCGAACGAGTTTCACTGTCGTCTCTCTTTGGTATAATAGGTGTAAGAGTGTAGATCTTTAGTGACTCAAAAAAAAATCCTTTATAAAAAACTTATTATTTATTGCATTCATCAGTGCATCCGGAGCAGACTCCGGTAAATATTAACACTTTAATAAATTTTGAAATACCTAAATTAATAGTGATACTAACCTAAAAAAACATTATTGTTACTAAAAGCCCCATAGAGCAAAAAATATCTAGTCAAGAGGCATCTTTTTCAGTGTCATTAAAAAAAATGCTAAGCAGCTTTTTTGGTATCTCACAGACATACAGTAGGTAATGTGTCAGATTGGTAATGCTTCTATTGCAATGACTCTTATGAATGTTAAAATAATGTGTTAATGTTTAAAGAAAAAGCTTTGATGGATTTGACAATTAAAAAACCATTTATAAAGTTACGTTTGTGTAGCAGTAATGTCTTAGAGCATTGTTTTTTCTTTATTTCCTTGTCAAAGTAATCCTGTTCTTGGATAGTGGAATATTTTGTTTGTGGATTTGTTGTCTCTTTCTAGAACCAATTTTCTATATTATGTAATGGCAAAATAGTTTTGGTCTAAACTGATTCTTTGAGAATACTGTTCACCTTATTCAGGTAACAGTTTTTTATTACTGGTTGCTTCAATCTTTAGCAATTCTAGTGTCCATGGAATAAATCAGTCCAGATAACATTACAAGATATGGAGCAATTGGAATCAAAACTTCTAATAAATATATCCAACTTAAAAACCAAGAAGTTGAGGTTATTTATTATTAATAAAAATATCTGAGAATTTATCCCAATATGTAACCCTAAGGGCAGAAAACATTAACAGTGATTGACGATTTTTTAATATCGAAAGGAAGCACCATTGCTATTAACTAATGGCACTCCTTCCATTTAGAAAAATGCCACAAACAGTTGCTGCTTATTTTAATTTATCAAATCCAACAAAATATACAGACACTTCTTTTCGTCGGTCTTCTGCTAAAATTTTTAAAAATTCTGGTGCAAACATTATCAATTTAAAGAGGCATATAAGATAAAACTTATTAACCATCACTAAGGAATATATAGTGAGAAATCTCCTTGTAAAGTAGAAATGACACACAAGATATTTGCAATGCAAAACATTATGCACCATATACCTACTAATTTCCAATGTTTTTCATATTTTTTATACTTCTAATAGTAGCAACAATTATTATTTGAATTAGTAACATAATGTGTAAAATTATTTTATTTTATATAATGCATTAAGTAAAAGAATTTTTGTTCTAAAACAGCAAGTTTAGGATTTTTTAAAGTCTACTGATAACTATAAGAAAATATTTAATTTATAGGGGTTATTTTTAGATATTTATAAATTATAAAATATCTATATTAAACTTTTTTTTTACAGGAAGTATTACTTTTCCCATACATGAAGCCAGATGATCCAAATAAAAACAAGGATGAAGATAAAGAAAACAACAGCAAGGATGAAGATAAAGAAAAGTAGAGTGTACCATAATAAGTATTTATTTAATACAATAAGTATTTATTTTTTGTACTAAGAGCAATAAACTACAAAGTAACTTAATCTCTGTTGTTTTTATTTATTATAATTGTGTACAAAGCCATTTTAACCTTAGATAAAGTAAATTTTAACCAGTGGTAAAGCTCTAATTAAACCACTATTTATTTAAGTTTACATGGGGCGCGTAGGGCCAAATAGGCGGAGGTAAAAAAAACACCACTTGCAGACCAAAAAAAGGGGGTTTCCGTAATAAAATTTCCATTTTTTATGTGGTTTGACCCAAAAGGGGAAATATTGGGAACCGTAACCAAATTTGGTTGTTGTCATTAGGTTTTCCTTCTAAAATTGTAAATTTTCTTTATTATAAAAGGTCTGATATCTTAATTTTTCGATTTTTTATAGCCATAAATAGAGTGGAAGTTGTTTTAGTAATTAAACAAAACCATATTTTTTTATAAGAAAAAATTATGATTTTTATTAGAGTAAGAAATTAATAAAAATCAACAGGAATTTTTGGTCTGCAAACTGGCCCTACATAAACTGGGAGAAAGTTTATACCGGCCCATTTGGTCCGCTATCCGGTCCCCTTTTACATGTCTCTTCCTACCTTTTATAATAAAGAGTGATAAAAAAGTAATACTTTAAGTCAAGTTTATATTACTGTCATGAATTTTACAATTGTTTGGTAAAAATTTTTCTCCTGTGAAGTTAGCCATGTTTGAACTAAAATTAGTCATTACTCAGATACCAAGGCATTACAAGATACATGAAGTAAGTTTTTTGTCTTAATAATTTTTTTGTTTAAAAAAGTCATTTTGGATTTTGTCGCACATTTTTGTTGAGGATACAGATAACCTATGAAGATGCTATAAAATTTAACAACATAACAATATAATGGTCAATAAAAGACAGATAATTTATGGTTAACACTATAAGATATAAATCAAAGAGGCAATAGAAGCAGGTGGAATTATCCATTTAATAATTTTCTTATGGGTTACCTTACATATTGTTTGTGTTGAAAAAATTGCAACAAAAAATAAAATTTTTATTATATGAATACTTACTACAGTTTTTTTATGTAAAAATGCTGCCCTTTTTAATCAACCCGATAAAGAGAGTATTATTCATAATCAATGTAGCATAAATACTGAGTACAAATGTCCCATATCATTCCATTTTCCTAAAGCTACACATCTTTTAGGAATTTAAGTTACATACTTTGCATTTAGATCAAAAAAACCTATAAAATGATTGAAAAAAAAAATTACCTTTCTGATCTTATTTAATTTCTTAGAGATACTACTGTAAATTTTAAAATGTATCCTTAATTAATTTATAAGGTTTTAATAATTGTTTATTCATTTTTGTATTATAGAGGATATTTAAAACTAACTCTTGCAAGTAATAATTGTAAAATGGAAAATTTTAGGACATAATTATGAATAATCAATTATACAACATAATTTATAACTTTCCTGCTTTTGGATTTATGTAGGTACATTTTTTTTATACACTAAATTTTTTTAAAAGATAAACATTACATGAATTAATGTTTTTAAGTAATAACATGAGTTTAATACAATTTACAAAAGCATATACTTTAAGTATTTTCACCTACCTACACCAAATCTTGTTTCATTTCATAGATGATAGTAATACAGAGAGCATCAGATTTAACCTAATCACGTAGAATCTTCCTCGACAAGAGGTAAAGTAGAATTATAATGCTCACCGAGTCTATATAAATGTCTATGGTAAGTTAAAATAAGTTCTTCACCTTTAAAATTTTCACCCTGTGTAGTTGGAGGGCCAGAAGCTTGAATAACTTTAATAGGACAGGATAAAATATTCGATAAAGCTTTAAGTTCTAATTGGCCACCCCAGAGTTTGGTTTTTTCAACATCTCTACAGTAACTCTCAAAAGCCTCTTCACTAACTACCTCAGATTCATCATCTTCATTATACATAAAAGGCAGAAAATCA
The DNA here is from genome assembly GCA_019359885.1 of Listronotus oregonensis. Lineage (NCBI taxonomy): Eukaryota > Metazoa > Arthropoda > Insecta > Coleoptera > Curculionidae > Listronotus > Listronotus oregonensis. The sequence continues at coordinate 401,332 of JAHBCN010000019.1, read as the reverse complement.
TCTTTATGTTCTCGCATATAATTAGCAGTCTTTTTACGTAACTCGCTAACTGTGTAGGTCTGCTTTCCCAAAACTTTCAACTGATGAGTTACTGCTAAATACAAACAATTACCATCAGCTGGTATACTATGAATTTGAAGGTTAATATCTTTAAGAACTTTTTTTATAGAATTCATTTCGATGAACCTTGGTCCCTCCTTGTTCTTTTCAGCTTGGTCCAAAATTCTCTTTTCCCTCTCTCTTGCTTCTGTTTCTTTTTTATTCCTTCGTTTTTGAGCCTTAGAGATTTTTTGTGGTGGTTTTTGAGACATATTTTCTTCACTTTCATTATTAATCGGTTCTTCTGTTGCAGCATCTGATGTAACTGGAAGTAAACCAGCATCAACTTCTTTAACTTGACTTAGTTCTTCTGCATGTTTATCTTCAAGTTCTTGTTCTAATTTGGCTATTTCTTCCGCAACTTCCTTTTTCTTTTTTTTATCACCTTTTGGTATACTCTTCTTCATAGACTGTATTTTAGCATGCAAGTCTTTTTTTTCCTGGCGATGCTTACTTAAAAGAATATCTTTTTCATTAAGCGCTGTATCCCCTTGCAAATTTTCGTTTTCCATAATGAATTACAATAAAAAAAGCGCAGAACATAAAAAAATATATATTTTGGATTTTAATCTCAAAAGTAAAAAGTAGGGTTAAAAACCCTTGTAAAACTTAGGTTATATGCTGTCAACATTTTTTTTTTCACCACAGGAGCATCTAGTGAACGGTAGAATAACCATTTTCTGATCCGTGGCTGTAGTACTGTAGAGAAAATTTTTATTAATTATAAAATGTAATTTTCTTATCTGTTTTAAATGTTTTACGTATTGGCAACGAACAATATTCATAAGATATATTCTTCGGCAAATAATATTTTTAACAGTCCAATAATGCAATTTATATTTTAATCCAATTCATTAGTATAGTAAGTAGTGATGAGATAATTCGATTATTGAAATAATTGCTATCATTCGATTATTCAGATTTAATTTGAATTACGAAAAATAACCCGATTCCACGGAATTGATCACGCGTCGCGAGTCGCGACAATGGCGAGACTTTTCGAAAAGAGACGAAAAAAGAGACTATTCAAATTATAATAATTAAAGCAAGCAGCGAAAATTTATTAAATTATAATCGGAATCGAAATTCATATCGCACGACGCATATCCAATTATGGCAATTATCCCCATCAACCGATAGTATATAGTGTTTAGTTACACCGGAATAGGCATGAGCTAAACAGTGATATTTCCATAACGCCGTTATCGGCGATCGTGATTTTTAAATAACGGCGATTTAAAACCGTTATCGCGATCGCGACTTTTCACACTACGCCAAACTAGCTTTTTTTTATTATTTGAAACTATTAGCGCCCTGTGTGATTCATTTTGCTCTGTATTTTTCACTTGCTCGCCTCCTATTATACTTTTTTTTTTATAAATATATAATATATTATTTGCGATTTTGGTCAACGTTTATCAGCGTTTTTTTCAATAACGGCGATTATTTTAAATTCCACAATGCGTTTCTACTATACTGCTATACTATACACCTTTCTTTGATAAATATTATAGAAAACTGTAATTCTGCTATATAGTTCAGTGAGGGGCGTGAAGATGGAGTCGAGGACCCTTGAAATAAAATACGTTTTTTTTCACTCCAGCACTCAACGCGACGGAAAGCGATTAGCTGTGTTGCATGTTGCATATAAGTTGACGCGATTTCGCATATTATAAAAAATCGCTGTTTCTGTCAATCGCCGTTATTTGCGATTTTAGTCAACGCTTGCTATCAGCGATTTTTCAATAACGGCGATTAAATCACCGGTAGTGATATATCGCTCATCGCTACACCGGAATCATATTACATTCATCAATCATATTCATTCAGGAATCAGGAATTTAAAATGATTAAAAAAATAAAATAATAATATAATTCGAATTATAATAATCCAATTATTGTAATAATTTTTTATAATGCAATAATTCGATTCCTAACATAATGCGATTATGCCCATCACTATAATAGTAAGGTAGTTTACTGTAAAAAAATAAAAAGGACGCAGAATAGCCAACATGTTTTAGGTTTACTACCGGCATGTTCAGATGTACCAACCTTATAAATAAAATTTGTTTTTCTTTTTTTCTCCATGTTCCTTCACCTTTTTATTTGGAGTCCAAAGTACGTTTATTTTTAATTTTTATAATTTGAAGAATATTGGATATTGGTTACTCCTATTTTTTGGATCAAAGAGTGTATTGTAAGCTTGTACAAGAACCATGTCAAGTTTGCGGTTCTTTGGTGTCTTACAGAAAATTTCAAAAACCAACATAAAATGCTGGCACACAGGTACTTAATCATTTTTTTCAGCTTTTTTTATTAACACTTGTATTTTTGGATTTTATACCTTGCACTTTGCACTTTATATATATTTCACCCCATTTGTTTTAATTTTTAGCTTCAAAGAGGGGTATGGCTTCGGCCACTCAAGAAAGAAAATATGTTGACCTAAAAGTTGTTGATAGTGTTGGAGTAATCTATCTTGATGCCCCAGGAGCCAAAGTAAGTATAGGCGTTCTTACTTTCAAGGAATCCCAATTATATTAATCTGGTAATTTAGAGAGGGACAAATAAATTACTAGAGAAATTTTAAAAAATTTAACCCTAAATAGAACAAAAAGTATTACCCTCTTATTGGTTTAGATGTTGGGCTGTTTGTCTTTCTTGGGTCCAGTGTCGTTTAGCTCCATTCGATTTGAAAAAAAAAATATTACAGATAAAAAGAACACATTTTGTTTAGTATATTTCAAAAAGAAAAAATCCGAAAAAATGCATTTTTGCAGAGAAAAATGAAATTAAAAGTCGAAAAAACACCATGTTTTTAGGTTAAGTAAAAGGCCAGAATTTGTGACGTCGGATCAAGAAAAAATTGTTTGACGGCACATTTATGATTAAGAAATTTTACAATTTAATGAGGAAAACCTAACGACAACTAACCAAAAACTAACCAGAACCAGGTAATAGTTTGGAAGTTGTTGTTTGTTAGTTTTGGTTAGTTTTTTCTATAAAAAAAAACTTCATTTCTGGTAAATGGAAAAAAACAACCTTCAATAATAACAAATTATTAGAAAACATCTGGCAACATTGCTTTTTTAAGAAGAAATTCCTAAACAAAACGACATTGTATCATCTCTTTTTGTAGGTATTCTTTCTCACTTTTTTCATGTTATTCGCCATATTACCTTAGCAAATTTTATATGGAAAATAAAGAAATTATTTTATTTTGTGTTAATGTGAGTGAAAAATTAATTTTTTCAGACCCTATGTGTTTTATTATGGTGTAACAAATAAGTGACAAAAAAAATAATATCAAAATATTGCTGTTTAAAAATGGAGCTAAAGTTCACCGAAGCCATCTTTCTTTATAATCTATAATAATAATAATAATAATAATAATAATAATATCCTTTATTTCCAACAAAATCATTTACAATGACAAAGAAACGTCAAACAATATATTTAAAATACATACAATTACCTAACATATTAAAATCATAAAAAGTATAAATACAATTAATTAAAACCAATTAAATCTATGTGCACAATAACAATCAAGATGAAACACTCTTACATGTACAGGGTGTCCCAAACTGGACGTGTTCTTATGGGAACAACCCTTATTTGAAGGGATAGAAAAAAATTGACCAAGGTTTCCGGAGCGCAAATTTAATGAGAAAACTACTGGCGCTAACAAAACTTTGCTATCTCTTATCGTTTGGCCACTAGAGGGCGTTTCTCGAATTTCGTCGATTTTTTAAATGCCCCATAACTTTCTTATTAATAAAGATAATTAATTTTGATAAAAACTTTCTTAAGGCACTTTTTTTCGTAGAATTCATTGCGATAGGCAGATTTTTTACAGGGCGTTTAGATTTTCGTGCACCACCCCAAAATCAATTTTTTTTATATGGCCCACCCTATATATTATATGATTTTTGAAAAGCTGGTAAAATTTCCTAAATTTTAATGTATCACTTGTTATGTTTATCTTAAAAACCATTAGCAGTATTACGATTTAAAAATTAAAATAAGGTGCCTACAGAAATCAACATTGCCGTGGCAAATAAAATGACATAGGATGCTAACATGTTATGATTAAAACAACAGATCTAAAGTTTTGTGATAAGATTACTCATAGTTAATTTAGTGGTGGGCATAATCGGATTATTTTAAGAATCGAATTATTGAATTATGAATGACTTCAATAATCGGATTAATTGATAATTTAAATTATATAATTATTTTATTTTTTAATCGTTTAAATTTTCAATTCTTGATTTCTGAATGAATATGTAACTCGATTCCGATGTAACTAAACACAAAGACTTGTTGTGCTTTTTTTATTAAAAATAATTGTTAAATTAAGGTAAAATTAAATTTATCGTATAAAATAATAAGTATATTACCATAAAATCTTCCATTTTGGATGTAATCAGTTTTAAGAAGGAGGAATTTTAGGAGTTTGTGCAGATGTGAGGTTAGGTTCGAGTGGGGCGTTATAACTCAAAAACTAGCAGAGTCCGACAAAATATGACTTCAGATTCGTGACAAGCGCCCCAAAAACCCCTGTATACAAAATTTTAATAAAATCGGCCGTGAGCCCAGTAAGTAGAGATCGAACGCTGTTAGAATGACACCGATACATCACGGTTTTATACGGGTTTGCCATAAGAGACCGTGACGTATCGGTCATTATAACAGCGTTCGGAGTCTAAAAAATTACCTTTTTTATAATTAAGTTGTCCTCTCTATTTACATAAATATATACTTTACTATTAAAATATTAAATCTTATTCTTTATTACATGTTATTTTTTTTTCGCGACGCGTATTCAATTCTGTGGGATCAGGTTATTTTTCGTAATTCAAATTAAATCTGAATAATCGCATGATAGCGATTATTTCAATAATCGGATTATCGATTATTTTTAATTCGAATTATCCCATCACTACTCTTAATAAACGACAACAACAACAAACCAACAATATTAACAAAAAAACATAACTTCACCTAATCCTAATATAAAATTCTATGGAATTTAATTAACGATAATAAATAAACAAAAAACAAATTTTCAAATTGTCTCCCATTTTGTTGTACGCAAATTCTACATCTTTTTTTAACAGCATTAATAAGTTCTATATTTTGAACTCGGTTAAACGCACCTCGCAACGCCCTTTCTAATTCTTCCCTGCTATTAAAATTATTGTTTTTATAAGTAAGGTCTCTAATTCTACCCCAAAGAAAAAAATCTATGGGAGTCAGGTCCGGTGACCTGGCAGGCCATTGTATGGGCCCTTGTTTTCCTACCAATTTTTACCAAACTGAACATTAAGGTAATAGTTTATGGTCCTGGCACAATGCGCAGAGGCACCATCATGCTGGAAGAAGACTGTGGGTATCAGATTTATGGGAATATCTTCCAAGAATGGTTCAACCTGGTCCCTTAAAATATCCAAATATTGTCTAGAATTCAGCGGTTTATCATAAATGTAGGGTCCAATGAATTGTCTTCTAAAAATTCTCACCCACACATTAAGCTAAATATTCCTTGTTGTCTGTTTTGGACAGTCGCATGGGGATTTTCTTGGGACCCAGTGTAATCATTAAACCGCACTACTAATCGAAGCCTCGTCAGACCAAATACAATTTAAAGCAAAATTTGGTTCATTTTGTATTTTATTTAAAAACCACTCACAAAAACGAGTTCTTCGATCAAAATCCCCATGGAGAAGATGATGAATTTTGCGGGTTCGATAAGGCCTAAATTTGTTTTTTTTTAAATCCTGTAGTTTTTGCTTTTGGATATGCCAGTCTCTGCTTCAAGTTTTCTTGTAGAAGTTGTACCATTATTTTCATATAAAGTGCCCAATACGGTTAGAGTTTTTACTTCATTTTCGTTTTGAATTTCTTGATTTTGAGCATAATTTGCCCTGGGTTTGTTAAAAGAGCCAACATTTTGAAGATTATGGGCAAGTCTAGCAAATACGTCCCTGGATGGTTGCTGCCGTTCGGGATATCTTTGAAAATACAAGTTTCTTGCCGCCTGAGCATTTTTGTTGCTTTCTATGTAACATTCAAGCATGATGAACTTTTAAAAATTTTCATACATTTTTTAACACTTTTCAAAAACCTTCCTTAAAAACTTATTTAAATGACTTTTTTTCTACTAAAAATACCAAAATATTTAACAATATCAAGTATCACTGTCAATTCTCAACTATACAGAAGCTGATAAAATATTAAAACAAAAAAATCATATGCACGGCCTACTGCTTTTTTACGCAGCAACTTTAAATATGTGGCTTTAATCATAATACGTTAGCATCCTATGTCATTTTATTAGTCATGGCAATGTTGATTTCTGTAGGCACATTATTTTAATTTTTAAATCGTAATACTGCTAATGGTTTTTAGGATAAACATAACAAGTGATACATCAAAATTTAGGAAATTTTACCAGCTTTTCAAAAATCATATAATATATAGGGTGGTCCATATAAAAAAATTGATTTTGCGGTGGTGCACGAAAATCTAAACGCCCGGTAAAAAATCTGCCTATCGCAATGAATTCTACGAAAAAAAGTGCCTTAAGAAAGTTTTTATCAAAATTAATTATCTTTATTAATAAGAAAGTTATGGGACATTTAAAAAATCGACGAAATTCGAGAAACGCCCTCTAGTAGCCAAACGATAAGAGATAGCAAAGTTTTGTTAGCGCCAGTAGTTTTCTCATCAAATTTGAGCTCCGGACACCTGGGTTAATTTTTTTCTATCCCTTCAAATAAGGGTTGTTCCCATAAGAACGCGTCCAGTTTGGGACACCCTGTACATAAAAAACAATTTAATTAATAATCAAAGTTGAAAGAGTAGAAACATTTACTCTGCAAAAACTGCATCACAGCCTTTCGAAATTTATCCTTGTTCTCTATTTCACTCAAGTTAGATGGCAAAGATTTATAAGCCTTCACTGCACGATAATAAGGTCCCCTCTCAAAAAATGTTGATTTGTGAGAAGGAATACTAAGACCACCCCTGCCTCTAGTAACAATTGTCATGGAGTTGGAGTAAAAATCAGAGTTTACACTGAATAAATGCGGATTTTTTTTAACAAACATTATTAAGGCTAAGAAATAAAGACTAGGAACAGTTAAAAACCTAGACTATTAAAATGCGGTTTACAAGAGGATCGAGGATGAATTTTAAGTATGCATCTGATAATACGCTTTTGAGTTTTAAAGATATTGATCGCATGTGTGGAAGATCCCCAAAACAGAATCCCATAACTTATAAGGGACTGAACACAAGCAAAATAGAAACTACGAATACTGTCTACAAAAAGTGAATCTCTTAATCTTCGTATCAATGCACACATACTGTTCAATTTAGATTGCAGGGAGTGAATATGGTCTTTCCAACTTAAGTTTGAATCAATTATAACTCCTAGAAATTTAATGTTGTTGACTACTGGGATGGATTTACCATTCATCTTAGCATAAAGGGAATGACTTTGTGTTAACGACTTTTCAAATGTCTGTCTTATCTGCGTTCAATCTTAAATAATTTTGTTGGCACCAATTCCTCATCTCCTCTGCTGCACCCGAACACGCCCCAGATAGGGTCCCCAAGCACCCGTTCGCCAATACAACCGATGTATCATCAGCATACTGACACACATGACCCGAGGTAAACACCCCAGAAAGACTGTTCACATAAAGCAGGAACAAAATTAGGCCCAGTATTGAGCCTTGAGGAACACCCTGCTTTACCTCCGTAGTCCCAGAGAACCACTGCTTCCCATTACTTGTAACACATACTGATTGCTTTCTTTCTGCAAGATATGATTTTATTAATAAAGCACTTGCACCCCTCAGCCCATAACCTTCCAGTTTATCCATCATTAGTTGATGGTCAATAGTGTCGAATGCTCTTGAAAGATCAAAATACAGACCTGCTACCTTGTCATTATTATCCACTTTTCTCATTAAGTAACAAATAGTTTTAAAAATTGCTAGTTGTGTAGAGCTTTTTGGTACAAATCCATGATGGGTATCTTTTAAAATGTTATGAAGGTGTAAAAAGTCCATGATTCTAGAATAAATGGCTCTCTCAAACACCTTAGAACCTGATGGCAACACTGACTCTTGCCTGTAGTTTTTTCCCAGCTGCCGCTCACCTTTTTTAAAAGTCGGAACCACTTTTGCTTTCTTAAGCTCCATAGGAAAAACTCCCGAACAAAACGACTCATTAATTATGTGAGCGAATGGTTCAGACACCCATTCACCTGCATATTTGAGAATTCGAACTGGAATCTCGTCAAGTCCAGCAGAGAACTTATTTGGTAGGCTCATAATAATTCTGAAAGCCTCTGGTACATCAACAGGTCCAAGAAACAAAGTTGGAAAATTACCTGAGGGTTCTGATGATGTGTTATTACGAACTGTCATGGGTACTGCATTTCAAAAGAGTTTCATAAAGGTACAAACTTTTTTAAGAAAAATATTTAAAGCTACTGTATTATAGTTGTATTTTGTACACTATCAACAACTTCAAAATTATGCTAAGAATGAGTCAGAGACTGATTTTCTAAGGGACAGCAATTTATACATACATATTCCAATAACCAATTTAATTACTTCAGCTGGTTTTAACATTCCTACTTATTTCTTAGTTTAAAAATTATTGAAGGCATAGTATTATATTGGATTTAAAAGTGAACTAAATGTATGTTTTTGTGAAATTGTACATTATAGTATAGTAGGTATGTAAAGTGTGATATTTTAGCAATAATGAATACCTGAATATTGAAAACACGATATGCAGTGTTAAATCATTAATTGAATGCGGTTGAAAATGTCAAGAGTTTTGGGGATTCTTTTTAACTCACAAATTACATTTTGGAAACACTACAACTACATCACAGAAAAAGCTTTACAAATGTTGGGTTTAAATATGCCTCTATTGTATGGTTACCTTTTTATAATATCTAAAACACCCATATAGAGAATGTTTAGAAAAAATTTGTTAGGTATTGTGGATTTAAACTTAATGCTCTGGACAGAGTTGAGGTAGACGAGGTAGTGCCCCTGTTAGAGGTTAGAAAATTCAGCGACAGTTGACGTTATTCACAACTTAATGGCAATATTGACTCTCCTGCGCTTCTTAGACAAATTTAATTAAGGATTTCTACTCGATCACTTAGGAGCAATCAGGTATTCTCTGGTCATTTCATCGGACTAACTTTGGTATTCACGCTCCAATATCGCAATCCCTGGCTTATTTGAATTTTCACCCTAATAATGATTCTTTTGGAAGCTCATTTAATGTGTTTCATAACTGGTATTTTAGATTGATAAATTAATGACTTGTGTATGTTTTTTAAACTTATATTTTAAGATGGTAATATTTAATAAGATTTTAAAGTGGTATTTTCTAATCTTTATTTTATTGTAATGAATATTTTGTAACAATGTTATAATGGGGCATTCCTTATAATGTCTAAAATAAATAAAAATTAAGTGTTGGCAGGACAAATGACGAATGTTGCAAAATAGGTAATTTGACATAGAGGGTATTTTTTGGTTTCAAACCTATACAGATGGATTAAAGAACATTCAACCATTTAAAATAAATTTGAAATGGTTGCAAGCTACATATAAAAAAGATTCAAAAGAAAATTTTGACAGTTGTACCAGTGGAGTCCCAAATAAGGTATGGAATAATTGTGTAGGGAAGTGTGTATGAAAACTCTCTATATCTTCCTAAAATTATACAAAATTTTATGCTAAAAATTATATACAAAAAAAAACAAAAGATATTCTATGCAACTATTGTATTCTACTAAAATCGGCAATGCTCAATTTCTTTTTGTTTATTCCTTATGTATTTTTGTTCATAAAAATCCCAAACTAAAACAATATATTGACCATACTCATGACACAAGATCAAAAACCAATAAAAACTATTAATTCCTGACAGTGATACTAATAATTAATATGAGATTGATTAATTATCTAGCTTTAAGAAGTTACAATTTAATTACAAAAGAAATAAGAAGCATCGTAAATATAAAAAAAATTGCCAGTTTCTGTAAAGCAATCATTTTAACAAACTAGCAGAAATTCGATGTATTATTTTAAATGTTGCTGTGATACTACTTACGTCTGATTAAACTGAATAACAGATAGATTATGCCTAGGAAACTGAACCCCATACGGGGTTCATTTTCCTAAGTGAATATTATTTGTTTTGAAATGCAATGAAATATTATTGATAATTTAGGGTAATATTTACATTGTAAACCAAGAATCTGAAATATTTATTTATTTATTATACTACTTAATTTTTCACTTTTATTTTTCTTTAGTGACTGGCTATTTGGCTGCTTTTTGATTTTTTAACTGCTTTTTCTGTTACCCACGTCAGTCATTTTTTCAAAAATACATTATAATTTATTTATTTTGGGAATAAATCACTTCTCTAGTAAATATTTAATAAAATTAAAAATTATAAACAGTTCTACAGGAATCAGCAATGTCTCCACGCGGAGCCAGACCTTAGTATTTGTTAGGGTCGTGTTTCCTCAATTAATTTCTTAGGGAAATTTAAACACGACTAATTTTTAACGTGATTTATTGAGAGCATACTAATATTGTCTCATTATACAGAAGAAGCGAGAATAGAGAGAGAGAGAGCCACACACACTGTGTTCCTTTACTAGCGAATTTGGCTGTGTTGCCAATGTTAACTTAATTCTAAACATTTTAAAACAAATTAACAAATCTTAACAGTATTTTTCCCTCTAACGATTACCCAGCGGTTTTACGTCAGTGCATATATTTAGCGTACCAATCAATCTGGGTTACCGGGACCTACATGTTCTATTAATTAACTTATTTTGACCCAAAAATGGAGTTTCATCTTTTGTCCCACCTGACTTTATAATTTATATTATGAAGCAAACAGCTATTTATATTTATACAATAAATACATGGTTAAAGGTAAAAAATCTTAAGCATATTCCAAAAAAAAGTACATAATTTTTATCAAGAAATATGTTATTATTTAATATAATATAATGTTAGGGTCATTCAAAAGTTAAACATTTTTATAGACACATTTTGAGCTTTGAATTATTTATTAACAAATAGACGAGTCACACTCATAAGAAATCTATCTATTATGTGTTTTGTAACAGAAACAAACAGCCTGCTCTGTCATTTTGACATTTACCAAATAAAGACAATAAGCCATTCCAAACTAATGGGTGGTATAAACAGCCCGGTAATTAGTGGTTATGTTAAGTGACATCATAGTTACCACTTGAACAAGTTGTTTTCAACCACAGATGTAAATTTAAAAGTTTGTTTACGTTTTTATTTCATAATTTATCCTGAATCAAATTTAATATATATTAATTAACAACAGAAGCACAAAAAGTACTAGAAGAATAAAATAAAAGGTGTACATACCAGTTAACATCAAGTTGGCTGTCGAGAAGTCGGCAACCACTACATTTACATCATTTCCCTATTTCCCATATAATTGATTGTTACTAAAACTGTTTTTTCATTTAATTTAATTTTAAATTAATGTCACAGAATAATATAGTAATACAATTATCAACATACGCTTAAAGATAACGCTTGAATCTCTTGAAAATCATAAAATTGTAAAATCAAGTAAAACATCATGTAACCTTGCTCCATAGCAGGGTTACTCACGGTTTAAACCGTGACGTAAATTGAGAGAAATTGATGTCGTCACGGTTAAAACGGGAACTCGCTTTGATGGTATGGTACATACTAGTGATGTAACGAATATTCGCATTCGCATTGGCGAATATTCGCATATTTTTGCATATTCGCATTAAAAAAAATTCTGCGAATATGAATATCAGAAAAAAAAAACAATTTGAAGATAATAGTAGGTTAATAAAATCAAAATCCATTCATTTTTTAGTTTTTTTTTATTACAAGAAAAAGTAACTTCACCCCGTAATCACATTATTAGTCTTCACTTTATCATTTGATATTATTTATTTATTTACTCTACTTTTGGCAATAAAGCTTAACAATTAAATTTTTATTAGAACCTATGGGACAAAAAATATATAATGCAATGTAAACAAACAAAAACATTTTTCTATAGAATTCTTATCAGTTTTTACTTAAGTTTTTTATTTATATAATCATCTTCTGGAACAAAACTAAAAATAATAATCAAACGAATACATAATTTTTCTCCAATAAACTATAAATATAATCATGTTTCATAAGAATTATAAGTTAACAACTTTAAACAAACAAAAATAAAATTATTTCTTTTACTTTAATCAGACTTAAAAATTAAATTCTCATTAGAACTTGTAAAACAAAAATTTAATGTTATTTTATCAGTATTTACATAACTTTTTAATGTTTAGATAATCATCATCTTGAATAAAACTAAAAAATATAAGAACCAGACTAAAACTATATTCTTTTCTAAGCAAAAACTTAATATTCGCATTCGCAAATGTCGGTAGCAGATATTCGCATTCGCGTTCGCGAATGTTCAAAAAATGACATTCGTTACATCACTAGTACATACCATAGTTAAATCATTCTTCGCTTGGAAAGGTTTAATTAAAATGACTATGGCATCATTCACGCCTTCTAGATACCTCAATTAGTGTATTATTTTTAACTTGTCGAACCGTTTTAATATTCACTTTTAAAACTAAACAAACATTTTTTTGATAAAGCCCATAAATTAAAAATGGCAGTCATTAAAAAATAATGGGCATTCGGCATTTATAGGCTTTATTAAATTATAAATAATTTTTCATCCGATTAAAAAAAAATTGCAAAGATTTTGTAAATAACAAAATATATTGGGACTATCACTCTCTAAACTAAAAACCGGGTACCATTCATAATTATGTTATTTCTGCCTTAGCAGACTTTTTTTGTTATATCAAGTGTGTTGACCTAAAAAAATTAATACCTACTAAAAACTAGGATTGGTACTCTTTGTAAATAAAACTATAAAATAATTTATTAAATTCTTAATTTTTAATAAAGAAGAAATTGCATCAGTTAGAATATTATTCAAGTTAACATGATAGTTTTCTGGGTCATCATCTAAAGAATTGCCTAAAACCTCGGCAGCCTTTGTATATTTATTTAAAATTCTAATTAAATCTTTATTATGCTTTAACATCTTTTCGTCTTGTTTTGGCTTAGGTTGATCCGCAAACATTTTAGTATTGGGAATAATGCTTTGAGTTCCAAAAAAACTTGTAAGTTCATCTTTTTTATTAGATTCCAATCTGTTAATTGTAACGTCTCCACCTCCCAATTCTTTTACTCTGTCCGCATATCTCAGTGTATTTAGAGTATTTTCACATGAACCTACACCAGGTGAGATCATAGCGATCATACAGGTTTTGGAATTGGTACCTACAAAAGAATCTCGTAACACCTGAGTTAATTTTGATCCTCGAAAAGGAAGGTGGGCTCCTTTTCTACCCAACGCTCTTATGCATTCTTTAAGAGAAAGCAGACTTTGATTGATTTCTGCACCTTCCAGGCGCGTTATTCTAGATGCGGAAAATGTATCTGCTCCCCGTTCATTTCCTGCCAAATCGATCAAAGAAAACTTTCCATAAATTACTCTTGGGTTAATTTGACTTCTTAAGTAAAACTGAAAAATCGCATGGGATCTAGATGATTGAGAATTGGCCGATGTCTGCCCGGATGCTCTTTCATCATTACCTTGATATATGAGTTCTAAAACGTCGTCTACAGATGTTACTACTTTTTCAGTCAGTCCCACAATTTGAACTTGTTGCTGCCCATCCTCCAAGATTTTTAGTAGTTTTTTGTTACCCAGTAAATCAAATACTTTTTTAACGTAAATTTCAAAGAAACTGCAGGAAACTATAAAATTGTGGTGTCGGTACTTGTTTAAGTTTACGTATTTAAAAATATCGGAGGCTGTTAGAGCGTATATACCCCGTTCTAGTTTCTTTTCAAAACTTCCGCTCATTGTATAGGTCTTTCCCGAACCAGTTTGACCATAAGCAAAACATGTAGCAAAACCTCCGCTAAATACAGTTTTAATCAGTGGCTGAGCCGTGTATTTATAAACTATTTCGTTGGAACAGTTTTCATTGAGAGCATAATCAAATTTAAACATATGGTTGTCCAGGTATTTTGTAAGGTCTACTTTGTGTTTTGGTTCATGTACAATGATTTGATTTTTGCTGGGAACAGTAATAATATCAATTTCTTTCTTGGATATTTCCGAGTCATTCAGGGGCCTTTTTCTTACAGCTACAGTAATAAGATGCTCTTCTATGGTGTCCTGATTGGACAATGGTTTAAATTCAATTTGTTGCCTGAAATTTTGTATCATATTCATCAGTTCCCAGTGCGGATTATTTTGATTTTTTCGTAAAACTTCATTTTTTTCCGCTTTAACTTCTGCCTGTTTTTTTCTTCGAATTAATCTGAAAAGTAAGGAAAATACATTAATCCTTTAAAATTAAATCACATACAGAATATGGTTTCAGATAATTTATAATTTTGGTGTGCACAACATGTTTCTTAGAGCAAAAAAGTCTTATTTAAGTCTTAGTTAAGTTCTGTTGTTATTTTGGTTGCATCAAACTAAGTCGCCTAATAGGAATTTTCAAATCACACAGTTTGGCTCCTAACGGAGAAACAAACAGCACTTTACGCTTATTAGGCTTCTTAGGAAATCTTTCCAAAGAAGCATAATAGCGAAAACTTAATTAGCCAGCTTTTTAAATTTAGGTATCTACCCCAGGTAAATTTTGATAAGTAAATAATAATATATAAAATCGTTACTGTACTTTTAAATATTTTTTAGATCTGTTAATTTTTTTTTCATATCTTCCATGGGAAAAGCAGAAATAGATTCTTGAAAACCAATATTTTATGATTATTTATTTAATGTTTCCGTTGATCGGGTTCTCAATTTGTTTGAATTTTTTAAGTCCCAAAGTAATAGACTTTGTTAGCAAAACATCACGATGGTGTCTTTTTTATTAAAGCCTTATGTGCCCCCTTTAATATTCCGTTGGAAATTTAAAAATTGATTGTTTAGAAAAATATTTATAAATTTTTGTTTCTTAAATGACGGTTTGACTGTGTTTTAGTACTTATAGCTATTCAAATGAATTTTTAACCAACTAAATCTTGATAAAATTGAATTGAACCAAAAAAATCGAGTACTTATAATTTAAGAACAAAAATCCCGTAGAGTTAATATTTACCCCCATTTGTAGTTTAGGAAAAAAATTGGGTTTGTAGTTCTAACCATAAGGCAATTTTAAATAAAATCCTGTTTACTTTTTTGTATAAACAGTGAGAAAAGTTTTTCTTTTTTAATTGTCAATAAAGAGCAATCGTGATTTGCTATTATACAGTTTGCATTGTAAGTTTTGGAGTACCAAATTCGTCGACGTACATTGCATAGTTAATCAAGCCGTTAAAAATATTTTCCCTAAAATAACCGGTTTTATTATTTTAAAACGAGCCCTTTTAAATACCTAGATGTTTAAAATAATGATTATATTACCTTAAATACATTTTCTCACTAATTGTTTTTTAAATTTTTATTTAGTATTTATTTTAAATATTAACAGTTCAATTTCACGTGGTAGAGGATCAAATGAAAGGATTCATACAGAATCGTCTATGACCAAAAATCAATATTTCCTCTCTCTTCCTCTCTTTCTCTCTCTTAACCGGCAGATAACTCTGCTTGGCGCAAGTAGCAGTAAATGTACCCTATGGCTAAGCCTATAGCTATATCTATTTTTTTTGCCCCTATATCGTAATAGCAGAGCTGTGGTGCCGGTGGTCGATAAAATGACCTATGAATAGAACACCGAGCCTTTGTATCCCAAGAAGTTTGTTATTTGCACAATGTTATGGTTTTAATAAAACTAAAATCTTGAACTTCCATTGTCTTTATTAGTTAATTGATACACAATTTCAATTAGTGATGTATTTCCAACCGTTTTCAAATAGAACTATTCTTAAAAGCGACGACTTACTACTATCCGTTGTTCACCGAAGCTTGGTCGATTTTTCACGGTTCAGCAACTGCTGAACCGTGCTAAATACATTTTGGTTCTTTACAATTATTACAGCTTTTTTAAATTTTCTTTTCCTCCAGTGATCCTCTTTCGATCATTGTAAGCGGTGTTGTTTTGACCAAGCGTGTTCGAGTGGTCTTTTCGTTTCCCCGATGTATACCTTACCATATTCACCGAGAATTTGGTAGATAAAGACATTATTTGAAACATTGTTGCCCGGTCTTGTCTTAGTAAGAATACTTCTTAGGGTGGTTTGGGATTTAAATGCCGTTTTAATATTATAATTTTTCGCGATTTTGCGGATCTTTTCCGAAATTCCTCTAATATATGGAATTGTTATAAAATATAAATATTTGGTCATGTGAAGTCCCGTTCAAGTTAGAGTTTTTTGTTTGATTTTGGTGTTTTTGGATTGTTTCCTTTACCTGTATCTTACTGTATACGTTTTGTTTAAGATTCCCAGTTGTATTACTTATTTGCTCTCGCAGGGATTTCTTACTGTTACATAAGGTCACTGCGCGGTTATATAGAGTACGTATGATCCCCTTTTCGTTTCGTTAGAGTGATTAGAATTCTGGTGTAAATATTGTCCAGTGTGGGTAGGTTTTCTGTATATCGAGGTTTGTATATGTTCATTATTTCGTTGGGATAGAACGTCGAGAAAAGAAAGAGCTGAATTTTGTTTCTTTTTCGTTGTGAATTTGATACAAGGTCGGAGGCAATTTAGATGCTTAAAGAAACCTTCAAGTTTTTTGTCATTACCTGTTCATACAATAAAAGTATCGTCAACATATCTTGGCCAAACTTTTGCTTTGATTACTGCATGTTTAATTGTGTGTTCTTTAAACTATTCAATATAAACATTATTTAATTAACAAATAAAGACAATGTAACTCCAAGATTAAAGTGTTATTGATACATTTTATTGTTCTGTTATTAGAATACTAAAAGTATATCTTTCCTGCTCTTTCAAATAATGCTACTACTAAAAGTTAGTAAAGTAGTTAGCAAGTTTTTTGTTAGTTCATGCTTGTTTAACTTACCTATCCTGTTCAAGTTTATTAACTCGTTTTACAGTGCCATCTTCTTTAAACTTGGAGGTCGTTTCAATGACTGATCTTGTTGTTCTGGCACTCTGAGTAATTGCTTTTCCTTCAATCTTTAAATGCTCACTAGTTGATTGATTAAAATTGTTAGCTGTTTGTGACTGCGTCAGTCTGGTTTTTGCTGACTGGATTCTACAATCTCGTGCTGAAATATTTTTGCGATTATTGTTGTGATTTTTAAGTGATTCATCTTCAATGCTTTCATATGAACTATTATTCTTCTCCGGAAAATATGGTCTTTCAAGCGATGTATTCGGGTTTAACGATTGAACGTTATTAAAATGGATTTCCTTTCCTTTGGTATCTCCATTTTCAAACCATTCTACTTTAACACAGGATAAATCGTAGTCTATTGCAGAAACTATCGCCGTTTGTAAAGTTCCGTTGGTCCTTTTTATGATGATGGTATCACCTTCAAGTAAAATCTTATCATTCATTTTAGAATTTAATTTTTGAACTATTTGTTTTTAAAAGTAAAAGTTTGTCATTAACTTGTGACATTTATTTAGTGGTTTTGTTAATAACTGTCAATTATTTTTTGAATGGTGTAGTATATACAATTCATATAGGTTAGCCCACCTTGTACTTATTATTATATGGGGTTATTTGGAGCTTTAATGCAAATCTGAAATTCTAAAAAAATATGAATAAATCGGTGTTTCTTTTATTTATTCTTGTTTCGTACACTTGCGTTTTGTACACCAAAAACTGAGGTAGGTTCCTATCTCTGATGGTTCATAAAATATGGTAAAATGAATTAAAACTAATTTTATAACTAAATATCAAAATATTTCTTGCTTACATATAGGATGAAGAAATATAAAATATTTATTTGAATAATAGTGATATTAAAATTATCTGATATTAATATGTTTTAACTATCTACCTAAACGGAAAAGTTTACTGTTCATACTTCTAGTGATTTATCACGTCTGAAATATAATTGGGAAATTAAAAAGCCGCTTTAACTAACCAGAACTAACCATGACCGACCAGAACTAGGGCTTTGGAATTTGTCTAAATTATCCCATTTTTGATTAAGTTATGGCAGAATTGCGACCTAAACGGAAAAGTTGACTGTTCCTACTTTAAATGATTTATCACGTCTGAAATATAATTGGGGAAAATAAAAAAGCCGCTTTAACTAACCAGAAGTAATCATGACCGACCAGAACTAAGGGCTTTTGAATTTGTCTAAATTATCCCTTCGTTTAAGCTATGGCAGAATTACGGCCTAAACGGAAAGGTTTACTGTTCCTACTTTTACTGATTTATCAGGTCTGAAATATAATTGGAAAAATAAAATGCCGCTTTAACTAACCAGAACTAACCATGACCGACCAGAAATAAGAGCTTTTGAATTTGTCCAAATTATCCCTACATAGAAGTTATTAACAAATTTTCAATAAGTATCAATTTATTATTTATTTTTTTGGTTATTTCGGTCATCACAATGCTCGAGAATATTTCAGGTAAATTTCTGAAGTGTATGAAACGCGAGTGAACGAAACCAAAAAACACCGTTTTTTTGATCATCTACGAGATGCCTAATTTAATTACATCCTGAACATAACTCAGAAATGACAGTAACTTGTTGAAATGCTTAACACTAACTTTTCTTATTATATTTACTGTAGTTTATTTTAATTATAGTTGTTTGGATTTTGATAAATGTTAGCTTCATGTGACATGAAGAGCAATCTATTTGTTTGTATGATAATTTATAGAGGGTGCAAAGCGTTAAGATCCTAAAAGCCATAAGTAAAAACTTTAGCAAAGTTGTTTATTTAAATGCAATTTGGGCCTCGAGACGAAATGATTAAAATGTGGAATTCTAATATAAATAGCACCGTTATGTGATGTTAAAAAAATGTTTTAAATGAAAATTAATTTTTCAGTGTAGAAAATTATATTTTTTTGATTTAGGTAAATACTCTAAATGAAGCAGTTATGAATGAAGTGTCTAGTATATTTTCTGAAGTTGAGTCAAACCCACAAATCCAATCATGTGTTATAATTTCAAACAAACCAGACTGCTTTATTGCTGGAGCCGACATTAATATGATTGCCAACTGTAAAACTGCAGAAGAAGTAGAAACACTTTCAAAGTAAGTGTTTTGTTGGAGATATGTTATCAGTTGTGCAGAATTTATTAATTTAACAAATATTCTTAGTTTTTTTACTGGATAGCACCACTTCTGCCCAGGTAAATTATTTTTCAGGTTGATTTGTGACTTTGTTGGGGTGAAGTGATCTTATTTGAGAAAAACTCTAAGAATATTTTTTTACTGTATTACTGTGCGTGTGTGTCTTGTTTGTGGTAAAATAATTTAAGATGGTAGTAGTTTGTAAGATGTTAATATTACGGAACAAGTGTAACTGAAAAAAGCGTCTACCGTTGGTTAGGAACACGTTATTGGTAAATTGGAGCCACTAACATTGCATTTAAATGCGCTTTTTCTTTCCTTAAATTTGTAACATTAAAGCTTCTTTTGCGCTGGTTAATTCGTTATGAGCAGTTTTCCATGTGTTAGTTAACTAAATATTCTTGGATGCATATAGTGCAACTTATTTTTCGACCTTGCACCTAGTTTTAAAGATAACATTATATATAAAGTGAGCTTTATTATATTATAGAATACCCTATACCTAAATTCAACCATTTTTTAAAGATTGACAGTGCAGTTGAACCTAAACAGTAATAGTTTGAACAGATTAAGTTTAACTTTCCCATTTTATTTTTTAAATCTGTACCAAAATTATCAACTGTTTTACCGAAAGTAACATTTTTGTATTCAAATTAATTTTTTGGATAGTTAGGTTATGAGAAATGCAGTATTATTGCAAATACTTATCCACCGGACTCGGCATGGGTTAATTATAACTGGGAACTTGAACCGAACCTTAAGATTGTAATTATGCAAATAAAATCAAATGGGACTAAAAGACACAAAAAATTATTTATGAAATGCTACAACCGATACCTCAAAAATCCAAACGGACTCCTTAACTTGAATTGACGCCTGAAGGCTCTTCTTTCCAAAGCTGAAACTATGCAATAGCACTAATTGTATTTCCAGTAGAAGATTTTCTTAGTAACATTAAAAAAATAATTCGTTGTAGTCGCAAAAACAATCCGTATCCCAGTAAGGATACTCCAATAAGCTAAAATACCAAATAGCAATATGAGTAAAAAAGAAAGATAGATTTTTTAAAATTTAAATATTGATAATTATAAATTATTCCTCTTCCCTGCCCACAAGGAAGACGTCACTGTAGTAATGAATACCTAGACTACCATACAGCTATGATATACAGAAATAGTTTTTTAAACACTCTCACTAAGCAGAATCAATAAGTTTTATCACAAAATGTGTTGCCATAAAAAAGGCACCATTTTGTGGAAGCTTCTTGCTGTCATAACGCTTGGCTTTATGTTTATGTTTATCTAAAGTTGTGTGTAGAGAATAGGTGGTACTGGAGAGCAACCAACTGCCCTTTTCTGATGCCTCCATGATAAGAAGAAGTGATGGGGATTAAGCCTTTCCTATTCCGCAAACACCTTTTGTTACCGCCCATATATCCCTGAACTACCCCACACTAGACAGAATATCACTGGAAAACAAAAATTAACTTTTTTGGTGACAGGAACAAAATACGATGATTATCATGTAAAACTTGCGGAGAAGCTGAAATGACCTTATATTTTTTCCATCACTCATTTTTTTTTTGCTATAAGACTTTGTTTTCTACTAAAATTATGATAATAGATATATTTTATTATTATTCTGAATGTATTTCAAAATGTTCTCGATGTTTTTTGTTCCTGGGGTATCTCTAACAATGTCCAGCAATAATGGGAAAGCAAAGTGACACTCCATTTGCCTTGATATCGTTTTTCCATGGCAGAAGGGAAAAAATCAAGATAACAGTTCAGAAAGTGAATCTTTCGGGACATTCTAGATCCTATTTCTTTATAAGCATTAAGTAGTTTACTCACAGTATCTTTTTAATGGTCAAATTTCACATTTCGAAGATAATTTGTAAAAATTGATTTGAGGCAGTACAAGCTCTAATTTCTTGTTATTTAGCATATTATAAAACAAATTTCATCTTTATTATTCTTTCCCATAAATATGCACTTTTTAATTTTTGCTTCGTCAAGTGTAAGAAATTTTTGTTTTAGATACAAGGACCCAGTTTCATTCCGTTTCATTGCTTTAACTAAATTCTTTATTAATTCCACTTTAATATGCAAAGGTGGAAGTAATACCTCTTTGGGATCAAGTAGTAGTATCTTGGTAACATAGTGGCCACTCCCTTTGACAGGATGTCTTATAAAAAAATTTACGTACTGCAAATTATAAATATGCATGTTACAGAATAATCTATGGGTTTATAAAAAAAATGTTTTCAAATTTAAATTCAGAGTCATGTTACAAATCAAGTGTAATTAGTGAAACTGTAGAGACAAAAACTTTGGTTGACAAAACTGGCCATAAATTTTGAGCCTCAATACCTGTAAGGCATCTTTAAAATGCTTTTTTTAAAAACAGCTACACAGAAAGAGAAATACTACCTATTCTTTAAAACTGCAAATAGGGAGGAAACTTTACGAACTTTATTAATTTTTAGAAAAAATTCCGAATATTTTATTATTATCTTACTACACTGGATCTAACAGCTTTAACTCTACTTATAATGATAGCTGCTGAAGGGTGTATTTTGGATTTATAATTTTTTTCTTAATTTATGCATCATACCAACGTAGATTTTCATTTTGAACTTTTATTTAAATTGAATAGATATGTCTTACAGCCAGACATTCAACTATATAATATACTATATCTCTCTTTTAGGAATGGACATGCAATTTTTAAATCAATAGAAAATAGTAAAAAACCCGTTGTAGCAGCAATCCAAGGTTCTTGTCTTGGTGGAGGATTTGAAACTGCATTAGCATGCCATTACAGAATAGCTGTAAAAGACAAAAAGACTGGAGTAGGTTTACCTGAAGTGATGCTGGGACTTTTGCCAGGTAAAGGTCATGTTGTAAATAACATCAATATTTTCTGCTGTGTACACAGAAATTGCTCTTTTAGGTCGGTTTCATCCTTAACTTTTTAACAGTTTACCTTTCCTAAAAAATTAAATCCATATTTTAACGTTTGTAAGTCTCCTTACCATTTAATTAGCTCTTAAAACAGAAATATAATCAGTACTTAATATTCATTTTTATTAATTATTACTTACAGTTTTGATTTACATGACATGACAGTTTATTACACAGTGATGTATTAACATTTTATAACTAAAACTTTAGTTCTTTGAATATTTTAAAGCATTTTCTCCAGATTAAATTTTGCTTTTTGCAGGAGGTGGTGGTACTCAACGGCTACCAAAGTTAGCAGGTGTTCCAACTGCTTTGGATATGGCTTTAACAGGGAAAACAATTAAAGCTGACAAAGCTAAGAAACTTGGCATCGTGGATTTGCTGGTCGAACCGTTGGGACCTGGTTTGGATACTCCCCAAAACACGACCAGAAGATATTTAGAAGTAATTGCTATTGACGTTGCTAAACAACTCGCCTCAGGCAAACTTAAGACTGAAAAAAAGAAGAGCCTTACTGACAAAGCGTTGGGTTTTGCCCTTCAGTATGATTTTGTGAAAGATCAAATATTTAAGAAGGCTAGAGCCCAAGTAATGAAGATGTCTGGTGGATTGTATCCAGCACCTTTGAAGGTAGGTTTTAATGATGCTTTAATAAAATACTGCTTTAAACAGGATTTACTGGACCATCCTGTTTTAAGCTTTTAACCTGTTTTCATAAAATAATAAGATATCTAAAAACATTTTTACCGTGACTCTGTTTTCTAAAAGCTTGTATTAGTGCAATATTATTAAAAAAAAAAACTATGAAATCTGGTCCTCTCCCTGTTAAAATACTACTTCTCGTCGGATTAAAAACGTTGGGCGCGGAATGTAATTTGTTGAGTGACTACTTGTGAACACTGTTGTTGTGTATGTTAAGCTGTAGGTCTGAATAACATTACTCAGACGTAAATAGGAATTAGTTTAAAGGTAGTAACTTTATGTTAACACAGTTTACAGTGCCATCTTT
Organism: Listronotus oregonensis; assembly: GCA_019359885.1. Lineage (NCBI taxonomy): Eukaryota > Metazoa > Arthropoda > Insecta > Coleoptera > Curculionidae > Listronotus > Listronotus oregonensis. Next base: position 377,894 of record JAHBCN010000019.1, on the reverse strand, counting down.
TAAAAAGTGGTAAAAATAGCCATTTCTCCTTTTAGAGTAAAAAATTTTGGTTAATTGTTAATTAGTTGCGATAATGTCAATAGGGATTTTGTAAGAAATTGAAAAACACACAAAATGAATTTTTATAAACCTTATTTCATTATTTTTCACAGAAGAAAGTCGGCAAAATCGATAAAATTGACCATTTTTTTAAAGATCCATAACTTAGATTCTTTTAAAGTCGGAAGCGGATCTTTCGGAAAATTATTTTTTATAATATGTAGTTTAAACAGGCTAAATATTAACTCTGTTCGACAAGTAGTTTTTTCAAAATCACAGTTTAAATATTTTGTAGTGATATTTTGAACGACTCAGCGTATTAACTGTAATTATCCGATTAGAAGCATTAAACGGTTTATTAAACTTTAAATTTTATTCTTCGATTTCCATATACACCTGGCAAAAAGTGTGTGGCACCGAATGTTGCTCCGGTTTTTCTCTGCGAAAAATGTACCAATAAGATTTTGTAAAAAACAATTCTTTTTCGTTTCTTTACATAAGTTCTATTGACAGAAAATGCCCAACCAGAACTAACCAGAAATTAAAAGAACTGGATATGAAGCTTCCTAGCGCAGAAGAACTATCGCGTTTTAAAAACTATTTAAAGCAACTTGAAACTGAAAACGACATTTGAAAAAATATATTTTCCAAAAAATATATGATTAAAAAGTTGCTTTTTAGAATATCAATTTTTAGTTACACGTCGAACTTTTGCATACAGTCCTGTGATATGTGAAACAAACTTATTTTCACTGTTAACACTAATTGACAGACAGATTTACTTTCTTGGCATTTGAAAAAGAAAAGACTTACAAACATTTGTATTGAAAGATATTGAAAAAGTTTTAAGACTCTTTAGTAATTACAAGAACTAAAGGTTGCAATTTTGCAGTTATTTTAATGTGCTAATTATGATTTTTAAAGAAAATTTATTTAGTGTTATTAAATGTCACCTTTTTTTGGCAAGAAATAATATTTTTAGTTCCTTTAAAATTGGTTTTTGCTTGTATTTTTTTTTCTTAAAAGCATCATATTTTTTTAATGCCTACATAAATATATGTTTTCTGTTTATACTGCTAAAATATATAGTTATGTTGGTAGACATAGATAAAAATGTATAAAATAAAGTTTCTCCTAAGTTTTATTCAGCCTTACCTAAAGGAACAAGCTGCTACGGCCCTGCACAAAAAACGTGCTCTCGTACTGCAGCTCGGATTGTATTCTACTTTGTTCTGAGCTCGGATCGAAGTCGCAACGGTTTCCAAGTAGCCATTTACAGTTCCGAAATGCAGTCTGAGAAGGGTTACTCGGATTGACTCAAATTGCGGCTTCATTGTCATATTTATTTTGATAATTAACTCCAGTGTTGGTTGCCAGCAGTAAATACTTTGCGTCAGTTTCGTATTTTAATCTTAATTTTTACTGGCTCTTAAGATGTTTCTTGAAAATATGTTCTTATAATTGTCTGCTTTCTCCATTTTTGTACAGGGTTCGGCAGCATAACATCCTTTTTTCAAAACTAATAAAACGCATTGTATGAATCAGAAGGTTATAATTTGGTTTTTACAATGTTGGTACATACCTAAAGTTTTGTTTTACGTAGCTTTGAAGAGCAAATCACTTAGGTGATGTCCTCCATTCTCGATACATTGAGTAAATCGATTTCTGGCACAGCAGCATAACTTCCTTTTTTGATCAGGGGCGATTTGGAATGGCCGGCTCGATCTCCCGATTTATCCGCTTGTGATTTTTTTCTATGGGGTTTTTTGAAATTCCATGTTTATGTAAACCTTTCAAGGACCCATCAAGATGTAAAGAACAACATCCAGGAAAAAATTGCCAACATAACGCCTGCTATGCTTGAAACACTGTTGAGAAGCGCCAGAAATCGGTTTACTCAATGTATCGAGAATGGGGGACGTCACTTACGTGATTTGCTCTTCAAAGCTATGTAAAACAAAACTTTAGGTGTGTACCAACATTGTAAAAACCAAATTAAAACTTTCTTATTCATACAATGTGTTTTATTAAGTTTTGTAAAAGAAAGTTTGCTGCTGCACCCTGTATTACCTGTACACTTTTAGATTCTGGATGTCATTCGTGAAGGAATAGACAAAGGACCAGAGGCTGGTTACGCAGCTGAAGCTCGAGGTTTCGCAGATCTCGCAATGACACCACAGTCTAAGGGTCTTATAAGCCTATTTCAGGGTCAAACCCAGTGCAAGAAAAATCGATTTGGCAAACCAGCCAAGGAATTTAAAACTGTAGCAGTTTTAGGAGCAGGTATTTAGATAGTTTAATTAGTTTTGTTTTAAAATGGCATAAAATGGATTTTTTTAAGGTTTAATGGGTGCTGGTATAGCCCATGTTACTGTCGACAAAGGATATGATGTCATTCTAAAAGATACAAACTCAAGTGGTTTAGGGCGAGGAGTTAATCAAATTACCACTGGCCTTAACAGTGCTGTTAAGAGAAAGAAATTATCCAGGTAGTTAAAATATAGTTCTTTGGTGTTTTTCATAAATTACAACTTTGATAGTGGAGATTTAAAAAAATATGAAATCTGTTTTTAGCTTAGAAAAGGACAGATATTTGGCAAACCTGAACGCAACTTTGGACTACAAATCATTTAAAAATGCCGATATTGTTATTGAAGCTGTATTTGAAGACCTCAATATCAAACACAAAGTATTGAAAGAAGTGGAAGCTGTAATAAGACCTGACTGTGTATTTGCGACAAATACCAGCGCCATTCCAATTAAAAATATTGCAGCTGCATCGTCTAGGCCTGACAAAGTTATTGGTATGTGTTATTTAATTAAATATTTCTTATTATTGTTATTTTTTATAAATATACTGAGTGACAAAGAAAGGTAAACTCCTATTTATACACAATATATTCTATTAACTTTATGCTGAATGTATAGTAGATAATAGCTAATAAAAATATTAGGTCACCCAAATCAAGTATTATCAAGTCAAATCAAAATATGCTTTATTGTAAAAAACAAAAAAATCTTGTTAACAAAGCTAGAAAAAAAGTCGGTATAAACATTGGTAATGTCAGTAAACTATAAAAAATTTAAAAAAACAAACAGAATCTATAAAATACAATATTACAAACAAAATGAGAAATGTCGTACATATACACGATTGCAAGGCAAAAAATTACGTGCCAATTTTAATGCAATATCGAAAAGAGAATGACAACAATTTCCCAGCGTCCAGCTATTTTCTGCATTACTTAAAGTGATAAAAACATTGCATCTTTCTGGGTGGATTACAATTAAAATATTTTTATATTTTTGAACCAGCCACAATGTTAGAACGTAATTTTATAATCGACTCGGATATTGCGAAGCTCAGCAGGGAAATGTCTTCTAGCATACATTAAAATAAGAATGCTTTTGAGTTTATTTTTTAGAGTTATTTTATATTATTATTAGGATTACTAATAATTTTATTAATTTTTAAGGCCACTACATTGCACATTTATTGATTGATGTTCTTGGTGAAAAATGAAGGAAAAGTCTTATTTAACTGTGTCAAAATAGCTGGAAAAGACAAATAATTTTTACAGTTAAATGTTTCATCCTTGACAGCTTGGCGTCTTTTTATTTACCAGATAGTGTGCCAAGCAAAAAGTTTTTAATATTTCTGACAGATGCCGCGTTGTATATCACTAAAGTAGCCCAAAATTTAAACACCTTTTCCAAAATGTATGTCACCATAGGCCTGTTTGTTATTCAGAAATGGTGTACACCATTGTACACTTTTTTGCGCGCTCTTATGGAAGGAGTATTTTAGGACTTAGGTAAAAAAACTGTAAAATAGTGTAAAATATTACTGAATAACAAACAGACTCCATGTGTGTTTAGCTCACACATTGAACTTTATTGCCGACGAAGTAAGAGCAGTTTTTCCAGGTGAATCAGTTATTTACGAAAATTAAAAAAACGATGTTTAAGCTCTTTTGAAAGTACAATGAGCGTCTACCAAAAATGTTCTTGCCTCGCAAGCAGTTTTTATCAAAATGGGAAACTGCAATAAAAGATGCAATTTGTACACCGAAAATTTTGATACAGTAAAATTATTAGTTTCTAATCCTATTGATTTATGGTGTTTAGCTTTGCAAGAATATAAAGAATTATTAACATCTAAATTTGTCACACAATTTATTTTTCATTGAAGGCAATTATGGATTTTTACTTGATATAATTCAAAAAATTAGAAAATAAGGACATGTTTCTTTTAAAATTTATAGGTTTAATTACTGATTTTGAAGAATTGTGTAAAAACGTCACTGAGAAAATAAGAACAGAAAATTAAGAAAACTGAAATTTCCTTTTTTTTTATTTAAATTTAATCATTACAAAATTTTACTTTAGTACTAATTGTAAATTTTAAAAATGCCCCATCACTTCTATTGACGTAGATTAGTAATTTTCTGTTTCACACGGAAATGCAAACCATAAGGTTTTGTGTGAAACATTGAAAAATTTTGATTTTAAAAGGTCCTAGATAATATAAGTACTAAATACTTTTTTATAATGTTAGTTTTATAATAAAAACATATTTTAGGTCCATATATTTTTAATGTAATGCATTTTTTGCATATCTGCATATTTTATTCTCAGTTTCCATATTTCTTGAAAAATGTCTGCATATTTTTGTCTTATAATGTCGTCACATAAGCCCACAACTCAACTCCCCTTAAACTCACTAAGCTAATAAGGCACTTTGAAACAAACCTTTTAAATGTTAAAGTACTTTTAAACTTAAACAAAAACTCGAAAAAATTTCAATAAGATAGGCTGTAGGTAATGCTAAAAATTTAATGATTTTTCACTGTATTAGAAATAGTTGCACTTGCAAAATATTGATAAAATACGATTATAAATACTAGGTGCTTACCTTTCTTTGTCACTTATATATCTGATAATTCTGATCGTTCAAATACTCGTAATTGTTTTTTGTTCTAGGTATGCATTACTTTTCTCCAGTTGACAAAATGCAACTTCTTGAAATTATTACGACAGACAAGACGAGCAAAGAAACGACTGCTTTAGCTGTGGACGTAGGTCTTAAACAAGGAAAGGTTGTTATAACTGTTGGTGATGGTCCTGGTTTCTATACTACGAGAATTTTATCAGCGATGATGGCTGAATCGATAAGACTGTTGCAAGAAGGTATAGTGAGAAAAATTAATTTCAATTTTTTTAGTAAAATGGTCTTCTAGGCTTAATTTACGATATTTTTATATTTTTACAAATAATGAGATAATATAAATAGTATACGACAACTTGATAAATCTAAGTGTCACAGCTAGGGTACATAAGCGTCAGCACTAAAGAAAACAAGTGCTTTTTTAATTTGTACCTCTTAGTTAATACATTTGTGTTCTTTAAGGTGTTGATCCTAAAGACTTGGACAAACTAACAAAGAAGTTTGGGTTCCCTGTTGGAGCAGCTACTTTAGCTGATGAAGTTGGTTTAGATGTGGCTACTCATATTGGCCCTGATCTTTATAAGGTAAGAGCGAAAAAGCTTTAAAATTATTCTGCATATTGCTCATATTCGAATGTTATAGACGGATTTATAAAAGAAAAAGCAACGAACATCAACTGGGCGTGTTCTGTCTCACTTTAACATTATTCCCACTCTCGTTGCTTGCACACCAATGACTCCAACTATATGAGTGGAGAGTTAAGAGAAAGACTTCATTGCCGTCTTTATTTGTATGACGCCTCTGGCTTTTTCATGTACAGGCTGACAAATGGGAAGTTGTCTAAAGTAATCACTTATAATTTTAAGATGAGTGCAGGGAAAAAATAATAAAAATACATATTAAATCAGTGAAATGGTCATTTTTATTTGAAATAGGTTTCAGTTTTGTCGAACATTTTCAACACACATATTAGCCTAGGAAATAACTATTAATGGTAAATATATGTAAAACTATGAAAAGCTTGTTCAATTTTAGATGAAGAATTACTAGAAAGTCCTTTTCTAATTGCTTCTCTCAAATCATCTTTGCTCTTGGGTTTTTCTGCATAACAGTAATTTTTCAGGTAGTCTCATAAAAAGAAATCACATGGATTTAGGTCTGATAAGAGGGCCATTTTTTAACTGCGTGTGCAACTTGGAATATCCTAAACCAATGACGCATTCACCATAAACTTCGTAAATAGCTTCAAATACCTCTTGAGTTTTATGCGGCATAGCAACCATCTTGCATAAAATAATAGCTTCTGACTAAGCCACGTTTCTTGGCGAAAGGAAAAAATATATATTTGTAGCATTTCTCGATAGCTATTGCTCGTTATTGTCCCTTCAAAGAATTCTAAGAGTACTTACCCCTTTAATTGAAATAGCTGCACAAACAGTCACCTCGATGAAATACACCTTTTCTTCATTCCTAAGATCACTTATTTTGAAGTCCACATATTGCTCTTTACGGCGTCTCAATAGAAACTGACAACATTTTAGATTCTAGAATGAACCTACATGGGTCCAGCCCTATATGATACAGTAGAGAGGGAAAGAGATGCATATACTTTAGGCAACTTCCTGTTTGTCACCCTATATGAATTCGATATACCAATACTTTCGTTGGTTGCTGTGTTTCGAGGTTTAGTGAAAAATTTACCATATCTATATTATGTAATTGAACATTTAATATTAACAATAATGAACAATTTTTAAATATGTAACATTGGGAAAAAAAAGTACATTTAAATAAGTTTAACAAATCAGACATTCTATTAACTGCACACTCCTAAGTTGAGCAGTTAAAATTTTTAAATTGTACATGTGTAGGTAATATTCAATGGTCCACTTCTGCCGTAATGGTACATCTGTAAAAAAATTAATATTAAAATATAAAGAAAACCATTTTGATGCCCCAGCAACCTACACCTGTAATAGCGATGTCACAGTCAGTGACCAGTGACATGACATGACATTGTGACCCATGGCAGACATTATGTTGCCAAACGTATTTCCAGGATCCCTTGAATTCGTCTTTAAGAAGGGTGAACATCTTCTTTAAAGAACATTTTATGTAAAATGTTTTTAACTTGATCTGTTAAAACTTTTTTAAATTTAATTTAATTTTAATCTCTAGGCATTTGGTGAACGTTTTGGGGGTGGAGATCACAACATATTATCAGAAATCGTTAAGGCTGGATTTTTGGGACGTAAATCTGGCAAAGGAATATTTATTTATGAAAAAGGATCCAAAAGTCGCGAAGTCAACGTTGATGCGTTAAATATTCTTAAAAAATACAGCATCGAACCGAAAGGGCCTTTTGAAGATGAAGATAAAACATTACGTATGGCCGCTAGGTTTGTAAATGAGGCTATCTTGTGTCTGGAAGAAAAGATTTTGGCCAGTCCTTTGGAAGGTAAGTTAAAATTTATAATTTTGCTAGTAGTGTGACAGCTCAATGCATTTAATAATTTTTATAGTAAAAGGTACATTCTGTAGTCTGTTTAGAGTATCCCAACAGAAATGTTGCACCTTAGTTAAGGACAGGGCTGTAAATACATTTAGACTTTCGTAGATTTAAACATGTCCTGCATTAATATTTTACTCTTAATTTGTATATACATGCGCATCCAATGAGGACTGAACAGGGCCATATTTGTGGCTTTAAAAAAATTATTTAAGTTTAAACAAAATAGATACAACAGAAACTTAACAATTTTCTTAGTGGGGCTTTTATTTATTTGTTTGTTTTTGTAAGTTTTCCATTTTTTCATAATACGTTTCAATAAAAAATATTTTGTGTTTATTTTTAATAACAACAGAATTAATATAATTAATATCAAAAACTTGTGACTTTAATTAGAAAATATAAAAAGGTTAACAGCAGGAAGGGCTTAACATACAAAAGCAATGAATAACCTACATCATACATATGATTTAGGTAGGTATGTCCTTTTTTATTTTAGGGAAAAATTATTAGAATCGAGATTGTAATATAAGCAAAGACACACTAAGTCTATTTTTTAAAATGAAAATATATTCTTTAATTTTTGTCACCAATAAACTATTTAAAGTTCAAAATGTCCATAATATTTGACACTATATGGCGTAAGCATTTCATTATGCTTGCGAACTGTTTCAGTATTACTCTTACATGACAGAATATTTGCAGGGTTTATACTCGACTGGAAAACCTGGAAAACCTGAAAATTTCAGGGAGTTTGAATTTAGCCACAATTGTCAGGGAATTGTTCAATTTTTTCTAAATGTCAGGGAAAATCTATAGGGTTTTTGGAAAAAAAATAAGAATAATATAATTAAAACAATATACCAACATTTTTGACCAATATAACAATTCCAATGCTCCTGATAATTTTCTTAAGAGTATTATTTTGTATAGGTTTTAATTTGCTGAATTATTTGAAGTTATTAAAATCGTCTTATTATTTTCTCATGGAAATACTACAGTTAAAAGTAAATTCTCAGTGAAGAAAGAAATGTTAATAGAGAATATGCAGGAAAAATCGATGGTTGCTAGATGGACTGTTTATAATGCAGGAAGTATTATTGAGGCTTGGATAATATTAAAATTACTCCAAAAATGAAAATATCTTTCAAGCACTTACACATGAAAAACATTTAGTATCTAGAAGAAAATAGAAATAATAAAGTTAAAGAACAAAAAAAAATAAGGAAAAAAAAGCGACATCAGAGATCAAAGCACTAGAGAGAAAGAAGGCGAAGCTGGAAAATACTACTATATATGAAAAGAGGCGCATCGATGAAGAGCTCATTAAATTGAAAACAAAAATTAAGGTTTAAGCATGTCTGAAATGTTAATTATACTTTTAATTTGTTTTTTAAATAATTTTTTATTTATTAAAAATAATATATTTTTGTATGTGCCCTTAACCTATTAATTTTTAAAATTTCACATTCTGAATAATATAAGAAATTATCAGGGAAAACCTGAAAATGTCAGGGATTTTTTTTGTGATTTTAGAGTATAAACCCTGATTTGTTTTTCCCAGAAGTTTAAAAGTAACTTTATTATATTAAAGACTGTTTTATTAGTTCATAGAATGTATGAAAAAAGGTCAGTAATCGTTAATGTGTTACGACATAAGTGTTGCCGAATGGTTCAGGGCAAATAATCATGTTTTATTCATTTAAATAAATCGTTTATGTTCCAATTTAGAATAAATGCAAAATCAACAATAAATGTGACGTGTAATTAATTACACTGTCAAAATCCATCGCAACTACCCCCAAAAAAATACACTGCACGTTTTTGTTAATGTGTTTTTGTCAAACGAAATTAAACAGATTCTAGTATTCTTCTTTTTAAATAAACAAATGAAAATGGTACTTATCCACTGATTTAAAATCAAAAGTGTTTCAATATCTGGATTAGCTTCGCTTGGTATTCTATTCCCTCCGCTCTTATCCGAGATGTAATATTGGAACTTAGCCTCAGGTGACCTCAGTCGATCAGGCATTCTGAATATATATGGATATCCCGTTGTGACGTGGATGTCGTTTTCACAGAAAAGGTTTATATTTGAATTTTAAATGCTCGTAACTATGCTATAAAATTTCGTGTGAAAAATATTTGGCAGAAGCGTTATTTGGGTATAAAGGGTTATTTTTAGCCATTAAACAAATTATGTGCAAGGAGTCTGTATGGCATCAGGATAGAGCTCCACCTCATGCAGTTTATTATGTTGTCGAGTTCTTAAACCGAGTGGATTGGCAGCAATAAGATGGCCACCAAATAGCCCTGATATTACAATAAAAAATGTTTTTATGGGGATATGATGTTAACCTGGTAAACAGGAAACATTTCATTATTACGGCAAGGCTTGAATAATTAAAGAGGGGCTTTCGGAGTTGCTTTTAAAAATAATGACGCCTGTATTGAACATTTTAAAAATCAGAATCGTTTTATTAGTATTATTGATATTAAATATTTCACTTTTACCAGTGTGTATTAAAAGTAGCAATAAACGCTAGACTTTAAAGAATATTGACTTTTTGTGCTTTGGCATTTTAGGCATTTATTGTTAGCTTTTTCCTGTTATAGTATTTAATTTGCAAATTTTTTATATAAGTTAAATAAATTCTTTTACTAAAAATGAATATCCTTTTTATAGGGTTCCCCATAATATACTAACCATTTTAATTGCTCAGTAAAATTGTTAAAACTTAATAAAACTAACATTTTATTACACTTAATTACAATTCATTTTTTGGGATTTACTATAACATACGACTTATCCAAACTTTTAAAAATTACGTCTTTTAAGTAAGTGTCATTAACTTTAATGCACTTTTTAAGATTTGACAAGAAATGATTCATGACACGATGAAGGAAAACCTGATCTATTCATCGGACCTCTTTAGGAACTCGGACTTTAAGATCTTGGATGTTTTCTGGACGAGTTGCAAAAATCTTTGACTTTAAATAGCCCCACAGAAAAAAGGCTGGTGCAGTTAAGTCCGGGTACCTTAGAAGCCAATTTAAATCCCTAAATAGTGAAATGAGTAGGCCATTAAACACTTCTTGCAGAACTCTTTTAGAGTTTTTAGCGGCATGTACTGTCGCTTTATCTTTTTCTATTAATTTACTTTTTATGTTTTCACACAAAAAAACTTATTGTTGAACTGACTAATCCATAAAAATTTAAATTAAACATTAAATTATGTGTTCAAACCTAATGATGCTTTATTAGAAAAATGACCTTTTACGAAAATCAATTTTTCCTACTTTTGTGACAGGTGGCTACTCGATTAATAATATGTTGATTTAAATCCCAAAGGCCATAGAAGATAATAATATATAAAAAAACGTACTGACTTATCTCATATAGAATTTATTTCAATATCAAAATAGATAGTCTATTATGGGGAACTCTGTTTTAATTGAAATTGAAAAAAATGAGACACTTTCAAAAACAAAAAACCCATAAATGTGGTGTTCCCTTAAGAAAACATTAATGTTATGTTGTCTGTTTTGTTTTACTTCAAGTCACTTTATTAGTTCTTCCTTTAGAATCTGCGGAAAAAATAATAAGATGGCTATTTTAGTTTTTTTAAATACAAGTTAATGCCACAAATATAGCCATGTTCACTTTTCTTTATATTACTGTACTGTTGTTTTCTTCTACTGTGCTAGAATTGTAAACTTATGATTATTTTTTTAATACTTTTATTAAAACAAAATTATTTTAGGTGACATTGGCGCAGTGTTTGGTTTAGGTTTTCCCCCATTCACAGGCGGTCCCTTCAGATGGGTTGATCAATATGGCGCCGGTAAGTTGGTATCTAAAATGGAAGCATACCAGAGCGCTTACGGTCTACCATTCAAACCTTCCCAAACCCTCATAGATATGGCTAAGGACCCAAGTAAAAAGTTTTATCCTAATTAATTTATTATTTAGAAGTATTTTATTTTATTTGTTATTACCTTTTTATACAAGTTTTCTCTGTAAAAAAAATGTATTTACGATGTTAAACTTTTTAATTATATGAGAATCATTAGGGTGCTAAGAGTTGATTTTAAGCTTTGTATTGTAATTTTTGTTTAACTATTAAGTAAAGTATATTTGTGAAATAAATATATCTGTATTTGTACTATAAGAAATTCCTATTTGTTTCAGATATATTCTATTTTCAGAAGTATTTTATTACCTGAAATTGCTACACAAACTTAAAGCAATAAAAATATGTTTTTGCGCTCTAATTTACAGTCTGATTGTACTCTTATGTAGAAAAGCTCTTTTGCTATAACTAAATATATTTTGAATTTTTAATTGTGTTATGATTTTAAATCCTTGTTTTTTGTATTTTAATGAAAATGAAATAGTTTGACATCAATTCGGCGAAGATCCTGCAGTCTTAAAGCGCCGGTTAATTATAATCAATCTTTGATGGTCTAAATGCCAGAAAAAGATGTACAGGTGTTTTTAATTCGAGATGATATCGAAAAACATAATAAGACATAATATATGGTCGGTACATTTTTTGACAAAGTTGCAGTACCAAATGTTTAAGCATGTCACAGACATTTAAAAAAATTCGAGTGCTTGGGAGATATATGAGCTGTGTACCACCCCGCAAAAAACCGTTCATTGTACAGTCACGCGCAAGTCCAGTTAAATAAACCCGCTCCAACCGATGTGTGACGGTCATCAAATTTTGACGACATACCGCGTTAAAAATTGTTAGGACAGTTAGAGATCGAACGCTGTAAGAACAACACCGATACGTCACGGTCTCATATGGCAAACCCGTATAAAACCGTGACGTATCGGTGTTATTCTAACAGCGTTCGATCTCTAACATACCGGTTTATTTTGGCGAGAAGCGGTAACGTAGAGGAAGGTGTTATGACGTCAGTATCTACGTCATTACTTTGTACCCAGTATCCACCGCTATCGCCAATAGTCAGGAGGAGCGTTAATAATGGTTATGTCAAGTGTAAAATTAAAATAATGGAGGATTCGCGGCTTTTCTATTGTTTTGGTTCTTGAGATGTTTTTTTGGTATGATTTAATAACTTTTTGGATTGCAGATTTTTTTATTTATTAGTTAATTCCCAAATGGATGAATTAGTGCAACTGTATTTAAATCATAAAGGAAAAGATTTACTTTTTACAGTTGACTTGGACACAGCTAATATCTTATTTTTTCGACTTATTTCTTTACTGTCCAAAGACCTTACATTTGGATTTAAACTTAAATTAAACGATTGGTATGTCAGTTGACCCTCACGTGACATACGTTAACCGATTCGTTTTTGCGTGGATAGGCGGGTTAAACACGGTTAGAATAGTGGGGAAAGAACTGCTATGAACCAGTAGTCAAAAACGGTAAGTCGCGAAAAAATCCTTGGTATATTACACGATCCGTTTACTGTTCCAACCCAACTTGTAATCGTTCGTGAACCGTTTCCAAAGGATCATTTCAATCCTCAAGCAAAGCAAGAATCCTTTAAATATGCAGAAACCATTCCAACTTCGTCGTTTTTGTACTGACATAAAATCGTGCAAAGTCGACACTTGCGCGTTTGATTGGTTCTAACAGTTTCGAAAGAGTCTCACGGCGGTACAAGAGCCGCAGGTTGGAACAAACCCATGGTAAAAACACGACTTTTTGCAAAATTACTTTTATATTTTAATCAAGAAAAATATATATTTTTAATTTTTAAATTATATTCAGAACCAATAGAAAAAGTAGGTATATAAAATATTTGTTCCAACCCACGGTTTTTGTTTCGTCGTGAGACGATTTTGAAATTTTTAGACCCGATCAAACGCGCAATTGTCGACTTTGCACAGTTTTATGGCAGTACAAAAACGACGAAGTTGGAACGCGCAAAGCGTTTCTCCTTTTCATCGGGATTGAAATGACCGTTCGGGAACGGTTCACGAAGTTTGGTTGGGATAGTTAAGGGATCATGTAATACACCGGAACCCATCGCATCGGTTAAAATTGGTTTATTGGACTGGGCTTGCGCGTGACTGTACCATAAACGGTATTTCCCGGGGTTGGATGGTTGGAACAAACTTAAAATTTCATTTTTTTTTCGTTTGTTTATTTAGGTTATGTAGACCACAAATAACATGTTTTCGACATTTTCTCGAAAACATGTTTTGTTTTCGATATGCTGTCGGTAATTGAATTAAAATAATTGAAAAATTGTATTCAATTACTTCTCAGTAATTGGATTAATTTAATTCAATTTCTTCTCAAAAAAGGTAATTGTAATTGAATTATCAATTAATGGGTTAATGTAATCGTAATTGGTAATTGATTTTGACGAATCCCAAGTATTTCAATTACTTATAAAGTAATTGGATTACTTAAAAATTATTTCAATTACCTAATAAATAATTGAATTACTACGAAAAATTCAGTTACCTTTCTTTATAAAAAAAACTGTCGAAATTTTGGTCAGCCAGAAAGAGCATCTTGGAACACGGAGGGCCGCTTTGAATCCGGCGAACGTATTTTAGATTGATGCCGCCACCGTTTTTATACTTTTTTTTTGAAAATATTTGTTGATGTTTGGGGTAAGATAAAAATAAATTTTTATTTTAGAGTTATTTAATGTTGAACTTGCCGAGAAAGCAGTTTGAATAGTGTGACGTGCGCGTATGAGGCATATTAGTATAAACATTTAATTTGTTTAGGTATCGTGTATCGGTAATTTAAATGGATTAATTGCTAAAATATTTAATAACTTTTAGTTTTAATTGATAATTGAATTATTTTTAACATGCTAGTAAATGGTAATCGTAATTTACTACTACTTAGAAGAGTAATTGGTAATTGTAAATGAATTACTTTTTAAAAATAATTGCGACAGCTCTGATTGTGAATGTAGGTGTTTATCAATATTGGATCACACGACAACAAAAAAGTCCAAATTAAATCAAATTTGGTTAGACTGTTTGGGTAAATATCTAGGTTTAACCAAATTACGCTAGTGGGCGGCGAGTGTTCTTTTAAAAATCCCTTTATTTTCAAAAGAACACAATAACTAAATTAAACCAAATTTAATATAAAGATTGCTAGAGGCAAGGTCTTAATTCTGTAAGATAATGCAGGTCATAGTTGTACACATGTACACTATGTTTGAATTATATAATTTAAAAGAATACAATAACTATTTTGATATAAAAAGTTGATTGGACGGAGGATGACCTAAGATAAAGCTCTCAATTCTGACCGATTGTGTAAGTCATGGGTGTATGGTAAAAGTGTTTTAAATTGTCCAAACTGAAAAAAAAAACATAAGAGGGGCATACATAATGAATAAACTAAATCAAATTTAATATAATTTTCCCAGCAAACACTGTTTGCGGGCAAAGTACATTTTTCTTACTAACATTAATGGTAAAGCACCGGCAATTGGTGGTAATATTATGCCAACATTTAATATGCATTAAAAAGTCACCCCTTAATAATCACTTATTGACTATACATTTAACATCAAGGAGGGTTGCTGGCACGCAGACAAAAATGACAATCTTCCAGTTCTGAATAAATAAAGTATGCCTTTTTATTACAGGCAACCCAATATTGTATTTCTAAAGGCAAACATTATTGCATTTTTATCTTTTTCTAGCCATTTTATTCAAAATGCTATTTAAGTGACAAATGTGTCGCAATTCCAACCAGCAATTCAAATTTCCCGCTTAGCCTAACGACGTTCGTGACAGAAGACGAAGAACACTCGTTTTTTGCCGTGTACCGTTTGTGTTTGTTCCTGTCATTTCCTAAAGTTTTCTAAGGATTTGCAAGTTTTAAAAACGAAATTTGGACTCTTAATAGATTGTGCGAGTCACTGGCGTTCGTTTACGAAATATTAAAAAATAATAAATTTAGTGATGAGCGAGACCGGTCTTGGTCTTGCGGTCTTGGTCTTGCAGCAAGACCAAGACCGAGACCAAAACCAAGACCGGGGTATGCAAGACCAAGACCGAGGGATGCAAGACTACGCAAGACCAAGACCGACCTGCAAGAATCTTGCACTTTTGTCACTTTTTAAATTATAATATTCAATATACAGAGGTATTTCATACAGACATAACAAAAAATGTGTCGAAACCTGCCTACAAAGGCGATTATTTTATAAGTAACAGGTTTTTTTTTAATAAAATAATAATTAAATCGATCACTTCGTTTTTTAATAAAATTATCTAGAAACGATAACTGGTAGATTCTTGGTCTTGCGGTCTTGGTCTTGGTCTTGCAGCAAGACCAAGACCGAGACCAAGACCGCCTTCTCGCTTGCAAGACCAAGACCAAGACCGGGGTATGCAAGACCAAGACCGAGGGGTGCAAGACTACGCAAGACCAAGACCGACCTGCAAGACTCTTGCACTTTTGTCACTTTTTAAATTATAATATTCAATTTTAATATTCAATATACAGAGGTATTTCATAAAGACATGACAAAAAATGTGTCGAAACCTGCCTACAAAGGCGATTATTTTATGAGTAACAGGATTTTTTAATAAAATAATAATTAAATCGATCACTTCGTTTTTTAATAAAATTATCTAGAAACGATCACTGGAAGATTCAGTAACATGTTTCAAAAATAATAACCGTTTACGACAGAGAAAAACTAAGAGTACAAAAGTTATAGAAGCTAAAATTACTTACCTATTCCTAATGTTTTTTTAAATTAGGTATCTAGTGATGCCACTTACTGGATCAAATATTTCCAAAATTCAGGAAAACATTATTTTTGTGCCACACTGTAAGAAGTAGCATCATTAGATTGCTCCTTTAAACTAAGATATAAATGTAAAAGTGATGGTGTAATAAAAAATATATTTGTCATCTTATATAGGAATACTTTTTATATAAATGGATTTTAAATTTCACTTCCGGTTTAGACGGAAAAGTCAAAACAATGCCAAAAGTATAATGGTGACGTCATTTTTGTCAAAACCGAAAACGATTTATAAAAAACCATCTACGTCGACATTGTACCTATATAACAGTTCAAGAATTTCCAGCATAATATACAGGGAAGCGATTTTTTTAAATGAATTTTTTGCTATAATTTTTCTATTTTAGGTTAAGAGCTAAAAATAAGGAAGTTTTCTTGAGTGGTAGTGGATTTTTTGAAAAATTCTGAAATAGAAAATAATTTTACATTTTACGCCCTTTTTTCTATAATTTTTGTATATTCAGTTTTTTACCATTATAAACGGTTTCGGATATATCGATCTTTGTCGCACTATCGAGCCACCTTGTATATGCAGAATGTTTATAAAGTATTTGTACAAACTTTGTACGGCAAATGTTTGACTAATTTGAACATAGAAAATTTATTTGAACTGAAAAGCTTTCTAAATACCTTTTTTTGAATTAGAAACCAATGTTTACATATCAGAATCATTTTCATGGAAATTTCATATCTGGTTGAAATTAAAAGGTTTTTTTCTGCCCTCAGAGTACTCAGTATTGTAATTTTATATGCTTCTTCAAAGAAAATTTAAATATTTCCTATCACTAAAATGAAGCGCTATAAATAAATAAACCCCTTCATTTAAAATATCCTTTTTAATCAAATAATTTAAATGTACATGTAAGGTTAAAATTGGTATATTTTAAAATTTTAAAGCAAAAAGTATAGTCTCCATCTTTATTTATTTGTAAGTATTAAAAAACTATATATTTTATTTAAGATTGCTTAGTTTAAATTATCACTAACAAAAAAAGCAAGACCAGCAAGACTCTTGCAGCAAGACCAAGACCAAGACCGGATGGTGCAAGACCAAGACCAAGACCTTCTTGGGTGCAAGACCAAGACCAAGACAGCCCGGTCTTGGTCTTGTTCTTGCTCATAAATAAATTTAAAAACTTTAAAGTATGGGAGAAACTAATGATAAACTATTCTTCATTCTAAACGGAAAACTTTATTCAATAATTAAAGAACTAGAAATGTTTAAATTAGTTCATCACCTTCGGAGCTAATCTAGTCCGTCCTTAGAGAAATTGGGAAAACACACACAATTATCAAATTAAAAAAAATAATAATATTGTTCCGACACCCCGTATAAACACGGATCCTGGTTTACCTTTTATTGGATATCTGGTTTACAAACGTTCTATAGAACATTTAACAACATAATGAAACTTTAACCTTTAACGTCTGTCAACTTTTATCTCGTCTGAATGTAAACTAAACGCTCGTGGGATTTTCCTCTTTTATAGGAAGTGGAAAATGGAAAGTTTGAAAAGTCTAGAATAGCTGAAGGATTAACTTTTACTACAGGATGTAAGAAAGTGAAAAGCGATGTCTCAGCCTCGATAATCGAACCGTAATAAGGGAAAACTGAGAATATTTTTAAATTAGTTATACCTTGATAATAATCTCTAACGTTTTACATTTCTAATACTAAACAGTAACTAAAATCTGTAATAATATAAATGAAAACAATACAGAGGGAGTTACTTGGAATAAATTGAATAAATTTTAAACAAGTTATTTTTTTTTTAAATTGCGCTCTTTTCTATGAAAAAAATATTTATACATTATATGTGTCCCAATTTTAAGATTTGACATTATCGACGATTTTCTAAAATCGTAACCCAAGCTTTTTGAAGAGTGAAGCGCACATCATACGTAACTGCCCAATCTAATGTTTTTCTTCCTTGTCGTTCGTAAGATATTAAATAACAAAATTTTACTTAAAAAATAAACCATATTTATTGATATTGATAGTGTTTCTTTAATACATGTTAAAAATTTAAGGCAACGGTCTTTCGACCCTTGCAATATTTTGTTGGGTGGACCCCTCGATCATGTGACTTAACACCTTTTGATTTCTTTTTATGGATCTACATTAAAGATCGTGATTATGTAAATTTTCCTACAACACCAGAAGACATGGAAAATAGGATAAGGGGTGCCTTCAGAACAATAACACCCTTTATGCTAAGGGACGTGCAAGAAAATTTTGTAAACAGGCTAAATATGTGTATCCGAGTAGACGGGTATATATTTATTACGCCTTATAAAATCAAAAATTAATTAAGTTTATTAGTAGAGAAATTATAATTGTTTATATTTGTTTATGTTTCGCAAATTTCCGAATTTCAAAACAAAAAAAACTTAATGACAAATCCTGTATATTCAAAAGTCATACTCAATAACGTAAGATGTTAATACGATCGAAATAGCTATTTTCCCGACAAATGCGGGAAGGAATTTTTTCCGAAAGTGTTAGGAACTATACTTAAGCGTACTAAGGGTGATGCTGAGTTTATTAATCTAAAGGTAATAGACTCTGGGGTGATGACACAAAAAATATGTTTTAAATAAAATACGAGTGAGAAAAAATTTATTAAACAGTAATAATAATGAATAATGCTAAAACTAGAACTTTTAATTATTTTACAATGCTATTTATAATAATTTATAATTAAAGTACAATTTGTCATATGTTGAATATTTACGGTAAAAGCTACATTACACGAACGGTTTGAGCAGATGCATAAACTAGAACTTATGGTGCCGCTAGAAGTAGTAGCTCTAGCTGCAGGCTGTAGACATGGCGTTGGCTGGAGTAAATTTATGGTTTTATTTTTCGAAACATTATTTGTTAAAATTTTATTAGCAATTTCCATTTTATATGTTACTGATTTATCTGTATAACTTTCTGCAACTGAAGAAGATTTCCATACTCCGTGCCGTTTTAGGTCTGTAATGTCTGTCCCAGAAGAATTAGCCAATAAAGTTGCGGAGGACCTCCTAAAACAGTGACCGGTATACTCTTCAGGATAATTAAACTTAGGGATCCCGGCTATATCAGAGGGAATTTTTCCGATTTTGTTTATCCCCACGCACTGCACTGTACATTTATCATTCTGATAATTTATGAAAAATCTTCGATGGCGAGTGTTTACTGAACGCAATTATTTTATATATTTTCTGTAGTAGTAAATGTAATTTTGACCGGAAACAACAAAGGTTCTTGTCACATGTGTCTTTGTGTCTGGTATGTTAACCACTAAGATATCTTTCTTATCATCAATTTTATTCAAAGTTAAATTTGTTAGCTCTTGGCGTCGGCAAGCTCAAGCAATTCAACCACACTATTATGGAACAAATATGTTACCCGGAGCTTCGGATAAAAATTTGGTGATATCTTCTCTGGTAAACGTTTTATATTTTTTAGGTTTTAAGCACGTATTTTGGTGCTTTATAAAGGCAATTACCTTATAAAATTTTCTGCTGTCCACATTTCGCTTCAGTTTTATTATCGTTTTCAGCATGAAATTTTTGGCCCATATTGTAGACGGCTTTAACTTCTTACAAAGTTCGGCAAAATATACTAGATATACCTTTGCTTTGTGCAATGTATTAACGTTTTTTTTTTGAACACCAATCATTGAAAAACGAATATTCTTGTTCATATATGGGAGCAGATTTCTTCGGTATAATTTCTAAAGTAGCTAAATTAGCAGAATGCAAAACATCTTGCGGAATTTCGTGTTCCATATTTTATATAAAATATAAGATTATACTTCACACTTCGAAATTATTTTGAAAGTCAATAAAAACCTATCATCCTAGAAACCGAAGGTAACTTGGTAAATCAACAATACAATTATTCAATGTCACACTCATTATTTTAGGTGTTGAGCCAGAACGAATACCCACAAAATCTTAAAGAGTACATTAATATGCATATCCAATTTCACCTAAAAAACCACACATTTTTTTAAACCCAATTTTTTTCATTTAGGTCATTAAATTGGAAGTCCGGCCTGGTTCTCAACGCCTCATTTAACGTTTCCAAACTCTCCCTCACTGTGGGGGGAATAATATCCTCCGCTGTGCGGGAATAATGTCTTCCCACACAGAAAATAATGTGGGAAGAACCATTTCCCGCACGCTCGTAGAAAAATGTTTATTTTATACGTCCTCCAGTGTGACTATTTATTATATAGGATTCGTCATTAAAGAAGTTTAGACTTTTTTCTGAAATTTGGGCATGCGGGATCGATTCGCGAGAATTGAAAACAACTTGCCTATACAAAACACTCTATTAATCAACAGCTGTCTTAAACTGACAACAACATTTCAGTTTTATTGCTTTTTTCAATGGCCTTTTAAAATTGATTTTACCCTGTGCCCTAAAAAATAAAGTTTTGCGGGTTGTTGTCTGCCTTTGTGCCGTTACACTTCCTTTGTTTGTTGACGACCTACCGCTAGCCAGCGCAACACTTTCCCTTTTGCCATAAGAAAACCATGCTATCCAGAACCGATATCCGGGGTTGCCTATTGGTTTCTCATTTCCTATAAGTTTATATGGTTTCTGTTTCTAAGAAAACGTAAATTTAATGAATCAAATATTATTTTAAAATTCATTTAAGTAAATATAAAAATTAAGCGGACTAAGCACAAGTATATTTATAGTGTATGGGTGTTTGTCTTTAACCACAGTTAAATCCTTATTATAGTTAGTTGTAGTAGTGTTTTATTGTTGGTCTGTTTAAACTTGTGTTGTTTAGCTTGGTGTAAAAAAAGTCTGTGCGATCAGTTCGAACTCAGCAATATTTACTCTTCTATTTTAATTTATTAAAAATGCATTAAATTATTCAATTAAAATGCAGTTATACGATTTATAAGCTGCTTAAAAATTTGACTGATTCGTACAAAATGATATTTCCTTTTATCTACATTATTTACATAGGCCAACAACTTAGATGATTTACCAAAAACAGATAACAACAATTCAAGAAATAGAAAGTTCACCGAACTAACAAATAAAATATTATTACCGAAAAGAAAAAGATAAAATAATGAGTCTAACGCACACCCAAATTTTTGACGTTTTTAATGGAAATAAAAAAAACTAAATAATGTCAAATTTTGATTTAGCAGTGAAACCGAACCCAGTAAAAGCCAATGCTCAGTGTACATAGAGGGACCTGATCTTATTGCGAACGTAGGCTAATGGCAGTGAAGACTAAAGTTGTATGTTTTCCTTGCAAAGATCTTTGCATTATTTGATTAATTGTATGGTTCATATATATTTCAGGTAATAATCAAGACATAAAAGCAGTAGATAAATAATGTAAATTCTAAATTAAATATTTTGCAAAATCTGCAATTTTTGTTTCGTTTTTTGTGTAGGTAATTATACTTTTTACTTTAATGATACTTATACTAAAAACTTAATATACATTTTCCCAAGCTAATTAAATTATGTGGCAATATGTTCACAATCACCTGTTATGCATATTTGTCTCAGTCCAAACATTTTTGAGAAATAGAAATAGTTTTTTAGGTAAAAATCTTGTTTTCTCCTGTTATTGATTTTTATACTATTTAAAACACATGTGTCGGTATTACTTGTGTTCTAATATCGTTATAAAACATTTATTTATAATTAAAGATCATACTTATCTAGTTTAGATAATTATTAAAAGAAGTGCCTAGAAAGCCCTTAATTGCCGATATAAGACATACCTACTTCTTCAAGTTTGACAATACTTTAAATCAAAAGTCGCTTGCATTTCTGTAGTTTTTTGTATAGAATAACCCCTTAAATAATTTATTTATAATACATCAATTTTATTGTAACTATGTAATCTATTAATCTGTATTCCAAAATTTTAAAACGATTATTTTTTTTAAATAAGCCTTGCAAAAAATGCTTTAAAAATATTAAAATTTTTGCACTAAGGAAATTTTTGATATACTGGCAACAAGGTACATTTCGTCAGGATCGGCGCTAGACGTCAAAACGCTTGCGCCGCGGCGCTGCCGTCGGGACGTCGACGGTCCCGGACGAGCGTCCCAGTACCGCGCCGATCCGCACCTCGACTCCGTCGGCCGATATGCCGAGATGACATTCTTTCCCCTACGAAGACGACGACGAATAGTGATCATGATGGCCATCGCGGGCCAATAAGTGCGCGATGCAGCAGCCCGAAAATGGGGCACCAGCAGGAGCCCCGCGGCAACAGGGGCTACGGGAACAGCTGCGGCCCGTAGCCACGTGAATGGGGTCGCTTTGATTTTGACGACGGTGGAACCTACTGTGGCGGCTGGGAGGATGGCAAGGCGCACGGACACGGAGTATGTACAGGCCCCAAGAGTCAAGGCGCCTACAGCGGTTCCTGGCACTATGGATTTGAGGTGTCCGGCGTCTATACTTGGCCAAGGTAATCCTAGATGGCCGTCGGCCTGGGGACTGGCGCCCCTCGCGGCCGTCGAGCCGTTTTATTTCTAGGTGCTCCGCGTGCGTCAGAGTGAGCGCTGACCGTACTAGAAACAAATATTGCACACGGCAGACAAAATGTAACAACAATACTGTATAAGAAAAAACATAAAACCCCTTTTACCCAAGTCAAATTTGCTATATTATCATGTATGTTAACTTTATTTGAGTCCGTAAAGGAGAGGTTTGAAAATGAAGCGAAAATAGGCGATAATGTATGGATATGTATCTGTAAGCTGGGCAACTCACTGTTCAAGGCCGATATAATATAAAAATATAGTTCATTTTATAATTTGTACTTAACTTAAAAAGATAAACACCTAATTTACCGCGGTCCATCGTACAATATCCAATAAAATACAATTTATTACATCAAAAACGTTTTTATAATGCTTAAAGATAATTTGATTTTACCCTGTGCCCTAAAAAATAAAGTTTTGCGGGTTGTTGTCTGCCTTTGTGCCGTTACACTTCCTTTGTTTGTTGACGACCTACCGCTAGCCAGCGCAACACTTTCCCTTTTGCCATAAGAAAACCATGCTATCCAGAACCGATATCCGGGGTTGCCTATTGTCCCTAAAAACAGTCCCCTGGTAAAAAAGGTATTTATCGATCAAATAGGTTTTAAAAAAAATCATACTTATAATATTTAAAATCTAATAAACTTTTGACTGACAATATCAGAAAAATCTATTTTTTCAGTAAATAATGCATCTAAAAATACTACTGTTTAATTTGTCCCCAATTTTACGCACAATCCCCTGGCTCTTATTTAAAACTACCTTAATAACATTTAATACAATTAATCTTCATTTCTACGTTGTGCTTCCTATGCGTATGCCAGTTTACAGATATATGCCCATATTATTTTCTAGAGTTATAGTAGATAACAATAATCCACTAAAAATTGTTTTAATATTTTAATTTTTAATGTAAAGTGGTAGTTACAACTTTTATTAACAATAACATAATATTAGTTTTCCTCTAAATTATAAAAAAATGACTTAGAATCTTTTTTGTTCTAACAAGTTCTAGCATTAAACTTGATTACAATAATTAAAGCATCTATATCACAGACTTATAGGTATAAACACGTTTATGGTGATAAGATCCGCGCCTCCCCCTAGAGATAACGGCTCTAATATTATACAGACCCAATTAAAAAAATATTGCAATGTGTTGTGATCCAACCAAGATCAAATATAATATTCTATTATAAATGTGATAATACATTATAAGACGGAATTTCTTTTTATAATAATTAATGTTTTTTATAGTTTTTACGTATCACCATAACACATTTTTATTAGTTACTTTCATTATTCAGAATTATCATTATTGTCAAAGAACCCCAAATATTCTATAATCATTATTTACATTTCCCAAGACTTTTAACACCCTAATAAAAGGGTAGATATTTCTAAAAACACGTAAAAGTAATTTAAACTTAAACTTTGCATAATAAATGTTTCCTTTAAACTAACAATCTATTACCCTACTATTAAAAAGCTTTTAGAACTATAAAACCCCCAAATAAGTTATTGTAATACTTCGATCGTAAACACCCAAATTAATATTTTAACACTTGATCTTTTTTAAATAGTATTTACATACAAAGGGACAAGGAAATTTCCAATCTTAAAAATGGCTCCGCCCCTTGTGTTAGTGGTCAACACAACCCCCATTGTAGAAAAATAAGTATCTAGCAGTATTTTTCAAGCATCAGTATCTTTAGGTTAGCCATACATTTAAGTTAGTCTCTAGTAAATCTTAGTATATTCAGTGACAGTTAATATTATAAAAAAAAAAACTAAATAAATAATTTAAATAAACCAAAAAGGAATTTAATTTAAAAATAGTTTGAAAATAATAAAACAAAATTGTAAAACTAAGTGCTACAGCCATTGTAGCAACCAAATTTAATAATAATTTGTGTCATCGGTGACTACTGCATTCGGTGGCACACAACAACTGGTAATAAATTATCCATTTCTAATACCATCTTTACCTTTTACAATACAGTTTTTAAGCTATGCCCGGCCTAGATGTTGGAGTATTGTCAAAGTCTTTATATCTTAAAGTTATGTTTTTTTCAGATTACTGTGATATAACAAATATTTTTAGCAAAATTCACAAAAATAACCTAAATTTAACTTAGGAGACAAATACAACAATAACACAATCATATCTATTTTCAAGTCAGAGCTAGGCAAAATACTTCTGAAAAGTATGTAACTCCTCAATAATACTTTCTTAAGAATGAATAAATTTAAATAAAAACTCTTTTAGAACTTAAAGTATTAAAAGACATTCAAATAAGGTATATATTTCTAACTTACCTAAATTTTCTTTAAATATTTAAATACTAACAATCTAACAGATAGATGTACAGGGTGGGCATTTTATTAGGATCCTAAACATTTTCTCAGAAACTGCAGACTTTTGAGAAACAAAGGTTTGGACAAAAGTTTCTTGGAATAATTTATGCTTTTAATTAATTCCACTTTCACATATACAGGGTGTTCATTGCGTTGGCGACCGGTGTTCACTTCCTTATTTTAAATGGGACACCCTATATATTATTAAATATTTAGATAGCGCCTCCAAAGACAAGTTCAACGATATATAACAGTATGGGCCTGAGTCGCGACGTTTCGGATTTATTGAAGTTTTTCTTTAAATTTTGACCTATTTTTAAATTAATACAAATACGGTAAATATTCCTTTTTTCTTAAATTTGTTCACGTAAAGAGAATTAAAAAGCCTATTTTATCTATATTAGCTGGCAATATTTTTTTTAATTTTAAAAATGTAACAGTGTTGCCATATAAAGTCTATCGTAAAATTTCTTGAATTTTTTAAATGCAACCCCCTGTATATAATACCGAATCTATATAAAGAATTAAAAGAGCTTTTTAACGATGTATAAAAACATGGCTCTGCTAGTCACCGTTTCGAACTAATGGATGATTGTCTTCAGGAAAAATCATATTTTTCTTTTTTTCAACCACACTACATCATGTATACTTAATATTATGAATCAATACAATAAATTGGTAAGTTAAGGTTAGGTTTAAGATGAGTTAACCAAATATCCTATATTAATTTATAATTTAAAGTATATAAGGTGTAGTGTGGTTGGAAAAAGAAAAATATGATTTTTCCTGAAGACAATCATCCATAAGTTTGAAACGGTGACTCGCAGACCCACGTTGTTATACATCGTTGAAAAGGTCTTTTAATTCTTTATATAGATTTGGTATTATATACAGGGGTTGCATTTAAAAAAACTCAAGAAATTTTACGATAGACAAATATGGCAACACTGTAACATATTTAAAAATTTTAAAAAATTTGTCAGCTAATATGGATAAAATAGGCTCTTGTAATTTTCTTTACCTGAACAAATTTAAAAAAAAATATTTACCGTAATAATTTAAAAATAGGTCAAAAATTAAAGAAAAACTTCAATAAATCCGAAACGTCGCGACACAGACCCATAATAGTACATATCGTTGAATTCGTCTCGGGAGGCGCTATCTAAATATATAATAATATATAGGGTGTCCCATTTAAAATAAGGAAGTAAACACCGGTGGCCAACACAATGAACACCCTGTACATGTGAAAGCGGAATTAATTAAAAGCATAAACTATTTTAAGAAACGTTTCTCCAAACTTTTTTTCTCAAAAGTTTGCAGCTTCTGAGAAAATGTATAGGACCCTAATAAAATGCCCACCCTGTAGGTACGTAATGTAATGAAATAAAGATATGAATTTGAAAATAATGATATTCTGTTATATGTAATTATAAAATTAATATTTAAATTAAAAAAAAAAATAGTTTTAATAACTTTATTTTGTTGTTCCCAATGTCAGTTTTTAAAGATATTTTAATGGAAAGCAGTAGATATGGACAAAAATATTATTATTTTTAAATTACCAATAAAAACAATATCATTTTTATGGTGACTATAACCAAAATACTTTATGTAAATTTTATATGACTGATTTGCCTAAAACTTATTTCATCTTACCACAATTTTACTCAGTTTTTTTTATAATAATGGTACGTACATAAATATTTACAGTGGGAAATCACTCCTTTAACAATAACAACGTTGATTTATAATAAACTTTTAATTGGTATTAGCCTGTACACATATTTAATAAAATCAATAATATTTATCTGTATGGAAAATTACTTAAAACATTTCTCTTTATATTTTTAGGAAAGCGATTTTTATAATTTTTCACTTTGTAAAATTACCAAAAATTAGTGAAAAAATTTGGTACTTTTTTTAAGTAGCAAAATAACCTTTTTATTTTCCATATTATATATTTTAGGAAATGCAAATATACAGGGTATTTTCTAATTAAATACGTACGAACGCCATTGGTGAAAATTAAAAAAATATGGCACACTAAAAAATGCCTCTTAATACATAGTACATGTATGCCAAATTTCATTAAAATATCTAAAGTGGTATTACAGATATTAATAAATTATTTATTTTTGAAAATTTTACCACCCCGTATCTCAAAAGTTAAGACGTTTAGGACACACGTTCATATGAAGCTTTCCTCCTAAAACGAACCCAAAAATCATTCCCTTTAATATTGACATTCAATTAGAAAATACCCTGTATAATTAGTAAAATTTATGTAATCATTTCAATTCTTTCTTTAAAATAACAGATCATTCAAAGCCTATTCACCGAGAGAAAGAAATGAAAAAAGATGGTTGTTTTTAGTTAATAATTTATGGGGTGGCCGGTCAGAAAATCCCAGTCAATATATCCCGATCATTAATATCCCATGCCAAAATATCCCATACAAAAAATTCCATCACAAAAACACCATATAAAAAATGATCCCATAAAAAATACTATGGCAAAAACTTACTAATACAAAAATATCCTTGTCTTTTCCATTATCTTCAATCAAAACCAACCACAACTAACCATCATCTTCCATATTGCTAGTACAAACACGTGCTCTGCATTTCTTTGTATTGTAATTAACACATCGCCATCAAAATTAACCACAAGTAACCATTGCAGAGCACGTGTTTGTACTAGCAATATGGAAGGTGATGGTTAGTTGTGGTTAGTTTTGATGGCGATGTGTTAATTACAATACAAAGAAATGCAGAGCACGTGTTTTTATTAGCAATATGGAAGATGATGGTTAGTTGTGGTTAGTTTTAACGGCGATGTTTAAATTACAATACAAAGAAATGTAGAGCACTTGTGTTTGCTAGCAATATGGAAGATGATGGGTAGTTGTGGTTAGTTTTGATGGCGATGTGTTAATTACGATACGAAGAAATGCAGAGCACGTGTTTTTACTAGCAATATGGAAGATGATGGTTAGTTGTGGTTAGTTTTGATGGCGATGTGTTAATTACAATACAAAGAAATGCAGAGCACGTGTTTTTACTAGCAATATGGAAGATGATGGTTAGTTGTGGTTAGTTATGATGACGATGTGTTAATTACAATACTAAGAAATGCAGAGCACGTGTTTGTACTAGCTACTTTGTATGGAAGATGATGGTTAGTTGTGGTTAGTTTTGGTTACATATAATGGGAAAGATAAGGATATTTTTGTATTAGTAATTTATGAGATATATTTTTTATAGGATGTTTTTGTCATGAAATTTTTTTGTATGGGATATTTTGGCATGGGATATTAGTGACCGGGATATACTGACTGGGATTTTCTGACCGGGATTTGGTTTTGGGACACAATAAAGGAAAAATTCTAAAAACTGCACATTTTTTCGAAGCGCCCTGAAAAACGGCTTGTATATTTAGAGGGGGACTTTGAGAACTTTGCAATATGATTAACCTGAGTTTTAGTTTTGTGGTCATAACCGTCTTAGAATTTAAAATTAAGGTAGGATGTTATTCCATTCTCTGAAGACGGAATAAAGAAAGAGATCATAGCATAACAATATTATATAAAATAAGCGCCAAGTATCTATCCAAAGAATCCCGGTCAGAAAATCCCAGTCAATATATCCCGATCATTAATATTATATTAAACTTCTCAAATACCCCCTTAAATATACAGGCCCTTTTTCAGGACGTTTCGAAAGAAATGTGCAGTTTTTAGAATGTTTCCTTTATTGTGTCCCAAAACCTCATACATCTTAAATCTTGAGTTTGTACTCCCTCCAAAAGTGCTCCATAAATTTAATGAGTCATTTGGTACTATACAGGGTGTCTCACGACGAACTGCGGCGATTTTTATATTGAAAAAATTATAGAAAAGTTTTAAAAATTTGTCAGTATATTAACGTTGATGGTAGCAGCTCGGCTAACATATTTTCAAGAAGGTGGCACTTTCTGTTATACCGGATATATACCCTGTATATGATTACATTTTTGGATTCTGCGTAAAATTTCGGAAAAATTTTCTATATTAATGTCCCATGCTTAATATTGCGCCGTTTTGACATATTTAAGCTTTTATGTCAAAAATGACGTTTATGCTAAAAAACTGTAATTTTTTAAAAACTCCATTTTTGTTTAAAAAACTTTATTATTTGATGGCTAAAATTTATTGATTTAAGATTTGATACCTATTAATACAGGGTGTTCAAAAAATGAGGTTCAAAATTAAAGTAAAAAAATGCCAAAAATCAAATGGAAATCCCTGAATTTTATAATTTTATCTCATTAAAAATTAAAAATCAAGTTGTTTTCGTCTAAAGTGTATTCCGAAAATTTTTAGTTTTCGAAATATTGCCAATGTATTATTTTTAAATGGCGATTTTGCCGCGGATTTTAAGTTCAATTTACTATTAGTTGGCCATGACGGTGTTTTTTGGAAACAACTGACTGCTAAAGAACTGTGCTGTCATTTACTATTTTAAAATTGTCATTAATTAAGCCGATGCGCTTTAATTATACGCACAAAAAACGTTTAAATTTGTTTGTTTACTATTATCTCTGGAGAATGTGACAAAGTTTTGATAAAAACATGTGACGAATTTGCTTATAGATATTCAGAGAAACAAAAACCATTTTTTAGCAGTCAGTTATTTCCAAATAACACCGTCATGGCCAACTTATAGTAAATTAAACCTAAAATCCTCAGAAAAACCGCCATATAAAAATAATAAATTTTCAATATTTTGAAAGTATATTTTTTGGAAAAGACAACTTTTTACGAACACACCTTAATTTTAAATACTTAATAGGATAAAAATATAAAATTCAGGGGTTTCATTTCATTTGTTTCACATTCATATTATATTAGAAATTACATTTGAGGGCTTAGAAAGGCTAAATTCACCCTTCTTTACCCCCTATACCCCTAAAACATACATTTCGGGTGTAAAAAAGGGTGAATTTAGCCCTTCCAAGCCCCCAAATATAATTTTTGATATTATGTTAGAATTCAGCGGCCCAAAAAACCTATATGAACCATTAAAAATGGGAAAAAACCTTTTTTTTGGCGATAACAGATTTACCCGTATTAATACTTGGACCTTTGATAAACGTAATAAAATAGACTAAATTGAAACTTTGAATTTTCACGAAAAAAGGCCGATATTTACCCACATCCCTTAAGTTTTTTTTTTCAAGCTTATGTTTTATAATTGTTGATCGGCTTATTTGATAAATATTTATTTACCTTGTAGTAATCAGATTAAACTAGAACATTTTTTTTAGTATGCGATGCCAAAATATTTTAAAAAATGGTGCATGGTGCATTTTTAGGCTCTTTTAGGCTATTTAACAGCTGTGATTTAACCATCATATTTTAAATTTTATCTCTCTTTGTTTTTCTAGTTAAGTTATAGTAAGCATTACATACCCTAATTTTCTGAAAAAAATTACACGGTCATCAAAGAGAACTGATCAGCACCATATTTCGGACTTTTTTCGTATTAAAAAAAACTTAAATTGAGATCTGCAATTCTTTTTCCGTAGAATCTACATAAAATTAAGATTTATTTAATGGCATATCTTATAGTATATACTTACTGATTCAGTTTTGAAAGCGTCTCAATTTTCGATACGTTTTAATAAAAAGAATTATTATTAATACTACTTATAATTTAATAATTCTCAGCACTTATAAAACAGTGTTATTATCTTAAATCTCGCTTTTAGGAAATCTTTAATTTTAATCAACAGTTAACGCTAGACTTTGACAGAATATTAACATTTTGTGTTTTGGCATATACCTTATTTATTATTTTCTTTTTTTACTTTTTTTTATTTAAATTACCTTCTTTTTATATAGTCCAGTAACTGAAGACCTGAAAGTACCCAAAGCTGTAAATAAATGTGTACAGTTTTCATTTGTTGCGCAATTCTTAGGTCTTCGCGGATGCTTTCGAGCAAGAAAAAGGTTATCACGATTCAGACGTGGGAACCCGCTAAAAATGGCCCCCCAAAGTCCCAAAAATGAGTTCCCGCGAATATCTGCCAAAATATGCCAATTAAAGAATTTTTGTTTAGACAAAAATTGAAGAACACCTCGAAATCTATAAAAATGGTCCTTACCATTTTTTTTGCAACACCAATATTTTTCGCAAAAACGGCTGTCGAAAAATCCATAACATTCCACACTGGATGGATGTGGTAGTTTCTTACCGCGAGTCACTGGTGTGATGAATTTCCCTGATTTTTGAAAAATTATTGAACTTTATTAAAAAAAAAAAGTACATTTAGAAACTAGATACTCTAAGCTTTTAAATAATGTGCATTGAAAAGCATTTTAATAGATGATGAATTTTTGATTCGCGTTTATCTACAGATTTCTAAAACTCCGGAAACGGCTAAAAAATGCAGATGGGCAATTTTTTATCAAAACGCAAGAAAGATTTGGGTCTTGAACAGAAATCTCTTCAAGTGAAATTTAAAAAACCATTTTTTTAAAAAATATCGATAAATTTATGAGATACTCTCAAAATATTGTGAAAATAAAACTTTGACCCCTTTCTTTAATATTCTAGAAAAAATAGAATGGACCCAAACTCATATGCACTAATAGGTACGGGTTTTCTCATTCCAGTGAACTTTAAATGATTAAAAAATGTACATTATTGCCCGAGTAATGGAACAATTCGTCCGCCTGAACTTAAGTGAATTCATGAAGATAGAGACATTCTAGCGGTAGAGAGGCAGCTGAAATGAGGGGACTTTTGGCTCCCGTTTTCTCGAAAACTATCGATTTTTCAAATAAAAAAAAAATAAAGGGACCATTTTTGTAGACCACAAGGCGATCTTCATTTTTAGTCTAAACAAAAATTCTCCAATTCGCATATTTTGGCAGATATTAGCGGGAAACCCATTTTTTGGGCCTTAAGAGGCCATTTTTAGCCCTTTTCCACCTGTTAATGTTGATAAATTTTTTTTGCTCGAAAGCATCCCCGAAGACCTAAGAAATGCCACAAGGGAAAACTGTACAGATTTATTTACAGCTGTCCCTTCATTTACTGGACTAATATGCATTAAATTAGTTCTGTTTTTTTTTTTAATAATACGATATTCTTTTTATTGCAACGTATTAAAAAGCTAAGACGCTTTCAAAAAAGAACCAATAAATAAAATGTCCCATTAAAAAAAATATATTTTTATATTATATGTCTTTTGTTTTAATTTAAATTATTTTCTTTTTCGGAATTATATGGAAAAATACATAACATGGTTTTTTAAATTTTTTAAATATGACGAAAGCCACAAATATGACCCTCTTTATTCCCCATTGAATAACCCTGTACTCCCAATAATAAAATACTTCTAAAGCAATATGCTTGCCGTATTATTTAGGCGATTTAACTACCATATTTTAAATTATTATGTTCTTGTTTTTACTTAAGAAAATTATAGTTAGCAATACCACAACCTATTATTTTGAAAAAAAGGTATTTTAAGTCTTGCTAACGTTATAATTTTGGGCTTCCGTATAAAACCTTCAGCTTCATTATTTTTTAAGTATCTATCGATTCCAAATTTACAGGGGCAGTTGACAATTAGTGAATACATTTTTTTTATTAATTAAGCCGTTCTTCTTTTAAATTTATTTTCGTTGATATCCACTTAGTTGGTCAAGGCCAATTTAAATATGCTCCTAAATTTTTAAGAGTAGCTTTCGAATCACCCAGTACACAGTTTTCATTTGTAAATAAAGTCAAAAATTAGAAGGAAATGAAAAATGTTGTAACTTTGACTTTTTGTTTAAAGAAGATGCAACTTCAACCGGATGTGTTTTTTAATACTCAGAATTTGATTAATTGATTGACTTTGGTTTAACGGCACATAAGAGTCGGCCCAAATTATTCTGATTTGTTTAGTTAAAAAAAATCGTTTTATTTTCTCAATATTTATCTAAAATAAAAAATAGTTAAACTATTATAGTATACGTTTATTACACTTAACAATAAATACAGTTACAATAAATATGTATTTTAAATAAATATGTCAGTCATGTTATAAACTAAACTTACAGACCTAATAACACTGTTTTCTTTTTCTTTGAGGGACAACAAAATATTTTTTGAAAGTGATCGATCATTTGAGAACTTGACATTGGCTTTTGTTTGTTCATTTTGAAAACGGGCATAAAGAATACCTCTTCGCCTGAACCTTCTTTGAAACTTTCTGGACATTCTTGGCTTTTTGATTTCTTACTACTTACACAATCATCAGTAGATGAGTTGTCCTCCGTAGTTGTCCCTAAAGTAAGAAAAAAACTAGCCGAAGCCTCAGTTGATGTGGTAGTTGGTTCCTTTGTTGAAGTTGGAGTTTCTGTTGTAGTTAAAGTTTCTGGGGTAGCTGGATTTTCGATTATATTTGAAGATCCTGCAATTCTTCCATTTGCGCTAAAATTACTAAAATTCAGCGTTGGAGTTTCATTTTCTGTTGTTTGAGTTTTCGTTGTAGTTGGAATTTGTGTGGTAGATAGATTTTCCGTTGTAGATGAAATTTCTGTTGTGGATGCGGTTTCTGTGGTTGATGGATTTTCTGTTGTAGCTGGGATTTCTTTGGTAGCTGGGATTTCGGTTGTAGCTGGCATTTCTGTTGTAGCTGGAAGTTCTGTTGTAGCTGGGATTTCTGGTGTATCTGGAATTTCTGTTGTAGCTGGGATTTCTGTTGTAGCTGGGATTTCTTTGGTAGCTGGGATTTCGGTTGTAGCTGGCATTTCTGTTGTAGCTGAAAGTTCTGTTGTAGCTGGGATTTCTGGTGTATCTGGAATTTCTGTTGTAGCTGGGATTTCTTTTGTAGCTGGGATTTCTGTTGTAGCTGGGGTTTCTGTTGTAGCGGGGGTTTCTGTTGTAGCTGGGGTTTCTGTTGTAGCTGGGGTTTCTGTTGTAGCTGGAGTTTCTGTTGAAGCTGGAATTTCTGTTGTAGCTGAGAGTTCTGTTGCATTTAAATTTTCTGCAATACTTTGATTTTCAATAATATCAAATACATTTTCCATTTTAGTTAAAATTTCTGTTGGTTTATGTGTGGTAGTTGTGGAAGTTGTAGTTTCAGTTGTAGACGAAGTTATTGTTGAACTTCTTGTAGTAGTCGGATTTGCTGTTGTAGTTGTATGTTCTGCGATACTTGGATTTTCTGCAATGTTAGTTGGGTTTTCTCTGTTAGTTGGATTTTCTACAGCTTGAAGAGAAGTAATTAAGGAGGGATTTGGTTCAGGTTGTTCAACAAAAGAACTACAATTCTCTTGATTATCTTCGCTTTCTGAACTATAAACAGAACTTTCATCGCTACATGACGATTCGAATGTGCATTTTAGCTGTTTTTTGAAATCATTTTTAGGACAGTTTTTAGCTTTCTTTAGACAAATAGGATGCTCGCGACTGTTAATAATTTTTGCTAGCACTTGAATAATATGTCCAAGTAAACAGGACTGTGCTGAGGGTGAAATCGCAAATTCTGTGCACTTACATTTTTTTTCTTTAGCTGGTGCGGATAACACTAAATTTGCAGATAGTAGAAAAATAAATAACACAGCACTAGCGCGTTGATACACTCGCCACATTTTGAACTATTGTAAATCATTAAAAGATGCTATCTCTTTTATAATATCTTATTTCCTTTTACAAATAAAAACAATTCTCACCTTGGCAATGACAAGTCATGGTTAAAATAAAATAAACTATTTGGTGGTATATTGACCCGATCTACTTCTAATAAATTAACATCTTACTGGTTTGTTTATTATTGCAAAAATAATACCGGATAAAACAACAGCAATTTCTAATACACTTCCGTAAACATCCGAAAAAACGCATTATTTAATAAAAATATTTGTATATTTTTGTAACTTTTTTTAATAGATACTTTATCGTCAGTTTTTTAATTGGCGTTTTTGTTTGTAAGTTTTTATTTTGGGCAGGTGTGATATATTAATATTTTTATGGATTTACAGTATTTTTGAACACTGCATATTTACCACTGTCGGCAATTAGTCTTTGGACATTTTCTTAATCTCTACAAAATCTTAGCAAAAACTATATTTAAGTCAGGCATTAACGGCGGTTTGCACCACTAACTTTTAAAAGTTCACAATAACTAAGTAGCACTTTGTACTAAGTAACGATTAATAGCTTCGCACAAGTTACACTTATTATTTTTTTAGTTAAGTATTAAAAATGCTTGGCAACATTGTAAAAATTGTCCAGTTTTGGTGTTTGGTAACTATAGAGCCCCATTATTAGTAAAAAAGATGAAGACAATTTAACAGAAAATTAAATTTTTGTTCCCCAAAAAGTTCAAATACGTTTCTTACAGTTAATTTTTTACCAAAATATTATTTTTATTTGTGTAATTGTTAATTATTTGTACTGCGCATTCATAATGAGTAGCCCCAACCGAGAAAAAGAAACTAGAAAAAGGGCTTTAAACTTTTCAGTTAGGGAAAATACTCGTTTATTAAATATAATCCACGATTATAAGCACATAGTAAAAAAGACTCCACTTCAATATGATAAAAATAAAATAATAAAAAATATACAAGTTGTTTCTTTAACATTGAAAAAAATTTTACAGACGGACTTTTTGGATAAAAATATGAAAAAAAGGCCTAAACTTCTTAACTTTTTATCTATCGGGCTATACATTAGAAAAAGAAATAAGATTATTTTATATAAATGTGAATAAAATGAATAAGGGAATAAAATTTGAGATAGTTGTTGATTTTTTCCAAGGCTTTTTTCCAACAAAATGTATAATAATCTGTTACACTGATAAAGGGTTAAAATTTGCACCCATAATGGTTTTTCCATTCTATCATTGTATTAAATGCTGACTTAGTATTGTCGACATGTATTTGATTTGTTTACTCGAAAACGGCAAAATTAACAAACAAAATGCACTGGACAAAAAAGTTTCTATATAAGTAAAGTTTTCAGAATGCATTTTCTCAATTGCAGATTTCCAACCTTAAAAAAAAAGATTAGGTCATTATTTAAATTATTTATATTAAATTCATTTTGAAAATTCACAAACACAACACAAATATTTAACGCTTTTACCACCAAAACAATAAAACTTTCTATTTTTGAGGTTATAAAATTACAAAAGTATTACTTAAGCCAAAGAAATCTTCGGCTTAACTTAGTTTTAAGTGATAGTTAACCGTTAAGTGTCTGTTGTGCAAACGAAATTTTACACTTAAGTATCATTTAAAATTAAGGTTGACCTAAGTATCACTGGTGCTAACCGCTGTAAAAAGTACCAACTATCTCAAGTCCTCTGTACAGTCACTTAAGTACTTATTATTTCTTGTCAAATGACTATACTTAGCAGGATTTTATTAAAAAAAGTAAATAAAAACAAACTTATTAATCTAAAAATTAAATATTCAGATTAGAGTACTAGATATGGGGATAACGGTTCTTTTTAAATAACGTATTACTCGTTTCCGTTGCCGAGAAATAACTTTCTAAAATAACGTTATTTGGAAACGAAGTTATTAGAAATTTCTCTAACCAAAACCAAAGTTAAATTCAACTATGCATATTTTTTTCATTAATAAATTTCCTTTTTTATTCAATCAATATATTTTGATAAGTGGTATTTGTTTCTATATTTTATTCAGAGGTAATAAGTTTTATTTTGTTGGTAGAATTTTTATTGTTTTTCGTTTTTAATGCTTTATTTAAAGTACTATTCACCATTGTTATATTATTTAATTATTTTTATACTTTTAGGTTTTTAAATTTAAAACCAAATTGTATACGGAAATGCGAGTTTCAGTCGTTTCTGCAGTCCATCTACTTTAAAGCGAAACTAAAATAACGTTATTGAATTCATTTATCGTTCTCAAGTAACAAGGAACTGCCGCTAACCAACAAAAATATCTTATAATTGATAATAATGTTTAACTTCCAATGTTAATTCATTCGCTTATCGTTCCCGAATAACGTCGTGCATACCTACACGGGCACAATCACAGTATAGTATTTTTCAAGATATAAGAAAATGACTAAAAGTCTCGACTGCTTCTGAGTGCAGTAAAAACCCTCGAAATTAGCATTTTATGGTCCTATTAGGGTAGGTTAACCTAATTATCGCACCCGACCGTACAGGGTCGTATTTCTACCTGACTGGAATACTATATAAGTATTCATGATGTCCTAATTGCCCCAGGTTATATCTAAACGTATAGGGTAAAGTGCGGACCTGAACTATTCTCACCTCTGTTGGCATGGCCATAAATGGATCACTTTCGAGGATTTTTATTGCAGTCGGAGATAATCGATATGTCTATCCATTTTCCTATATCTTGAAAAATACCGATCATTGAAAATACTATACACGGTCGTCTGTCGTCTACTCGCGGCAACTAGGCCGGTCAGATGATGCCGTTCTTTCCTTCCTTGGTAACGAGTTATTTCAAAAGGTAGTAACGTTATGGTTCGTTCTAGTAAAATAACGTTACCCAAATAACGATCCATCTCTACAGAGTACCCGGCGCAGGCTCACACAATAAATCCTGCTGTTATAATATGATATCGCTTCTAATTTTATTTGTTTTTCGCCAAAACACAACAAATTTTTTCTTAAAAACTAGTTGAACATTTTAGTGCTATACTTAATGTTCTCTTGGTCTATTTAGTGTTAGGTTTGGTAATTTGAGAATGGTTTTCGCATGGATGCATTTAGGCACTAGTATACTAACCACAACTAACAATTTTCCATTCTGAATTCAATTCTGATTGGTATACGTAAATAGGTTCAATCCGTCTCATACACTTGAAGAAATACTAAAAGTACTTACTGATAAAAATATAAATTTAATGAGACAATTATTTTTTTAATAAGCAAATAACATACTAAAAAACTTTCAATGTACTAACTGTACATTTGTCAAAAATTTACGAACTTTTATCATATTTTTTTCTATTGTTACCTTGCATGACTCACAGCGGTATGTGCCAAAAGTCAAAATACAGAAATTGGCAAATAGAACTACTCTGCTGAAAACAATAAAATTTTAAAAGTAACATTCTAAAGTGATTTTTTGTAACTAAACTTTTATCCCCATGTTCTGTTATTTAAATAATATTGCTGACATTATTTTTTAAAATTTGCCATCCTAAAAAAATACTGTAAAATATGGCTGAGTCCTAATTTTAATTCTTTTTCGCTTTATTTAACGGAATTAAAAGTTTACTGCCTTTCTGAATTTTCTACATCCTAACTTGACCTTAGTAGACCTGGAGCCGAGAGGGTTTTTGCATGTATCATAGGCTCCTCGCCGAGGCTTTGGGGGCTGATAGACAACGTTATTCCCCACTTCGAATTCCCGGTATGGCATCCCTAAAGTGTAGCTTTTAGGAGGGGTGAATTTTCAAACGTGTAATTAATATCCATGCCCTTGGATCATAGGCCCCACTTTGATTCTTGATTTATGTCGTCAAGAAGGTCGCCAAAGTCCGCGAACCCATTATGCCATACCAATATGGCGTCAGTTAAGGTCCGCCATACTGACTAAAAGGTGTAATTTTTCCACTGTGGACATGAACCCCACGCTGTTGTTTCAGGATGATTGCTAATAATGAACTGTAGAACAAAGAATTCAAAACGCCATACCTCTGGGGCATCGCTAAATGGCGGCCGCCATAATGGGGCATCACATCATTTTAGCAATGAACGCTTCATTATGGCGAGCACTTGGCGATGCCCCAGAGGTATGGCGTTTTGAAATCTTTGTTCTACAGTGTACAGTCTTTGTTGTACATTGTGAAACAATTATCACGAAACAACAGCGTGAGGCGCATGATCTATGTCCACAGTGGAAAAATTACACATTTCTGTCAGTATGGCGGACCTTAAGTGACGCCATATTGGTATGGCACATTGAGTTCGCGGACTTTGGCGACCTCCTTAACGACATAAAACATTATCTACATGCAAAAACCCTCTCGGCTCCAGGTCTATAGGTGGTGGTAAAACTATTTGTCATAATTTTTATTTCGGAGTTGTAATCCATAATAATTATTTAACATCTCAGTGAATTATTTATAATCTTATGTAAAAACTATCTTTAAACAAACACGAGTAAATTATTCATATACACATGGTACTTTTTTACTATGACGAAACGGTGGGCATTGTCATTCAAAATAGACATTTCAAAATTTTTTACTTTTAAAAATGTTATATCTTTCTCAAATGTTAGAAAGACATTCGTAAATAATATCACCAATAAAAAATAAAAATCCTTTCAGAAATGATACCTGTATAATACTAGTCCAAAAACATTTGAATCAAATGTTTTTGAACTAGTCCCTCTTCAAAATAGGACGCATGTCAGAAATATTACATATGTCAAAAATACGGCATTTGTGATGATTATGGTACATGTCAAAAATTATATCTGTCAAAAATATGTATATAACAATCTAATAAATTTTTGTAATAAAATGGATTTACTTTTGTAAAGCCTTCTCTTATTCATTTTTTATTTTTTATTTTTGATATCTAAAAAAATATAATAAACCCCCATGATTTATAGAATTTATCAAAATCAATACCAAGATTTTAAATGTAAAAAAATAATTTAGTTAACTTGTGTATAATGGTAATAGAAAATTTCAAAAAAATATTTTTCTTTTAACTTTTTTGGTAATCTGCTTTTTCTTATCCATTCATTTCTAAAATTTAAATACAGCATTTGTTTTTTGTTTCCAACAGAGTTATTTGAAAATATACTAAAATCTACTTGACTAAAATATCAAGGGCATAGTTAGGATTTTGTTCAATGGAGGGGGGCAAGAAAATACTAAAAACAGCATAAAAATGTACTTAGAAAAATTAAAAAATTTAACAGTTATCTGCATAAATAAAAGGTTAAGAGGAAAGAAAATTAAACAAAACCTTTATATCCATTTTTTAATTATTTATTTAATTTTCAACCAACTATACAATTTGCTACAAGGATTGTAACATTAAAAAAAATAACAATAAAAAACTTTATCAGGAACTCATTAATAAAACAGTCAAAATAATATTAAATATATTTTTTTATATTATGTATTTTAAACAGTGGTATTTTTTTATTTTTTTAATATTTATTGGCAGAATATGATACATTTTTATTCCGTTATGGAGTCTTGCTTCCGTTCTGTTCCGTTCCGTTATGGTACCTGCCTATTTAAAATATATTGCTGTCACTTTTGGCATTTTCTTGACAGCAATGTATTTTTAATGGACAGGTTCAAGTATAATCCAATAAATGAAGAGACAAAGCTGAAAATAAATCTGTATAGTTTTCCCTTGTGGCGCAATTCTTAGGTCTTCGGGGATTCTTTCGAGCAAAAAAAAGTTTATCAACATTAATAGGTGGCCCAAAAAATGGGTATACGCTAATATCTAACAAAATATGCGAATTGGAGAATTTTTGTTTAGACAAAAAATAAATATCGCCTTGTAATCTACAAAAATGGTCCTTATAATTTTTTTCAAAAAATCGATAGTTTTTGAGATAATGGGACCCAAAAGTCCCCTCATTTCAGCTGCCGCTCTACCTCTAAAATGCCGCTATCTTTATAGATTCACTTATAAGCGGGCGGACGAATTGTTCCATTACTCGGGGAATAATATACATTTTTTAATCATTTAAAGTTCATCGAAATGGGAAAACCCGTGCCTATCATTGCATATGAGTTTGGGTCCATTCTGATTTTTCTAGAATATTAAAAAAAGCGGTCAAAGTTTTTTTACAATATTTTAAGAGTATCTCATTAATTTATTGATATTTAAAAAAAAATATTTGTTATTAACATTTATTTTTTATAATGAGAGCTTAGCAAGTGTGCAATGATCCCACAAAATTTCCTTCATCATTTTTCTTGCGTTTTGATAAAAAATTGTTTTGCCCATGTGCATTTTTTAGCCTACTACCACATCTATCCAGTGGGGAATGGTGTTGCGAAAATTTTTGTAGATTTCGAGGTGATCTTTATTTTTTGTTTGAGCAAAAATTCTCTAATTTGCATATTTTGGCAGATATTTGCGGGAAACTTATTTTTGAGGGGCCATTTTCAGCGGGTTCCCACGTCGGAATCGTGATAAACTTTTTCGCGCTTGAAACCATCCTCGAAGACCTAAGAATTGGGCCACAAATTAAAACTTTACAGATTTATTTACAGCTTTGGATACTTTCAGGTCTTCAGTTACTGGACTAAAACCAAAATAATAATTAATTTACAATATAAAATACATTCGCTACTCAGGTAACGACTGACCACACGATTGACAGATTTGTAGAATTGTCGATTTTTCAGCCAGTTACATTTCCTCTTCTTTTAATTCAATAGCAAATTTCGATTTTTGACATTTCGAATGGGGTTATTCATACATGAGTGAAATTGTCATCCGAAAATTAAAACGCAAAATACATTAATATAAATAAAAGATTAAAATACAAAGAAAACAGTGAAATTTCACAAGACCACAATACAGAAGCTAAGCAACTTGATCATCATTGATATCTTTATCTAACTTATTCTGACTATATATATGCGCATTTATTTATTTAAATTATTATTATTGTTATCTGTTAAATTTAAGTTTAATTTTTAATTGATGGATAACATGTCACTATTTTTATTTTATTTTTTTTTTTTATGACATTTTTTGTAAATAACTTAACATGTTTATTTTTTCTGACTATGTTTATTTTGTATGCAATTTCATTTGTGATATTTTTTTTGTGTTAGCTTTTTACACGTTTATTTATTAAATGTTGGTAAAAGTTTTCTGCCATCTTTGCCAATAAGATTGTTTACTATCTTCAGACAATAAAGCATTTTGAGTTTGAGTTTGAGTTTATCTATGTAATCAACACCTTTAATATTGTACTTCAGCATCAATGCCTTCTTCATGGAAGAGCATCCCCGACCTCGATACCTATTACTCGTAGTGATGAGCAAAGCAAGACCAAGACCAAGACTTGGCTAGTCTTGGTCTTGGTCTTGGTCTTGCAAGCCCAGTCTTGGTCTTGGTCTTGCAAGCTAAAGAAAGGTCTTGATCTTGGTCTTGGTCTTGCACCACCCGGTCTTAGTCTTGGTCTTGGTCTTGCTGCAAGAGTCTTGCTGGTCTTGTTTTTTCTTTGTAGTAATAATTTAAACTAAGTAATCTTAAATAAAATATATTTTATTAATACTTACAAATAAATAAGATGAAGACTATATTTTTAGCATTAAAATTACCGATTTTAACCTTACACGTACATTTAAATTAGTTGATTATTAAGCATATTTTAAATGTAGGGGTTTAAACTAAAACAAATACAAAACTGTGTACTGTGTGAGTAGAAAAACTTTTAATTTCAACTAGATGTGAAATTACCGTAAAAATGATTCTATTTTGTAAACATTAATTTCTGATTAAAAAAAAAGTTGTTCAGGAATCGTTTTAGTTCATATAAACTTTTTATTTTAAAATTAGTCAAACATTTTTCGTACAAAGTTGGTACTTGGTGACTTTATAAACATTCTGCATATACAAGGTGGCTCAATAGTATAACAAAGCTGGATATCTCCGAAACTGTTTATGATGGTGAAAAACTAAATATACAAAAATTATAGAGAAAATAGCGTTAATAGTGAAATTATTTTCTATTTCGGAATTTTTCGAAGAATCCACTGCCACTTAAGAAAGCTTCCTTATTTTTAGGTTTTAACCTAATATACAAAATTTCTGGCGAAAAATCCATTAAAAAAATCACCACCCTGTATATTACGCTGGACATTGTTAAACTGTGATATAGGAACAATGTCAAGGTAGATGGTTTTTAAATATCATTTTCGGTTTTGACAAAAATTACAATCACAATCACAACCGAAAGTGATATTTGAAGAATTCCTATATGGCATGAAAAATATATTTTTCATTATTCTATCTCTTTTACATTTATATCTTAGTTTTAAGAAGCAATCTAACGATGCCACTTCTTACAGTGTGAAACAAAATATTGTTTTTCTGTAAGTGGCATCACTAGATAACTAATTAAAAAAAACATAAGAAATATGAAAGTTATTTTTAGCTTTTATAACTTTTGTACCCCTAGTTTTTCTCTGTGGTGAACGTTTTCGGAGGTTTCGAGCTTTGTCGGACCATTGATTTACAATCTTATTATTTGAAAATTGTTATTGAATTTATCGTTATCGTTGTTGGAAAACTGTAAAAAGGAACAAAGTGATCGATTTAACTATTATTTTATTAAAGAAACCCGTTACTCATTATATAATCGCCTTTTCTGGCAGTTCTCGACACATATTTTGTCGCTTCTGTATGAAATAACCCTGTATATTGAATATAAAAATTGAATTTTATAATATTAAAAAAAAAGTGCAAGAGTCTTGCAGGTCGGTCTTGGTCTTGCGTAGTCTTGCACTCCTCGGTCTTGGTCTTGGTCTTGCATACCCCGGTCTTGGTCTTGGTCTTGCAAGCAAAAAGGCAGTCTTGGCCTTGGTCTCGGTCTTGGTCTTGCTGCAAGACCAAGACCAAGACCGCAAGACCAAGACCGGTCTCTCTCATCACTAATTACTCGTAATCATAATAAACGTATTTTTTCGAAAATTATTATTCTAGTGTGAAATATGTACCGCATAAAAGTGTAAGAAACATATAAACCTTTGTTTTAAGTGGTATAAAACTCGTTCTTTTTTTTCCAATATTTCCTAGACACGTTTGGAAATTATCATTTCCATGGAACTATTTCCACTGCAAATATTTTCATTTACAACACTAGTCTTGATCTAAGTTATAACATAATAAAAATATGTAAAATTCTCACTGGTCACCAAGTTCCAAAAGATTTACGCTGTGTCTTTCAAAAAAGGAGACGCAAAAAAACGATTTTGAAAATTTACCCAACAAAAAAGTAGCGACATGGGGTTATTAATCACCACACCATACTTTGGCCCAGAACCTGCCCTTGGAGTGACCCAAACCACAGCACAAGGGCAAACCAAAAAATGGATCCAAAACAAACGCGAGGAATACTGGGGGAACCTCAGTAGAATAAGACATGGAAAAAGCTTCGTAAGGGGCCCACCAATAAGAACAAAGAAATACCTACTCAGAGAAAGTAGGAAAATACTTCGCATAACAGTAGGGTTGCTAACAGGACACGATAACCCAAAAGGACACCTACACAAGATAGGTTTAAGGACCCACGTTGCAGAATGTGCAACGAG
This sequence comes from Listronotus oregonensis, assembly GCA_019359885.1. Classification (NCBI taxonomy): domain Eukaryota; kingdom Metazoa; phylum Arthropoda; class Insecta; order Coleoptera; family Curculionidae; genus Listronotus; species Listronotus oregonensis. The sequence continues at coordinate 333,424 of JAHBCN010000019.1, read as the reverse complement.
GTGGAAGAAAAAGCCTACCATATTCTGTGCAAATTTGAAGCGTTGTATTACAAAAGACAGGCATTATTTGGGCAATCGAAAGTGAGACCACAGGAATATAATAACCAACCAGTCTAGGGGTTATACAGACTTGTAGAAGAAACAAGACTAATGGGAGGATTGGTATAAAAGATAATGGGAGATTAGGCACAAAAAGACCAAGAGGTTGCGCTGCCTCCGGTAGTAAATTAAGACGGCCCCAGGGCAGAAGAAGAAGAAGAAGAGTTATTAATCAGTAAATGACGTGATGCGTTTTAAATGCCTCTTATATCCATAATGAGCACAAACTCTTAGAATTCGTATTTTACTATACACTCACTAAATGCTTATATCTGCGTTTGCTTTTGATATGGGCCAAATTTTGTTAAGTTTAAAGTATCAATTATTTTATTAATTGTATTTCATGTTGAGGATTATCCATACATAGGTTTTTTACGTATATGTATCAATTTTGTACATGAAGTACTTTTCCATTAAGCCACTGACAAATCATCACAAAACATTTACTTATTCCTCTTACTTTTTCTTGCTAATAAAATATAAACAAGGAAGCAAAATATTTAATTCCTTGTTTTACTTCCGCAAATCAAAAAGAAGATTTAAATTAATTTCCTGGTTTAGTTGCCTATACAAACCGGGTAAAAAAACGAAACCGTACTATTGTGATTTAGTAAAACATGACATGTTAGTATCATTAAATATAAAGTCATACAAATTACTTTATGTTTAGTAACGAATACAAACTAAAATTACTTTCTTTTCATGCTTTCCTTGCTAATAGGAAATGGTTCTACTATGACACTGTTTTTTGCTATATTTTAGAAGCCTTTGGAGTCCCTAGAATTACCTTATAAAGTGAGAAATACTCTTCATATTAAAGATATATTAGCGAGATTTTTTAAAACCTTTTACGCCCTTATAGCGGTATGTGTTAAAAAGAATCGTAGTCCAGAAAACGAAACTAGAAAATGCGCAAAACCTCGCAATTTTTTTATAATGCATAGATTTGCATGAAAATTTGGGATTAAGCTTAATTTACCTTACTCTTCAAAATCTATATTATGCCGATGGGCGCTCTTTATTTTTTAGAGGTGAAAACTACCCTTTATTGCTAGAAACTATACATTAAAGCTTAAGTTGAGTAAAATTTGACTCAAGTAAGTTAAAAAAGTGGTATTTTGTTTCTTTGATACATTATTTGAAATATTTCAGTCCTTTAAAATCAACCCCTATTATGATTTAAAAAAATATATATTTACTCTAAAAAATTAATATATTATCGCGGTGTTTTGCATGAATATTTGGGATTAGGCTTAAATTACCCTCCTTTTTAAAATCTTCATTATGCTGAAGGTCGCTTTTTATTTTTTAGGGGTGAAAATTACCCCTTATTCCAAAAACTTTCAAAACTTTCATATTAAAGCTTAGGTCACATAAAATTAGGCTCATATAAATCGAAAAACAGGTATTTAATGTTTTAAAACATTATTTAATATATATCAACCCTTGAAAATCAACCCTTATTATGATTTATTAAAAAAAATTGTTTACCCTAGAAAAATTAACATATAGTCACAGAGTTGTAATTAAAAAATCTGACAGCTTAAAAATATTACTAATTTAATTTTGTAATTTTTAAATTAAAATTTACCCCTTTCAATATTACTATGTCAAAAATAGTACAAAACCTCGGATTTTTTAAAAAATACATAAAATGCTCAAAAAAATTGTTTTTTTAATCATAACTCCTTCAGTTTTTGTGATAAAAAGTTCTTTAAAAAACCATTTTGTTGGTTTTTTCAAGAGCTATTAGGTATTAGGTCCTATATATTAAAACTGTTTAAAATCCTTGCTTTTTTAAAGGGGTGAGTTTAAAGGGCTGAAACAATGTAGTGCTCGTCTATAACACACTTTTTAAACGTTTATATCTCACTTAATTTTTGTTAAACAGTAAATTTTAAAAAAGCAAAATGTTTGTAATTTACAAAGCTACAATTTGATACTCCAGTAATTTTTACGTATCTCCCTTAGTTTTTGAAGAACAAGTCATTTTTTATTAAAATTCTGAAATTTGACTTTCACTTAAATTCATTAAAATTTTAAAATGTATTTATGATACATAGATAAAGAGAATTGATAAAGGGCTACGACTCATTTTAATTAGGGTGGTAGTTAGGGGGTTGTTTTCGAAGATTTTTGAACTCAAAAAATTTTGGTCTAGCCTTATTTCAGTCATAACTCACTCAATTTTTATGAAATATACCTTTAAAAAAAACGTCTTTGCAAATGCTTCAAAAAAGTTATTATTTATTTTTCTCGAAAAATACGTAGATTTTGCGTTATTTGCCTTTGAAACTCTGAAATTTTGTTTTTGATGAATAGCAGCTAACCTTTAACAAACCACAACTTGGTTTGTATTGGTCCCACAGTAATTACAAGAAAAAACATTTTATTTAAAAAAAAAAAAGAAAAAAAAGAAGCCCTTTCGATTTTTGATGATAACTTAAAAACCATAAGAGATAGCAGAAATTGCAAAAAAGATCCTTGAAGAGCAGAAAATTTTAAAAATAAATCACAACTCCCAAAACTTTATTTCTATTATTTATAATTTTAATATAACTCTGAAAATGGGCCTCCGTGCGACCTTTTTGGTTGCGGGCTCGGAGTCGAAACCGAGTACGTCACACAAAATAATTCTATTTAAGGTAATAAATATAAAATTGATTTTTTTTTTAATTATGGCGTATTCAGAGAACACTTTAAATAATTTATTCCCGTTAAAAATTTAACTTAAAGTTAATTTTTCAACAGTTAAACAATAATTGTTAATTAACAAAATTGTTTAGAAATTTCGTCTTTATTGTACATTTAAAAAAAATGTTTATATAATTTTCGTAAAAAATTTTCGCTTCGTGGGGCCCTTCTTGTATACATACTTAACAAGATCAGGTCATAAAAGTATAATAAATTTTAATCATTTGTTTATAATAATTTTATAACTTTGACAATATTACTCTGATTTTTCATTGTTTGTCAAAGTTTTAAAATTATTATAAACAAAGAATACATTTTTAAAAAACTTTTATGGCGTGATCTTGTTAAGTATGTATATAGGAAAGGTTCCACGAAGGAAAATTTTGTATGACAATTATTTGTCTAACTTGTTGAAAAATTTACTTTGGGTTAAATTTTCAACAGAAATAAATTCTTGGGAGTGTTCTAAATACACCATAGTTTTTTCATTTTTTTTAAATTAATAATTAATACCTTAAAAAATACCTTAAAAAGAATTATTTAGTGTGACGTACTCGGTTTTGACTTCGGGCGCGCAACCAAAAATGTCGCGCGGAGGTCCATTTTCAGCGTTAAATTAAAATTATAAATAATGGAGATAGAGTTTCGTGGGTTAGCACTTTTTTGGAAATTCCCTTCCTTTTAAGGATCTTGACAATGATATTATTTCGGTATTAAGGGTTATGTGATAATAAGAATATATGTGAATAAGAAAATATGTGCAAGGGGCCTATTGTACGGGTAAGAATGAGTCGAAAGAAAAAAGAATGAAGGTCAATTTTTGAGACAAATGAAGTTAATGAATAGAAACTGTAAGTTTCGGTAAGCTGTATTCTTTGGCCTAAATTATAGTAAAAAAACCCAAGAGTCAACAAATAAACGCACTGACCTAAAATCGCTATGGCGGTAATAACGCTGAACTTTCAGTTTTACCGCTCCTTGGCGTGGCGTGGCGAAATGTTGTTTTCTGTAGATCAGTATAATATTTTTGTGTTTTAGATAAATTTCTACTTACTGGAGCAGTGATTTATCTTGAAATACATACATTTTAATATATTTCTCTTCTTAAGTTGCTAATATCACACAGTATCCCAGACAAAACTGTAAAATGTATACATAAAATTTATTAATAATGACAATGACATTATTCTAAAAAAAATTGAATAAATAGATAGTTTTTTGCAAACATGCAAGAAAAGAGGTTAATTCGATCGTCATTGTAAAAGTTGTTGTAATTACGATAAGAATGTGGGGGGAATAATGGAACTTCATTTTTGGACATATACACAGATAAACAATAGAAAACGTAGGTTTTGGTAAGCCGGACCCATTAATATACTTTACAGCCCTAGAGTTACTAAATATATAAAGTAAAACCGCTGGGCGAGCGTAAGTAAATAAAATGCTGAGGTTCGAGATTTACTATTGATGTTTTACCCGCCCTGGCATCGCGTAATGACTTGTTAATTCCTGTAGAACTTATTATTATTTTTAGTTTTAGTAAATATTTACCGGAGCAATGATTTATTCCCGACATAAATAAATGTTAATGTAATTTTAGAAGAAACAACTGATGTGGATACCAAAAAGCAGACAAAGAAAGCAAAAACAGTAACTAAAGAAAAGTAGGCATAATATAAATCAAGTATAGTAGGTAAAAAACTGTTTAATACAATGTTCTTTACAAACTTTTTGTTTTATTAAGGTATAAGGCTTAGGACTCCTAAACCTACGAGGTGAAAAAGATTGTGGGAGAGGTAAAATATTTGGGTGTCATCCTTGACTCTAAACTTACCTGGAACCAACATCTTCAAAAATAAGAAAGCGGAGATGACTTTTATGTTAATCAGACGCGCTCATGGGAAAACATGGAGCCTTAAACAGAATATGGTTTATTGGTGATACACCATGGTGGTAAGGCCTATGATGACATACGCATCACTGGTATGGTGGACGAAAATGCGACAGAGAACTGCTGTTACAGAACTGGCCAAAGTACAGAGACTTGCTTGCTTAGCTATAACAGCAGGAGCAATTAAAACAACACCATCAGCAACCATGGAGTGTCTCCTAGACCTTCCATCACTTAACCTCATAGTGATGGAAGAGGCAAGAATGGGAATCTTCCGACTGCAACAAAAACCAACTGGTGTCTACGCTAATTTGGGACATAACAACATAAAAAAGTCAGGTTGGCGGCAACATCCTGGACGAAAAAACAGACCAGATGATTTCCCAATACTCATTCAACAAAAACTGCTAAAAATTCCAGATCGAAGTGGGTGGCAGCAACCCGATCTTCCCGGCACGGTTGGTCACATCATCAGGTATACGGATGGTTCCAAAACCGAGCAGGGAACTGGGGTAGGCGTGTACAATAAAATGTGAAATTCACATTTCTCTATTCCACTAGGAACACACAGTTCTGTATTTCAAACAGAAATATATGCTTTACTGCACTGTGCAAAAAAAAATAGCAAGCAGATCTGCATAGTATCGGACAGCCAGGCGTCACTAGGGCACTAGTGAACCCCAAGGTAACGTCTAGGCTGACATGGGAATGCCTGAGAGAACACAATAGGGTAAGTCTCCTGTGGGTACCAAGACATTCGGGAATAGAAGGCAACGAAAAAGCGGATGAGCTAGCGAGACATGAATTAACCACACCATTCTTTAGACCAGAACCTGCCCTTGGAGTGACCAAAACCACAGCACGAGGGCAAACCAGGGAATGGATCCGAAACAAACACGAGGAATACTGGGGAAACCTAGGTAGAATAAGACAAGGAAAAAGCTTCATCCCATCAAGCCCATCCAAAAGAACGAAGGGAGAACTACTCAGACAAAGTAGGAAAAGACTTCGCATAACAGTAGGGTTGCTAACAGGGCACGATATCCTAAGAGGACACCTACACAAGATAGGCTCATGCAATGGGGACCCAAGTTGCAGAAGGTGCGACGAGGGAAAGAAACAGCCTACCATATACTGTGCGAATGTGAAGCGTTGAATCACAAAAGACAGGCATTATTTGGGCAACCGAAAAAGAGCCCACAGGAATATATCAACCAACCAGTCTCGGGCTTATACAGACTTGTAGAAAAAACAAGACTAATGGGAGGATTGGTGTAAAAGATAGTGGGATATTAGGCACAAAAAGCCCAAGAGGCTCCGCTGCCTGCGGTAGTAAATCAAGACGGCTCCCAGGGAAGAAGAAGAAGAAGATGGTATAGATTTTACCAGCCAAACTGTGGAACTTTATCGTTTTTCCCCCATAAAATCAAATATTGTGCTATACTTTCAAAATTAATTAATTATTTAATTAATTACATATGTAGCTTGCTGCCAATTTAATTTTTTTAACGTTTTTTAGTCCATTTATATAAGTATAAATATAAAAAAAATTAAAATTATCTATTTTGCGACATTCATCGTTTTTCCCGCCGAATTATTATTAGAGTGCTGACAAAATTAAATATGACATATGAAAAAAGAAATGTTTACTTTGTGGTTTTTGGTGTTTTTAACTCATTTTAGGGCCTCTTTTCAGCTTTAAAATAAAATTTCTTTGTGAAAAACGAGAGTTATTTAACTTGAAGATAACCGTCATTTCCTATTAGCATTTCGCAGCACAAATTCTAGGTGAATACCGTGATTATTTTTAGCGAACGTAGTAAGTATTCACCACGTGTCTGCGTTTTACCCGCCCGAGAAGTGAAGTTAAAGCAGGTCATTTTCTATTTTTGCACTGCATCTGTTTTCTGTATTCCAAATTACCGCAATTCCCCGAAATTATTTAATGTGTATCTATCTGATTTTTTTTTATTACCTAAAACATTTCAATTAGACATTTATGCCTTCCTGCGAAATTCTTTAAGCGTTTCAGTTTATTATCCCTTTTAGCGTTATAAAAATGTGTTTAGCAAATTTAATGGATCTTTTATGTTGCTTTAGTGTAAAATGTAGATATAAATTATTAAGGGTATGAATAAGTGGGCTATTAAACAAAGAAAACAAACTAATCTAAATTTTTTCCACATTTATTTTAAGCTATTAAATAATTTTCACGCGACTCTTTTTTGTCTTGGGACAGTCCTCAGAATCTAAAATTTTAAGTAGGTACTAACATACTAGTCTAGGGGCCAGGGCTGTATTATGTATTTTGACCCGCTAAATTCGAATTTTCAAGCAGCTCATGCGTCAGAGGTGACAGAAATTTGTTATAAACAATATAATTGTAGTAGCCAGTAACCTATTCAATATTTTATTCGAAAAACAATAAATAAGACACTGTAATTAGTTTTAAAAGTCTATATATTTTTTGGAAAACTAAAGGAAAACTAAACGGAAACTAATGACCAGGACTCCTAGATTTAATTTTGCAAAAAAACTAACAATAACTAAGGGCCTTATATGGGCGGTGGCGAGAGGGCGCCCGCCAAGGGCGCAACTACCTGGGGGGCGCAAAATCGGCTATGACAATTTTTTTTTCATCACTTGTTAGTACCGTAGTCATATTATTATTATTTTTTAATGACAAAACTAATCAAATAAATAAATTACAACAGAACAATTCTAAAACAAATCTTTACCTTAGGCACGTAATTTAATTATTTTTAATATATTAAGACTAAAAAATGTATGAATTATCAATTTATTCTGATACCTAGAGCAAGAATTTAACTCTTCGATTTTTGATATTAAGGCTGGGGATAAATTGATATTTTATACATTGGGGCAACACTATTTCTTTTTTTTTTGTTGCATATTATTTAATTTATTAAAGTATTAATGTTACATTTTAGTAGGCCTGCTATGCACAGTATTTTTGTAACTACGATTTTATTGTTAAGAAAATTTATTCTTAGTTTAATCATCCTCAAATAAGGACTTATAGTTAATTTACATTCCACTTCTTTTAGTCTGATACAAACAGTTGTTTTATATAAATCATGTCACTTTCAAATGGTAGGCTAATATTTTCATATAAAGAAAATATAGAATTTGACAAAAATTCCACCACAAAACTGGTTTTTTAAAGAAACGAAATTCTCGGTTCAAAAACTTTAAACCTACAACTTTGCACTTTAATTTTGTCAAATTTCCGAGCAATAATCCTTGGAATCCTCGTTTTCGTTAGGGGGTATTCCATACTCCCCAAATCCCCTGGTGTGTGGGGGGATTTTAAGCCCCGCCTGGGGCAAACCTAGATACGGCCCTTCAATAAGTATGTAAGCATAAATAGTAATTGGAAGCATTTTAAATATTTAATTTTATTACGAATTTTCCAAAAATAACTAAATGTATTATTAATTAAATATTTAATGAAAATACATATTAACCGATCATATATATTTTAAGTTGCCACTTTAGATATATATTTCTTTAATTTCTTTTTCGTATTATAATACTTTGTTTGCAAACCTGGTATAACAATTTTTCACCTTTCCATATAACAGCAACAAGTATTGGTTTTAAAATCTATGGAAGGTTATATAAATAGTACGGATTAAAAGGGGAGAACCAAACCTTTTTTTAAAATTAATTCACATGGCACATGCGTACCATTTTTGCAAAAACATATTTTTCAAAGATATTAAACATTTACTAAAGTTTTTTGGTGAAATTTTATTCCTCTGTCCCCTGTATATTTACAAAGCTTTTTTTGCAAAATAAGGTAGATGTATAATAATTATGTTTACTCTTGCAAAAATCTACTATTAATAAATGATATTTGTGCTTAACAGAGATATTTTTGTAAAAATTAGCCAACGGGCAAGAAGAGCAGATTGTTTGTTTAAAGCTGTTTTAATATTTTCTTTTTAGTATTTTTTATCTGGTGTTGTTTTTTAAATAACTTTGTAGGTAGCATGATTTGGGTCACGGGTCAACAGAAACGTACAATGCCTTTTTCATAACGTCTCCTATAATTTAAGTTAAGGAAATTTATATCCTCACGCCAATAATAAATCTTAAACTTTTGGTTGGTCACGTTTTTTCTTTGTTTTTTTTTCTTTTGCATAACTTTTAAAGTTCATCCATTTTATTTAAAAATTAAACATGTTCCGCAGTTCCCATACAAATTTTATATGCTACTATAATGTTTAAATTTCGACTGTTAAATAGGTAGTTTATGTTATTAATAAAATTGGCGGTGGTATTAGCCTTTGCTGTACTTTCTTAAAATTAATGTATTAGGTATGCATAGCAAGCCTAACTGAGGGGTTAAATATTTGGGATGCCAATATGACTATAATCTTTAAAAAATCATTAGAATTTATTATCTGATTACTTAGTTATTATTATTAGTATTGTATTACAAATTTTAAAATTTATTAAACCTTCAAAAATTAAAAAAAAAACAGTTCGGAATTTAAAATCAAAATACTACAGGTTTTGCACCAAATAGGACCATACACAAAGGCACCATGGAGCCAAATATTCTATTTGTTTTCCATCAAGTTCAGGTAACAATGGACGAGTCACAGGGTGTCAATATGGCAAAACCAAAGCCCAGGGTTTTTAATCTTGCCGGACGCTGCTTGTAATTAACCCGGTCGAAGGCCTTGGAGTAGTCCCTATAGATAAAATGTCTTAAATTTCAAAAAAGGACAATTTTACATACCCATTCCAAATCAACCTCTGGGTTTAATGTTTTTCCAAAAAAAAAATATTGATGGTATAAAAGGTGAAAATTATAATAACACTGCCATGAACAGAACATTTATTTTATTATTTATGTTTAAATAGCACAAAAAAATTTAGTAAAAAAAGTCAAAATTTAAAAAGTACAGGCTCGCAAAATGAAGACTAAAAAAAAGCTGACCTCCGGTGGACACGATTTCACCTCCTCGATGATCTAAAAAAATTTTTTTTGAAGAATAGGGATGTAGGTTTCGTTTGACGAGAGCGATTTGCAAAAAAAAATCGTTAAATGGCGCCCATGTAAAAAAATCGTATTTTTTTCCTAATTTTTTTCAATTTTGGAAATTTTTTGAAAATAGTAAAAAAAATATTCAAAAAGCTCTCAACAAACGATAGCAAAATATATTAGGAAGCTCTGTACTAAATTTAAAGTAAATCGATCTACTAAAACTTAAGATATCATGTCAAACAGGGGCAGCTTTTTTGAGTCACCACTTTGCGGTCCTGTACTTTTTAAATTTTGATTTTTTTTTTACTAAATTATTTTGTACTCTTTTAACATAAATAAACAACTGATAAAAAAACCGATAATAAAAATCTTTACCGTTTTTTATTAGCAGTGTTTTAAAAAAACAACTAAAAATTGGTCCTTTAGACTAGAATACCCCCATAAGTAACTTGATAATTGGGACTAAATCTATCAAGACAACAATCAAATAATAAAGGTTAGGTTAGGTTAGGTTTAAAGTAAGTGGGTTTAAAACCCTTACACCGCGACCGATTGGTCTATTGGGGCTTACACAATTTTATATTTCTCTCACCAGGTCCAGACTTCTAATAAATTTGATGATCCTCTTGGACCTCCCCGGCAACATGGTGTCATTGCGGAGGATTGCGAATCTGAGTCGTGCAATCGCTGGACACGAACACAGTATATGTCGTGTTCTGCCGATTCACCCTCCTTCATGCACATGCGGCACTCTGCGTCTTCCGCTAGGCCGATCCTAACCACAACCAACCCTTTTTTATTCTGTGGGCCGATCTTGTGCATGTGGTATTTCAATCTGCAGTGTCCCGTGTGTGTCCTTGATTGCTCCAGTAGTTTGACGGTACATTGTTGGTTCGGTGAGCTTATAAAGGCCTTCGAGTGTCTGAAACCCGAAAGTCCATGCCAGTACCGAAGATTTTCTCTTTGTGTCCAAGCTGATATGAACTGCTTGTCCATTCTATAAGATATACTGATGACCGGTTCCGGCCATGTGAATGTTGTCTCCGCCCCCCGTGGCATGGAGGTCTGCGGATTCATTTCCCTCTAGGCCTGTAGGTCCAGGTATCCATAGTAGGGTAACCTTGTTGTTTTGACCCAGTTTGGTCAGCGCATCCTTACAATTCCAGACGGTTTTCGAATATATAAAGGATCCTAACAGAAAATTTAAGCAATAATAATTTAATTACAGAAAACATTTTGGATGTCTTGGAGTATCTGTTTATTATTTTGTATTTTGTTTTTTCCTAAAATGTACAATCGTTAATAGAAATATATTGTGTCGGTGCATACCCATTGTATCCGACAAAAATTGTAAGCTGATTTTAAATCGACTTGGATATTTCATTAGTAAAAGTAGCTACTGTCGATGTCGGTAATTATTAGTTTATACGCCTCTTGAGTAACATTTGTGTGAAACCACCTCTTATCTCACCATTTTTAATTAGCTTACACAAAATAGATATTACAATTTCCACTATAGGTAATTAAAATCATTAAAAAAGTAGTTTGTCAGGCAATTCCCAGGGGCACAAACTTAAAATTATCAATACATTATGTAAGAGCGCTATGTAATGCAGCTTAATTAACAGGATATCACTAACTTTAGAAATATACCAAGTATAAAACTTGAAAACACGTGGAAATTAGTGAAAAATTGTGTACAATGAAATTCCCATTAAAAAAGATCCCTTAATTCTTCAAACTTCTCCGAAATTTTCCAAAACGGTGTTTTCTGGTTTCATACACTCGCGTGTCATACCTTTACCTGAAATATTCTCGTTTTGAACACTGAATTATTTAATCTATTTTATACTTCTCGTTTCGTACATCGACCATTGTGACAACCCAAATAACCAACGAAATAAATACCATATTGAAAATTATTTATTTTGTTAATAACTTTTACGTAGGGATAATTTAGACAAATTCAAAAACCCTTAGTTCTGGTCGGTCATGGTTAGTTCTGGTTAGTTAAAGCGGCTTTTTATTTTCCCCGATTATATTTCAGACGTGATAATTCACTTAAAGTAATAACAGTAAACTTTTCCGTTTAGGCCGCAATTCTGCCACAGCTTAATCCAACGGAGAGATAATTTAGACAAATTCAAAAGCTCTCAGTTCTAATCGGTCATAGTTAGTTTTGGTTACTTAAAGCGGCTTTTTATTTTCCCCAATTATATTTCAGACGTGATAAATCACTAACAGTATGAACAGTAAACTTTTCCGTTTAGATAGATAGTTAAAATATATATTATTATTAGATTATTTTAATCCAAATAAATATTTTATATTTCTATAAACTATCAGAGACAGGATCTACCTCAGTTTTTGGTGTACAAAAAGATATGTCGAAAACTGAATAATTAATTTTGTATACAAATCACGAATATTTGGGGGAAATTTTTGAGGTGTACGAAACGCGAGTGTACGAAAAAATAATAAATCTCACAATTACCGCTCAAATTTTTACTAACCACAACTAACCACATTTCTCTTAAAATGCCTTGCTCTTTCCATAAAAATTTCTTCGACATATCATGTCATAACTCTAATTGTTAAAATAAAAATGTAAAAAAAATGCCTTTTTTCCTCCAAGTACGCATCGTGTCCCTAATTGGTAATTGCAATCCCGCATACGGTTGATAAAATTATAAGTTACGAGGAATTCGGTGATAAATTATTATTTTTTTAATTATTGCGGTAGCATTTTACCGCACATTTTAAATTTATTGTTCTGTAAGGGCCTGACTAATTTGCTGACCAGCAAAATATTTGCTGGTCGACTATTTTTAATTATGCTAACTTTCTGAAATTTTGCGAAACCCTAAAGGTAGTAAACACCAATTATATGTATTAATGACGATCCAAAATATCCATCGTAAGGGCTGTTTTATCCAACCCCTTTGTAAAAAAGCTTGCTGGTCGACCATTTCTAATAATATTAAGACGATGAAACTTTGCGAAATAATCAAAAGAGTACCGATAAGGAAACTGTATTAATGGATACTTAAAATAACCACCCCGAGGGTTGTTGGTATTATCCCCTTTGCAAGAAAGCTTGCTGGTCGACCACTTCTAACAATGTCAAGATGATGCAACTTTGCAAAATAATTAAGTTAGTGCCGATTAAGAAGCTATCCTAATGGGAACTTGAAATAACCACCCCGGGGGTTGTATCACCCCTCTAACAAAAAAGCTTACTGGTCGACTACTTTTAACATTGTCAGGACGATGAAACTTTGCAAAATAATTAAGAGAGTACCGATAAAGAAACTGTATAAATGGCGACTTAAGATAATAACCCTAAGGGTTGTCTATTACATCCCCCTTCTGAAAAATTTGCTTGTGGACCATTTTTAACTATGGTAAAATGTTTCATCTGTTTAAAAAATACAGTTAATACAGCTCCTTGATCGACACTACCTTAATTTTTTTGCAAAATTTCATTATTTTGACGTTATTAGAAGTCGTTGACCAGCAAGCTTTTTTACAAAGGGGATGATACCAACAACCCTCGGGTTGGTTATTTCAAGTTGTCATTAATACAGTTTCTTTATCGGTGCTATCTTAATTATTTTTCAAAGTTTCATTATCTTGACCATGTTGGAAGTGATCGACCAGCAAGCTTTTTTACAAAGGCGATGATACCAACATCCCTCGGGGTGGTTATTTCAAGTTGTCATTAATACAGTTTCTTTATCGGTACTCTCTTAATTATTTTGCAAAGTTTCATCGTCTTGACAATGTTAGAACTGATCGACCAGCAAGCTGTTTTGTTAGAGGGGTGATACAACGACCCCTGGGGTGGTTATTTTGAGTTGCCATTAATACAGCTTCTTGATCGAGACTATCCTAATTATTTTGCAAAGGTTCATCGCCTTAAGATTATTAGAAATGGTCGACCAGCAAGCTTTTTTACAAAGGGGTTGGATAAAACAACCCTTAGGATGGATATTTTGGATCGTCATTAATACATATAATTGGTGTTTACTACCTGTAGGGTTTTGCAAAATTTCAGAGAGTTAGCATAATTAGAAACAGTCGACCAGCAAAATATTTTGCTGATCAGCAAATTAGACAGGCCCGTTCTGTAATAAACTCATTATACATAATTTAATTTGTTTGAAAGTATTTAAATGTTTTTTTGTTGTTAATCTCTTAAAACTTATTGTCGCCGTTGTTAACGGTTCAATTTTCCAAGGTGAAAATAACTTTAGGTGTCCCTCAACTACTACCCTACTGCCTACTCTATCCTTGATATTTGTAAGGACATAGTGTCCTGTTTTGATCATTTGAATGCCCAATTGATTATTTATTCATAGACTCAAATAATACTTATCCTTAATGAATAATTATTACTAAAAGGTTATTTCAATTAAACTTTTTCAAAGAAGACATAATCTTTTCTGTCAAAAAGAGGTGACTTGCAGTAGTCATATGCATAACCATGTCGATTCTCGTTTCATACACTCAATTATTAAATCAGTTTTATGCTTCTCGTTTCGTACACCAACCATTGTGACGACCCAAATAATCAGTCAAATAAATTGGTCTGAAGTGTAGAAGTGTGTTTCCTGCGAAAAATAGTTAGAAGGCTTCGAAAAATATGAGCGATAGCTCATACGACGCGTTTAAGGATTTCTTTCTGTCAATAAAAATTGCTATTGTTATAACCAAAAAAAACGAAATAAAAAAAAAGCCATTTCAATATTTGATGATAACTCAAAAACAAAAAAGATTCTTAAGAGGAAATATTCGATAAAAAAGTCCCAACTTCCGGGTTCTATTTCCCTTATTTCTAATTTTAATGTAACGCTTAAAATTGGCCTCCGTGCGACACTTTTGGTTGCGTTCTCGGCGTCAAAACCGAGTACGTTACACTAAATATTTTTTTTAGGGTATTAGATATGTATTGCAAAATTTTTAAAAAATATCCTTTATTTAGAACACTTTAAAGAATTTATTCTCGTTGAAAGTTTAACTCAAAGTTAATTTTTCAATAAGCTAGACAATTGTTAATTAACAAAATTGTTTGGAACTTTCGTCTTTATTGTACATTAAACAAAATGCTTAAATAATTGTTTTGAGTTATGAAACGGATAATTATGTTACTTGAAATATCTTTTTTAATATAAAATGGTCAAGAAACAGTTATTTAGATAGTTAAAGATCGAAAACAACACCTGAAAACACACAACACAAAGCTTGTGAGATTTATTTACTTGCAAGTGACGTCACCAAAGTTGTAACCAATCACAGAGCGTTCCAGTCGCTGAATTATTTTTAAAAATATTTAACTTTTAATACGTATATTTCGCAATAAATATGCATATTTTACTTAATATTATAGAGAAATATGCTTTTTTATACTATTATCTGATAGGATGACCACAATTTAAAGCTTATTTTCAATGGTGGCAAATAGACTATTCCAGGTAAATTTCTGAATTGTACGAAACGCGAGTGTACGAAACAAGAATAAATCTTGGTTTTCTTACTGTTAAAAGTATTTAATTGTTTTGTGGATTGTGCCACGTAGTATTTTTTCAACCTAAACACGTTTTAGAATTAATTTAGTGGTTTTAAGAGACAATTAAGGCGCACTTAGTATTTAAAATATCATCTTTAAAAGTAGCTATACGTAAATTTAATTACAAAACTTTTTTTTAGCGGGAGTTGCTTCGAAGGTCAATGGCAAAACGGCAAAAGACATGGGCTTGGAGTGGAAACTCGTGGACGGTGGATTTATAGAGGGGAATGGACGCAGGGTTTTAAGGGTCGGTATGGAGTGCGACAATCTAACACGTCTACCGCGAAATATCAAGGAACATGGGCTAACGGACTACAGGATGGATACGGATCAGAAACATACGCAGATGACGGTAAGTTGAAAAATATTTTATCTATCCAAATAAAAAATTGGTTATAGTAATGGGAAACCAGTTTATACAATATTATCCTAAGTAGAGCTGGGTAGAAATCGAATTCTTTTGGAATCGAATCCAGGAATCGATTCCCTTTTAAGGATCCGAAGGCTAGAATTAATTACTTTTTAGAAATAGGATCCGTGATCCGGGTTCGTTATAAAATTTTAAAATAATCCGGAATCGATTCCTTTTTGGAAGGACTCGATTCAAAAAGTAATCGATTCTTTATATTTCTAATTTGAGACAAATCGGTTAATAAATGCCAAGGTAATTGTTTCATATAGCTGTTTCGGCTATTTTAAAAATTTTTGAAAATTTCTTTTACATGCTACTTATATGAGTACAATATAATAATAATCCGATGGGGGAGCTTCAAAAACATGTTTCAATACTTTTTTATTAACAAATATATAAATATAATCGAGGAAAATAAAAAGCCGCTTTGCTGACCAGATCTAACCATGGCCGACTAGAACTTAGGGCTTTTGAATTTGTCTAAATTATCCCTACATAGAAGTTATTAACAAACTTTTTATAATTTTTAATATGGTAGAAGTTATACATTTTTTATAAAGTGTAATTATATATTTCCCGGGTTTTTTCTTATTCGTTGTTAAAATTTTGTTTATATCTTCTAGAAATAATTTAGACAAATTCAAAAGCCCTAAGTTCTGGTCGGTTATGGTTAGTTTTGGTTAGCAAAGCGGCTTTTTATTTTCCACAATTATATTTCAGACGTAAAAATGCGGAGACCTATTACAAAAAACCCATCATTTGCTTTTTTTACATTAAATGTATTATTTAGAAAAAGCCTACTTTTCAAATAACGCGCCGAGTCCCTGCATAATAAAGCATGTTTCAGGTGTCCACACTGTCAAGAAGCTCGCCAGCGGGGTTTCTCTAGACGCGAATCTACGTAATTTTATTGTTTTCCTCCTTCTTGAACAGTCGTATTTTCCCTTTAACTTTACACTTTATGGACATAAATTCATAGTACTGTGAATGATGCAAAGTTTGGCAACATCGCAATTTCTTCCATATTATATTATTATAATGGCGCCTGTTATGACCCGTACGATAATAAACAATGTTTTAACCCCGCCCAGCACCCCTGTTCACTCCTCCATTCCGTAAGTATGTATTAGTATATATTTGTTAATGAAACATATTTTTAAAGTTCCCCCACCCTATTATTATTAGATTGTATCCATATAAGTAGCCTGTAAAAGATTTTTTTAAAAATCTTTTGAAATAGCCGAAACAGTGATATGAAACAATTACCAATGCCAAAATCCGCCATTTTGAGTTCACCATTTTAAATTTCTAAATTTTGATCAAGCACCCTTAAAAATACTTGTATCCTGAATCTAAGGCAAATATGTTTATAAATACCAAAATCCGCCATTTTAAATTTACAAATTTTTGACCTAAGATTCTTAATCAGCATAACACTGATTTACGAAAATAAAGATGAATAATCTTAAAACATCTGCCTATTAAAGGAAAGACACCTAAAATGTAATTTTTAACCAAAATATGTTTTTAGGTCCAAAAAACAACATTTTAATGAAACATTTTTTTCGTAACCATAGTGTGTGGTATCCAAAAACGTGCATAAATATTACCTGCATTTATCTTAAAAGTTTTGCTTGTTTTTCATAATTTTTTAATATGTTATCCTTAAGAGAACTCTGAGGGACTATTATTTTATCATTTCTATTCAGGGTGTCTTACAAAAATAAATTTAAAATTTTAATACATTTTAATATTTCGCAAGCAGAGAAATTATTAAACGGTACTTGTGAAACTTCCAGTAAAATTACAATGGGTGTTTTTCAATTGCCGCATAAAAGCGCATTATGCGTCACAATGCTCAGCACTTTTTGTACGTAAGTGCTCTTATCGAAGCATAATCGGGCTTCGGATAACTTTTTTGTTTTCTCAGAGAGCAAAAAAGTTATTCTAAGCCCGATTATGATTCGATAAGAGCAATTACGTACAAAAAGTGCTGAGCATTGTGCTGCATAATGCGCTTTTGTGCGGTAATTGAAAAACACCCAATAGGTTGTCCCAATTTTAAGGTGCTTGAGGTTATCTTAAGAATCACATTAAAAACCCTATAGAGATCTATCGTCGCAAGTTTTGGAATACAATTCAAAATAATATGTGTCATTTAAGGTTGGTTTCATGTTGATCTCAGAAATTACCTATTCAAATTTGAAGAATATTTAGCAAAAAATAATTTAGCTAAGAGTTACAGCACTTCAAAATGAGGCTAAAATTATATTTCGAGGCTCGGACTCCGTGCTAAAATCTTTGTCGCTTGATTTATTATCTGGATTATGTAGTACCATTCGTATTGTAGTTACCATTTGTAAAAACTAAAGATAATCCCAATTCGTGATCCGATATATAGAAATCCATTCCCCGGATTTAATTCCTTTTTAAAAAAAGGAATTGTGATTCGTATTGGTGATTCGATTCCTTTACGAGGATCCGGATCCGTAAATCGATTTCTTTTTTGAACTGGACATGACAGGAGACGGTGATTTGAGATTATTAAAATGCTATTAATTAAATCTTACAACATAATTTTAATATGGGCTATAACATGTTAAGACATTCTTAACATATTGTCATCATTAGTATACTCGGTAATATGACATGAATTGTAAGTCTGTTTGGTAGTTAGAAATAGTTCACACTATTTTACACTTTTTGTACACACCTAGTCCTAAAATACACCTTCGATAAAAACGCTGACGTAAAAAAGGTGTTACATACCTTGTATTAAACTTATAAGGCTCACAAAAATAAAAATAAGAGCCCCTAACCATGTACACTAGAGTCCCGCTAATCCGAACTAATTGGCGAAAATTCGGATTAGGCGGAATATTGTCACATAATACCATATTATTGTCTTTTTGAGGCATATTTGGCATCTGATGTGTAAAATATTAAAGGTCAGACGCTACATACACCTTTATTATTTAACAATAGATGGTGTAAAGCCAATTTGGTGCATTGCATCAGAAAAAGATCACTGACTTTAAATTGTGCTGGTCAATAATTTGTAAGTGTCTAACAAATAAATAAATTATTATTAGATTTTGTTAATAAACGTACGACGTTACTTGAAAAAACTTGTTTTTCTTTACTTTTCCAAGTTTTTAATTTTTATAATTTTTTTGTCCTGGCCCTGTTCGGATTAGGCGGATTTTCGGATTAGTGGGGTTCGGATTAGCGGGATTCTAGTGTAATTGACAATAACCTTTGCGCGGTTATTGCTGATTAAAAAGCCAACCTGTCCAGTTGCATTTTGTTTACACTTACGCTGTGAAATTAACGGCGGAGTGATAATCGCGTTGTTAAATTTAGCAATGGACTTAGCAATTGTTAAAAGTTAACAACGGTTTAGAATGTTTAATATAAGTCAGATTTTGACAGGTTGCCTACTAAAATCATTGAATAACACTGACAATGAGGTTTTGTTAAACATTCTAAACCGTTGTTAACTTTTAACAATTGCTAAGTCCATTGCTAAATTTAACAACGCGATCATCACTCGGCCGTTAGTGTAACAAAATAAATATTATGTAAATGTTTATTTTGTTACATTAAATTGCAGAGCGTGAATACATCCTGCACTTGTTCTCTAAAACTTGAGGATATCCTTATGTACGTTATTCAAGTTAAACTACTCAAGTATTTTGGAGCACTTTTACTTTTAATTAGTTTGCGTAAAAATATCAAAACTCTAAAAATATACTTGCACGATTTTACGTATCATCATTAGGTCCGTTATAGTAATTTACATAACAAGTTCCGAAAGTGATATTTTACGGGATGAGTAGGAAGTTTCCTGCGTTACGTACAATATTTTTCTGCAGGCGTTTTTTATGTTAAAAAGAATCTGGATAAATACATCTACATCTTGCTCTTATGAATACAGTACTTATGAATAGTAATTACATAATTATAACAATTAC
Organism: Listronotus oregonensis; assembly: GCA_019359885.1. Taxonomy (NCBI): domain Eukaryota; kingdom Metazoa; phylum Arthropoda; class Insecta; order Coleoptera; family Curculionidae; genus Listronotus; species Listronotus oregonensis. Next base: position 313,765 of record JAHBCN010000019.1, on the reverse strand, counting down.
TTATATTTATATTATTAAGGATATTAACAGAAGTGACAGTATTGAAATTATTATTATTAGACGTATCAGTATTCGTACTAGTTTTCAAAATATTAATTTCGTTACGGCCCTTTTTTAATCTGTGATGCTATGTAAAATTTGTTTCTCAAAGAATTTTCTACCACTATCACCTAATAAAGGAGCTAAGCTTCTTCGCAAACAGTGCCCGGTTTATTCTTTGGGATGGGGTAATTTAAGAAATTCAGCAATTTCGCAGGCGATATTAACAAAGTGTGAATACAAACAGGTTGTGAAGTACATTTTTCGTTTTTGTTATATACAAATAATATACGATGTGGTGTGTTTGCTGGACGTAATGACAAATATTTTCTGTAAAAAGAAATATTATTTTCTCCAACGACAACAAAGGTTTTTCCCATATTCGTTTTAGAATTGGGAATTTTAATTATTAACATATTTATCTTAACTTCTATATCCTCTAAACTCATTTTAAAAAACTTTTTACGACGACAAGCACCTGCTAAACCAATGATCAATGCAACCTAAAATATACATAAAAATTAATCAAAAGGAAGAAGAGAAATTACATTTAATTATATTACCTTTGTTTCTAGGTAGATATTATCTTCAGCTTCTGATAAGAATTTATCTACTTCTTCTTTATTCAATACTCTTCATTTTTGGTTTGTAGCCAACAGATTTTCTTTTAAGGAAGGCAATAACTTTGGAATAGCGGCTTAAATTTATATTATTTTTAATGTTAATTGTGGACTAAAGCATTGAGTAATTGCTCCAGAGGTTCGAGGGCTTTAGGATTTAAAATTTTTCCATTAAATATGCAAGAATGACTTCTTTATTTGTAGTAAGCACTTTTTTATTATTGCTCCATTTTTGAAATAAGTTGTAGACCAATTCATACCTCTCTCTTGACTTTAGCGGCAATAATTCATAACTAGCCGTTTTAGCAGCTTCACTAATCTCATGTGGAATCAATTTGGCTTCACTTTCACTATTGATTTCCATTTTTTAAAATAAAAAAGCGAAAACACTCTCGAATTTTTTATGACAAGCTCTGTTATAATAAAAATACAAGTGTGTATTGTTGCCAAGGCCGCCTACGTAGATACCCAAAATCGTTCCGAAAGTAAAAAAGTGTTCCAAAAGTAAAAAAAATCGTTCCGAAAAAAGTTGCTTTCGGTACGATTTGTATAAATCATACCGAAAGTTTTGTTTTCGGTACGGTTGTAGAAAAAAAAACTTTAGTTATAATGTATCAGAATTTTCCTGACATTTAACTTGCATCCTTGTGAGAAATCATAATAAGAATAAAGGACATGGCACACATAACATGGGATTCTGGCTCTCGAACAGTTTTTTAAAATTTAAGTATGTTGTTTCTTAGATCAATAGAAACATCTTTTAAATGGGACATTTTTGTGCAGGCCTACAGGTTGGCCCAAAAACATTACTGAGAAGTTGAAGCTAAACTGTTTATTAATTCCAATATAAACGCATAAAAAGATTGAAATTTTGTCTAAATCCAACGGAATAATCTATATATATATATATATATATATATATATATATATATATATATATATATATATATATATATATATATATATATATATATATATATATATATATATATATATATAATTATATATATATATATATATATATATATATATATATATATATATATATATATATATATATATATATATATATATATATATATAATTTCTAATGTGGATATATTTATATGTAGGTAGGTATATATTTATTTGTCTGTCCACGTGATTCTGAAGTTATGGCTTGAGCTAAAATCATGAAATTTGGCACAGTGGTAGTCTTTAGCAGTGGCTAGAACCTAACGAAGCCCGTTTTTTGAATTTCGCCCTCGGGACAAAAATGGGAGCAAAAAAGTGTTTTTTACCGTTAGCTGTACGGAAGGCGTCTTACGGAGACAGATGCTACTTAATATTGTCTTTCGCCTGGCGGAGACAGGCTTTTCATCTAGCATTTTATATATTTGTTTAGAGTTAAAATATTTTAATTTAACATTTAACACATACAGGGTGGTCCAGTATCAAATAAATAATATGGATTTTGCCAACTAAAATGTTAATATCGTGATATAGCTGTATATATTTTTAGAAATTCTACATGTCTGACAGTTTATTAAGGTAAGTTTAAGTTAAAATATTTTAGTTTATTTTCCCAAATATACAGGGATATATGGAATTAAAGATTTTTTTTTGGTTTGTTCCCACAGGATATTTTGTGACATATAAAGAGGTACATAGTTTTAAAATCTGCACATTTTTCTAGCAATTTTTTAACAGAGGTATAATAAAATTATTAAGCTACCCATAACTGAAATTATTTTCGTGTTCATCTAGAGGATGCAGTATCTAAGAGGTTTCATTCATCATGTCTCCTGGATATTTTTAGGATAAGTCGTACTTAACAATGAAAACAGAGTTTTCATTGTTAGGTACTCTTTATTCAATTCTACATCGAAAATGTAAATAACACTGTACGTCAATAATCATTGCTGGTTTTTAAGATAATTAAGTAACTAATAAAGTAACTAAATGATGGCACACATAACATGGGATTTTGGCTCTCAAACGATTTTTTAAAATTTGGGTATGTTGTTTTTGAAGTCAATAGGAATATCTTTTAAATAGAACATTTCTGTGCAGGCCTACAGGGTGATCTAAAAAATCCCTGAGAATTAAGCTTCCTGTTCCTTAATACTAATTTAAACGCCTACAAAGCCTGACTTATCATCTAAATCCAACCAAAAAATAATTAACAAACTTGGTTGGAGTTAAAAAATGTGATTTGTTATTCAACATATACAGGGTGCTCCAGTATATAAAAAACATGTTTATTCCAAGTAATATGTTAATTTCATGATATATTTGTATATATCTTCAAAATTTTTACTTTTGCCAGTTTCTTGTGCTCTAAGTCAAAAAGCGAGCTAATTTTGCGTTTTTGAAATTTAAAGCTAATACTTATATAAATTAATAAATAACTTAATGAACAATACTAAATTATTAATAAGTAATTTTACACCAGCAATTTTTGCGCAAGAAACAATTTTAAAACGACTTATCCTAAAAATATAGGTAAATCTAGGAGGCATGGTGAACGAAACCTCCTAGATACTTCACCCTGTAGGTGTAAACGAAAATTATTTTAGTTAGGGGTAGCTTAATTTTATTATACCCCCGTTAAAACATTGCCAGAAAAATGTGCAGTTTTCAAAACTTTGTACCTCTTTATATGTCACAAAATTTTAATAACCTGTCAGAAATGTATAATTTCTAAAAATTTATACAAGTATATCACGATATTAACATTTTAGTTGGCATAATCCGATATTATTTATTCGGTACTGGACCACCCTGTATGTGTTAAATGCTAAATCAAAATATTTTAACTCTAAACAAATATATAAAATATTATTCCGTTGAATTTAGACAAAATTTCACTCTTTTTATGCGTTTATATTGGAATTAATAAACAGTTAAAATTCAACTTCTCAGTGATTTTTTTGAGTCACCCTGTACGCCTGGACAAAAATGTCCCATTTAAAAAATGTTCCTATTGATCTAAGAAACAATATACTCAAATTTAAAAAACCGTTCGAGAGCAAAAATCCCATGTTATGTGTGTCATGTCCTTTATTCCTGTTCTCAGTTTAAAATTATATTTCTAAAAATTTAACATATTTGTAATACCGACCTTATATTTCTCTTAACTTTTCGTTTTGCTCTTTGTTTGTTATGATGTGTAGTTGTTTTGCAAAGCTGACCCAGTTTGTACCTACCTCTCGCATCAGCCTCTTTTGTTGCGTGTCTCTGATGCCAATGGACGCCCTCGCCGACGCTGCGCCATCACGTGCGATCAATGGCGCCGGTTGGGTCAACCCCAAGTCAAGGGAAAACGCGTCATGTCCTGATGAGGTGTAAATATTTAATATTTGCGCAGCGGACTGTGGAGAAAAGCCGTAAAAGCAGCATACTGGCAAATTATTAAAACGCTTTAGAGTTAATCTTTTAAATATCCTGCGCTTTTAGCTGTTAGTTTAACATTTAAATGTAATTTTCTTGTACGGGATAATATTTTTTTTCAGTTATATATGAAATTCAAATAACTTTGAATTCTGTTTATTATTTTTATTTTTCTAAAGTTATTTTTAGACATAGAAACGTAAACATTATTTCAGTTTTTTACGTAACTAAAAATTGTATTTTTTAATTTTTTTATTTAGTCCGGAAGGCCACCGCAAAAAACCAAGCCAATAAGAGATCAAGGAAGTTTAAAGGTGTATGGAAGCCCAATACTGTAGAACAAAATTGTCCAGGCGTGCTGGGCAGCGGGAATAGGGGGATTGGCCCCGAAGAGTTTGCGCAATGAATAGTAGGTCAGGCCGGACTTCCATAATTCTTTGTTACTATCTATAAAAACATCATCAAATGTCAAATTTAAGCATTCACTGTTTTTTTATTTTTTGTACAAAATTGTTGGTTATTAAACGATACTACTATAGAATATTTAACATTATTGTGTAATGTAACTGATATAATATGGAAAGAATAGATGGCTTGCCCCATTTTACAAGCGCTTCCCGTATTCAAATTTTTTTGGTTCGAAATTTAAAATTTTTGGGATTTTTAAAATTTTTACCAAAAATCTGTAAATAAATAAAAACACGATTTTTTAAAATAAATTTTAAACATTGTATGATAGTTTCATGTACTTATCACCAATTTTGTGATAAAGGAAGGGCAAGATAGTGTAAATGAGTTTAATCTTATCCTAAGATTCTGGTTGTAAAAATTTTTATAACTGCTTTTTGTGCATATACTTTTCACTTATAACAAACATTCATGAGACAGAATAACAGTGCTTAAAAATGTTTAGTAACCTTTGGTACCTAGGTATCCATTATAACAGTATGCGTTAAATATTATGTGTCTACAGTATGTCGAGCTTAAAAAGTTGATAATGTAAGTTTAAGAAACCAAAAATCTAATTTCTTTTTAAACAAATACAGAAAAAGCAAAAATGAACTTTAACATAAAATTGTACTTTCTTTCATTCAATTAGAGGGACCTGTATGTGTTAAAATTTGCCTGGTCTGCCCAGTAATTAATAATTTTTATCCTTTAAAAGAATGTACTAAATTATTAAATGAAATAAAAGTACCTAAATGTAAATCTTATTTCTTTTTAATAATCCACAGAAATACACAAATATTGTGGAAATCATCTAAAAGATAGTTAAGATTGCCTTACTTTTCTCACTACTATTTCCTATGAAATTTTAATTTTCTATTATTCATAATTGATATATTATTATTTTTTTGGTTACCTTACGTTACGTCTCATAAGAAGCCCCTTATTTTAATATAAGAAATACTTACCTAAAGTAAAAAATGCCGGGTATGTTACCCTTGGATTTGCAAAACCAAAACCTCTAGTCATTTTGTTACGATATTATAAGTAACAAACAATAAACACAAAATTATAGTCACAACTTAATAAACACTAATCACTAAAATAAGAAGGTTTTTATTAATCCAAAAACTTCTGCAACCACAAAATATAATCACACAAAGCAAAACAATTGAAACTAATACGGCGCAAAGGGCACAAACCACAACGAAAATGACGAATGATGAGACGACGACGGTTGATGGTACAGATATATTTCCATACGCGCCGCGCGCGCCCTTGCACCAAAAACGGTACTCCGGCTCTCATAAAAGTATAATGTGTTGCCTAACTACACACTGATTTATCAGTGTGTAAGTAGGGAACACATTAAATTATTTCGTGGAAATTTGTTATTGTGCAGAATCGGCGGGGCCAACTCTGACAGTTATTTTCATACTGGGCTGGACATTTTTTGATCGAATGGGCCACAGCATTGGGCTTCCATGCACCTTTAAACTTCCTTGTAAAAGATACGCAAAAAACATTTTTTTATATTATTATGAACAATAATCAATTCAAAGCCGCACTGCTGCCTCAGCTCAGCGGGTTCAAATTGCATTTTTTTACCTTAAAAGAATCGTGAAAAATTGTGTTTTTTTTTAAATATAACTCGAAAACTATTGATTTTACGAAAGAAATATATATAATCAAAATTGATTATCTAATAAAACTAAGTCGGTTTCTTTATATAATTTTTTTGTAGGCCTTTTAGTTTTTGACATATTAACGATTTAAATTTAAAATAAAAACGCAAAAATCTTAAAAAATAAGAGTTACGAAAAAAGGAATAAACAAAAAATATGCCTTTTAGTAAACTCTATAAAAAAGGTTATATACACAGTTTTAATAAAATAAGTAATAAAAGTGACCATTAAAAATTTCGCTAATAACAATATATTTTTTTTGGTACAAGTAGGTATACCAGCTTTGATCCATTTAAAATTCAAAATGTCCTATTCATTGAATGAAATAAACTAATACACATGTGCCTCGAGGCAATGGGGGATAACCTGGTGACACGTAGATTTTATTCAATTTTTTTTGGTCCAATAACTGTACCCATTCCGATCTGTTTGAAACTAAAATAAAATTTAAACTTTATTTGGGTAAAAAAAATGCCTCCTTTAGCTGGGTGTTATATACCTGACAGGACGCTTAACATATCATGATCTCCTATGCTACTATGTGTATAGCTCATCGTTTAAATATTTTTATTATCGATTTAAATATTAATATCAATAATGTATAAAGAGTTACTCGTTCAGAATAATCTTAAGAAAATTTTAATCATATTTTTAACATCAAAAAAAAATTTTATAGTTAATTTAGCATTAAACTTTTAAAAAATTTATCTTATTAAGCTATCTACTTCTTCTAGGCTTAAAGCCATTCTTATTTTAATATTAATATTTACCCATTTATTAACTGCTTTAAAATATAACCAAATTAAAGTTTAAACATTAATTTAACTAAAAAAAAAATAATAAACTATAAAAAAATATTTTCACGTTAAAAATATGATTACTGAAAGAGTAACTGTCTTTATAAATTATTAATATTATTATTTAAATTAATAATAAAAATATATAAACGATGAGCTATACACATATAGTAGCATAAAAGATCGAGAAATGTTAAGCGTCCAGCCAGGTATATAACACCAAGATAGAGGAGGCACTTATTATTTATTTTATGATAGATAAAATGGCCTATAGAAGCCCCTTATATTCCTAAAAGCCCCTGGAATGCAATTTTTTAACATGAATAAGGAAACTTTTGACCTAATCTGCCTATGTGCAATTCATACAACTGCCAACCTCTTATAATACCAACAATTATACTATTTATTTTGACAAATGAAAATTTATAACCTTAACGTATATTATTTAATTTTAGATAATTTGGCAATATATTTGGTTTGTGACGTATCTAGCCCGGAAACAAAAGCCAAAAATGTTTCATTGGCATAATTTACGCAAATCATGAAACAATATATTATTAAAAAATAATATATTTGGCCAGTTAACCAATTTGGTAAAGTTTATCGTGACTATTTTGTGTTTTATTTTTTTATTTTGTTATTAAGATCGAACTGTTGACGGTTTTACCGCTAAGCTAACTTAGTGAAAAAGTAAGAATAGCGATTTTAAAAAGTTAAAAAATCATAAATGGCATGGTGCAGCTAAATAAAGGAAAAATTGGGATAATTTCGCTCTTAAACCATAGACACTGACCATTAGATCCCTAAATATTAATAATCGAAAATATGGGCTTTTTAGTTTATTATAAAGAATACCAACTTTCAGAAATCCAAGTTTTTATAATTATTTTAAGGTCTCAAAAGACTAAATTAAATTTCCAAAATTAAATACTTTTAACATCTTAGTTATTTTTTCTACTTTGGTTTTCTTAAATTTGCTTTTAGTCCCGGAGCCAGGTAAAAATTTGGTTAATTATTTTCTCTCAAGCGAAAATTAGTTGAATGTATCAGAGACTTGTATTATAAATCTTCGTGAACGTCAGCTGCGTTTCCTTTGGGGCAATGAGCGACGGTAGCCTCCCACACACGAAGAAAAAAATATACGTTCAGTCATTTCCTCCCAACTAAAAACTTGTTAGATTGTAGCTTACCCAATATCAAGAAAAAAAACCAGCTGACTATAATATGGTGCATTATAAGTCAGCTGGTCGCTCAAAGAACACATGGTGATAGCTTATATGAAACTAAGGATAAATATATATGTCAGCTGGCTGTATCTCGGTGAATGAAAATAATTTAAGATATGCCATTTCCTCCCAGATAAAAATTTGTAAAATAATTGTTAATATACTGCTTTTATTAATAAAAAAAAATCAGGAGCCCGATTCTGTAAGCAAATTTTTTGACATTCCTTTTCTCTATCTCTTTCGAAACAGTGACAAACTTACGAGTTACCTTTAAGGGCAACAAGGACATGTGTTCCCTATTTTGACATTCTCTTTCCTTATATTTTTATAGAATCCCAGCTCAGCCGGCAGATCGATGCTCTCGCCTAACCCCTGCGTTATAACTCTCAAAGTATCAGCTGACGGTTTTTGCACCGAGATACAGCCAGCTGACATATATATTAATCCCTAGTTGCATATAAGCTATTATCATGTAAATTTTTAGTTGAGAGGAAATTATTGAAAGTATAATTTTTTTCATGTTCGAGCGACCAATTAACTTATAATGCACCATGTTATAGTCAGCTAATTGTTTTTTTTTCCTTCGAAATATTGGGTTAGGTACAATTTAACAAGTTTTTAGTTGGGAGAAAATGACTGAATCTACCGGGTTGTGCATCGTCGAGAGAGATATAGAAAATCCCATGTAATTTTTAATGGGGTCAATTATTGGCTTCCCTAACTGTTTTGGAGACAAATTTTATTGAAGTTTATTGAAAAGCATGCAAATCTACGTCCATGGTAAAAACTTTAGATTTTTCGGTTACACCCCAGCTAATGTTCACGAAGCTTTATGATACAACTCTCTGATGCATTCTACTAATTATCGCTTGAGAGGAACTTGGTCATGAAAATCTGTCACTGGCTCCTGGACCAGTTATTTATTGCTATTTTTTTGTTTCCTTATGACTAAAATTATTTTTTCTTATGTATAAACAGTACTACCTTAATAAAATACACATTTTTAAAAACCTAATAACACATTTAGACATGTTTTTTAGGCGGATTATGTATTCCAAATGGTTGCTTGGCCGGCAGCTCTCCCCGGAGTACGCCTAGACACTCAGTCTCTATACTTCGGGACCGGGACTAAAGTGGTCCGATCGCATTTTTAAAAAGTGGCATACAATATAGAAAAGTCTGTTTTAAAATACTCGTATACACTATTATACTTACGACCAACTCTGTATAATAAATTCATTTAGTACAGATTTTACGACGCATGGTATTACAGATCCATGAATAACCCTTAAAATAACGGATGGATATTAAATATGGATATGGGTGTGCCACAAGGGTTGAGCCTGACATCTTTGCTATTTTTAACATTTTTTTATTGACCTCAAATTCTACATGAATATTATTATATTTAGAAATATGATACAAATGTTCGGATATCAATTTAGAAATGAACTTAAATAAAATTGATACTATTTTTTTGAGTTAATATTATAGCTATTTAAAATCTATTACATGCTAAGGGGTAATATAACTAACTCTAACAGTTATAACACACCGTTGTTATATAATGTCATTTGGGTCACATTGAGTAAATTTATAACAAATAAAACAGTTGCCATTTTCACAGAAAAACTGCAAACATTATTTGACTGTATTAATCAAACCAAAGGTAAATATTTTCAGTAAATTTAATTAAAGAATTCCTTGTTAAAATATTTGCACATTTACTTAAGTAAATGTGCAAATTGGCCGCAGTTTTATAAAATACACTTTTTACTCTTTAAAAAAATCCAATTTAACTCTATCTAATATCTTAGGATTTTTAAAAAAGTGTCCTGGAAAATCGCTTATTCCACGAAAAATGTTTAGGACCTAAAAAAGATTTTAACTGCATCCCGTTACTAAATAAAAACATCCCTATTGTCAATCAGCTTATCCTATTTCGTTCTTTCTCAATCCGTTTTTTTTTTTGGAAATTCCTTTTTTTCCTCTCTCCCAGGGGCCAGACGGTCCCCATCATTAATATATCATAATTAAAAATCCTCTCAAACCGCGATATCCATCATAAAAAAGATGCCAAAGAGTCTTTCAAAGCACTAGCTCAAAATAACTTTGATAATAAAAAAATTAATGTTTCCTTAAATTTTTGACTCTTTCTACTGTTGCGATATATATGGTAGTTCAGTAAGCAAAGGTATTTTTTCAGAAAAAAAATGTAGAAGTTTTTTCTTACCGGTTCTATATATGTCTTTTGGGCTGCTAAATCCGAATCTGAGGTTTGCCACTACGCCAGGCATGAGCTTCACAACCTTATATTTTTAACACTTTTCTTAGTTTTTTAACTATAACTTTTTGATAACTATAATACACTAAATTAAAGAAGACAAAATTTCCTACAAATACATATAATAAGTTTAAAGTCTGGAACAATCCATAACATCGTTAGATGTTATGGATTATTATTAGATTAAAAAAGTCTTTAAACAAAAAAATGCAACAATTTTCAAATAACTGGCAATTTTTGGCTTAAACAGCGATCTTTACCGCTTCTCGTAAGATCAGCCAAGTTAAGCAACATCGGGCACCTTTAGTAACTGGATGGGTGACCGGTAGTTAACACCATATGTCGATGGGTTCGCAATCCACGTTAAACTATAGGTCCGGTCTGGATGATACAACAGTGTTATCTAAAAGATGCAGTGAAATGCAATATTTGCATATTTTTCTACTGATTCGTAAAGTGTCATAATGATAAAAAATAAATAATTTTAAATTTAGTTTTATAGGATAAGAGTTTAAATACATTATACCTCTATGGCCTGAATAAATATACTCAAAAACTAAAATAGCAAAGCGCAACTGAAAAACAATCATAACTTTTTAAATTTCACTCTGGTTATAGGGAAAGTTTTGTTTATACAGCAAGTTTAACTTTTTACCATTGCTCCGAGTATAAAACAATTTTCGTGTTTTATGTTATATAAGAGATTAACCATTTTGATTATCTACCATGAAAATGTTTAATGGTCCCTGAAGAGTAATTTGGGTAAATATTATAGCTATTTAAAATCTATGACACGACAAGGGGTAATATAATTAACTCTAGGTTTAAACCATCGCAATAGACCATTGTTATATAACGTCATTTGGGTCATATTACGTAAATTTTTTGACTACATACATATAAAAAAAGTTGTAAAATACATAGCTTGTTATTTATTGCATGATGTAAAAGATACACTTTATAATAAGTCTAAATTCTATACCTACTATGTAAAAAAAATTAATTTAAGAAGACATTGTCCAGGAAAAACATTAAAAAATTATTTTCTCGAAATCTTAAAAATTGGAAACGGCATGTTTTGGAAACGTCTTCTTTATCTTTTCAATATAATAAAGCTCATGAGGCAAAATTCCCTAAAAACGTTATAGATTTTAATTTGTACTCTAGTTAAATTGTTTTGGCAAATGAGTTAATTTAAATTAGTTAATATTTACTAGCAACATTGTCCGATTAACTGGATCTAACCCAACATTTTTCCTTGAATTACCAACGTTCCCTAAAAAAATATTGTCAGTTACCTGCGAACATCAATTAACGGTAATATAAAAAATACGTTAATATTAAATGGAAATTTAATTTCAAAAAAATTGTACAAAGAATACATTTTGCAGAATATAGTTATTAACGCCCATAGCTCATGCAATGATCAGGATTGAAAAAAAAAGGTTTTAAATACATTTAGTTACCGTGAGTTGTGGGTTGTCCAGTGGCGGCTCGTGAAGGAGTGTTCTCGTGCGCTGCCCTCCCAGAAAAAAAATCATAACGTACGTACAATATGTTTACATTTCATTTTTATATTAATTATAAATAAATAAATATATACTTATACATATATTTATAATATGTATTAAAGAAACATAGGTGTAAAGTCAAACATTTAAAACAAATTATACTGCATGAAATCTCTACGTTTCTATCGGGCGGCCCTCGTACTAGACCGTTAAATCATTTCATTCCGCGACTGTGAGCACAGCCGAGATCTGAGATGCGGTTAGGCTCTCGAAAATCCGTCAGTGTCCATGGACGATAAAGCCAGGAATCTGCAACATACGTCGCGGTTGCCATGACAACACGACGACGCCGCGACTTGCTTTGGGACTCCTGCCTATTTGCCCATCAGCTCGGGTTCGGGTATTTATCTCCGACGCGTTAAAAACAAAAAAAAAGTTTTTTTTATTGGCAATAATGGCACAATAACTAACTTTGTTTACGGAGTGAAAAATATACCCAAAAGACAAAAGTAGGGGAGATTTTCGGTAGATGTTTAAAGTGGCTGAGTGCACAAGGACTTGGTGGATGTTATTTTATCGAAGGAAGGTTCAATGCGGAGGTATATATAGATCTACAACAGAATATCATGCTTCCTCTGTACTGATCGATTTCGAGCAGAAATTTTATCTTTCAGCAAGATAAGCCCGTTCATATGGCCCGGCAAGTCGACGAATGGATGGAAGAGCAGCAACACCGGGGTTTTTCCGTGGCCCGCACGCGTAATTACATACTAAAGGATAATCTTGAATTAAAATAATCGATAATCCGATTATTGAAATAATCGCTATCATGCGATTATTCAGATTTATTTTGAATTACGAAAATAACCTGATTCCACAGAATTGATTATGCGTCGAGAAAAAGAAATAACAGGTTAATATAACTAATAAGATTTAATATTTAATAGTAAAGTATATATTTATGTAAATAGAGGACAACTTAATTATAAAAAAAGGTAATTTTTTACTTACCGGGCCCACGGCCGATTTTATTAAAATTTTTGTATACAGGGGTTTTTGTGGCGCTTATCACGAATCTGAAGTCATATTTTAAAGTTTTTTATTAAAATATTTGTTAAATGAAGGTGAAATTAAAATTCACTTTATAAAATAATAAGTGTATTTCGATAAAATCTTCTATTTTGGGTGTAATCAGTTTTTTAAGGAGGAATTTAGGAAAGTTTTGCTGGTTAGGCTTATGTAGGGCGTTAACTTAAAAACTAGCAGAGTAATAAAAAAATTTGACTCAGATTTGTGATCAGCGCCCCAAAAATCCTCGGTATACAAAATTTCAATAAAATCGGCCGGGCTCGGCGGCAAAAGTTACCATAAAAAATTATAGCAAATGGAAAATTTACTTACTAAAATAATAATAATATATATTATAGTAAGTCAAAAGTCCAGGATCCCTCGTTGACAAATTATTATGATCCCGGACTTTTTTGGCAAACTATATAATATTTAGTGTTTGTTTTTAGTTACATCGGAATCGAGTTACATATTCATTCAGAAATCAAGAATTTAAAATTCAAAACGATTAAAAAAATAAAATAATTATATAATTCGAATTATCAATTAATCCGATTATTGAAATCACTCATAATTCAATAATCCGATTTTTAAAATAATCCGATTATGCCCATCACTATTACATACTATACTCTTACTCAGAGCAACGGCGACAGAGGTTGCTCTGAATCGCAGTATAGATTGTAGTGACCAATATGCGCAAATTTTCGCTTCATAATATACTACGGCCCAGAACGGCGGTTAAAAATGTTATGTAAAATGCTATGTATGCATGTTTTAATAGTGTGAAAATGTGTTGGATTATTTTGAACTCCTAATACTTTTATTATTTATTGTTTTTTAAAACTTTTTTATGGTACCCTATCTATCACGTCCATCGTTATCATAACTAAAATAAAAAATATATATAATATTGATTTGAGTAAAACGCAATAGTTATTGATATTTATCTTTGTTAAACTGTTTTGTTGCCAAATTGATCGGTTATACCTTATAATGTATTTCTATTATGACATTGTTTTTTTTTTAATAATTATTATATCTACGTAAATCACGACTTATTCTTGAAATGGATACTACTTTAACATAACCTTAATGAAAATCTTAATAGGAAACGCAAAGCCTCAAGATCCTTAAGTGAAGCGGTCCTTGTTAATAGACGTAGTGCTAAATCTCACTAATGTATAGGTATTTTATTTTATTCTGCTTTACCATAATTTTATTTTATATCAACTATGTCGATTTTTTAAGCTTAATGTTGTTTTATTTATATGAGTTTATTTTCTTTATATTAAGTACATCACGTATTTATAAAAAGTGTATTTTTTGTTATAATTAGAAAAATTAAATACTAAATAAACTGGTTTGATTTCCACTTTAATTCTAAGAATTTAAAATATACAACTGTGATACAACCTACATTTGAGAACTCTGGACAATACTTCCCCTCTACGTACCTCTGAAATAATCTCTCAGATGTAAAGTACTTATCTGTCAAAAACGTTATTATTCTTATGCTTTTTGTTATTATAAAGTTATATGAAGTAAGGTTAAAGCAGGTATTGTATCAATACAATAATTTATAATAGTTCAGGACATTAAACAAAACAAATCTGCCTGAGGATTTTATGCAGGCAATAAAACCCCCATTTAAATACCTTTGTAAGTAATATTATCCAAAGAATTTCAACACATTTTCATAGTGATACAATATGCACTACAGCAAACAGCATTTTATATAATATTTTCTTTAACCGCCGCTCTGGACTGTAGCAGTGGCGGCTCCTCCTTAGGTTTGCAGGTTTGCGCAACCCCCAAAAAAGGTTTAAAATAAAATTTTAAAAATATATATATTAATCATTACATAGTTACAGATTTTTTAAAAATTTATTCGAACATCTGTATTTATTGTTTTATTAATGTTATCTCAAAATAACAGCCAAATTATTAAAATACTTAACTGCAGTCGCTAAAATATCATTAATTTAATCGCGCGTCGCGTCGCGTCGCATCCTAGAAGCCGATGCCGATGCGATGGTTGCAATCAAAATGCAAACCCAATTGGATTCATTACGAGTAAGCGTAAGTATATGGAGTTGCCTATCTTGGCATTGGGCGCTGAATTTAGGGCCATATTTATAGTCGACACTTGAGACTCCCTCATCACTTAAGGGTGGCCTCTGTATTATTTTCTGTTTTATAGTCATATGAGTGAGCCTCAAGGCGTACTTAGGTTTAAGGGAGGCCAGGAGGTCACTTAAGTAACCCTTACTCCTTAGTCTTTAAGGTTAGAATTTCAAGTTAGTTTGATTTTCTTGTTTTAGAATACATTATATGTGAATAATGAACAGGGATTTAAACGTTTTTTTCGACTTTAGAGTAGTTAAGAAGACGTTATTGTTCAGAAAATTTCCCAACCCCCCTTTTGACTTTTATATAAAAATGAATTTTTCATGTCTCCTCCCTTTTTTTTAATTATTGTTTCATTTTTTTTTTTTACATTCTATAACCCCTTTTGTAACATTCAACTGACCATAGTATTAACTTCCTTTAAGTAAAACTTTCTTTTTTTGAGCCATTTTTAACCCGAATCAAAAAAAAATAAAATAGAAGAGCCATTTTTATGAGAAAATATGGCTTTCATAAGTATTTTATTTAACTAAGTAATAACTAAAGTTCTAAAACAATATTTTTATAAAATGGGCCCCAGATTTTAGAATAAAACAAAAAAAAAAATTTTTTCAAAACACGCACGACCGATAACCTTATAAAATTAAGGTGAAATTTTTGACAGAAAACGTTGTTGCCAGATGTATCAATTTTTAAGATTTTCCTTTATTTAAGTGGGGGTATAAAAGCAACTATAAAACGAAAACCAAAACTAATTATGCCTTAAATGGGCACTTTTAAGAATCTACTTGAGTATCGACTATAAATGGCCCTTGTCTCATAGTGGATGAGGTTTGAGTTCCACTGAAAACCCTTTTATTTATCTCGCAGGCTGTTTTTTACGATTTATTAAGTAAATTTTGTTATTTTAGTATATGTAACATATGTAGCTACTTTTTGGGTTTTTTTTACAGTTTTTGTATGTCTATTTATTTACATTGTTTTTGTGGTTATTTATTTTTTTTTTTAACCATAGAATGCAAACCCCTTTACTTTTTAACCCACGAGCCGCCACTGGACTGTGTATATTATGAAGTGAAAATTCGCGGGGTATTGTCACTCAATTTATACTGGACTGACCCCTATCGCCGGTGCTCTGAGTAATAGTATAGTATGAATACGGGGGGGCGCACGTAGTCCATTTTTAAAAGTTTGGAAAATGTTTTTAAGTTAAAAAAAACGGGGAAAATGATTTTGGCCCGCAAATGTAAATGAACTTAAGGATAAAATTTTAGAGGCGTAGAATGAGTTAAGAAATCCGGACTACGCCCGTTTGTAAATTCGATGCCGGGAAGGGCAAACTCTGTCTTAGAAAAACGGGGTCTCAATAAACTATTAAATGTTTGAAGGATATTTAAGTTTTTTGAATTTATTTGTTAGTTTTTATAAAATATAAATTTTTTTTTAACCCTTGCTTTATTTATAGTAATTAAAAGTAAAACAAGGTAAAAAAAAGCGATTTACAAAAAAATTGGAAAAAGTCAAAATTTAGGGCCATATTTATATCACACTTTTAGATCCCTATCACTTAAGGGGGGCCCTGTATTATTTTCTGTTTTATAGTCATATGAGTGAGCCTCAAGGGTACTTTGGTTTAAGGAGGCCAGGGGTCACTTAAGTAACCCTAGCCTTAGTCTTTAAGGTTAGAATTTCAAGTTGGGTTTTATTTTCTTGTGTTAGAATACATTATATTATGTGAATAATAACATGGATTTAAACGATTTTTTCGATTTAAATAATAAATTTTAAAACGTTTTGTTCAGAGAATTCCCAGAAACCTTTGAGTTGTCTCCTGCCTTTTTTAATTTTTGTTTATTTTTTTTTATTCTATAATCCTTGTAACATTCAAACTCAGTAGTATTAACTTCTCCTTTTAGAGTAAAACTTTTTTTTTAGCCATTTAACCCTTAACAAAAAAATAAAAAAATAGAAGAGCCATTTTTTTAGAAAATATGGCTTTTATAAGTATTTTATTTGAACTAAGTAATAACTAATAATTATACCCAATAGTTCTAAACAATATTTTTATAAAACAGGCCCCAGATTTTAAAATAAAACGAAATAAAAAAAATTTTCACAACCCGCACGACCATAAACTTATAAAATAAAGGAATGTCAACATTTTTGACAGAAAATTGTTTGCCCGATGTTTTAAAACTTAAGAGTTTCCTTACTAAGTGCGGTATAAATGCAATAAAACAAAACCAAAACTAAGGGTTATTACCTTAAATGAGGCGCTCTTAAGAATCTACTTTTGGGATTTTTCTATAAATACGGCCCAATTTAACTTTATACTGAATTATCAAAAAAAAACCGGATACATTATTTTTTTTGAATGGAGAATTGAAAATGTTATATTCGAATAAAACAAAAAATAAATGTCGTTGTCGCATCGTGAAATATGTATACCTATTATCGTTTTAACGTTTGACGTGGTTTTGACAACCGTCTTAAAATATCGCCTTTATATTTTGGTTACTATGTCTGTGGTTACTACGTGTTACGAAGGAGATTTTTTTTATTGTGAAAATTGAGGTTTCTATTTATTCATATATCATGTAAAAAATCATAGTTTGACACTATAATTTTTGATTATATTGGTAAAAGTTTATAATTTAAAAATAAAAGACTAATTATATATAGAATCCATTACGTAATTAATTATATTTTTTCCTAAGATCACTAAATCAATATTAGGGCAGATACAAATGCTACCGTCAACGAATGAGCATTGGCGCTCAATTAAAAACAGTGTTCTAGTTTAATCAAGTATTCAAATTCTTAAATTAGTATTCGAATACCACAATGCCCTAGACGCGAGTAATTGAATATTTTTTTAACAAATAGTAAAAAAAAAACAATAATATTCATCATCAAAACCAAAAATTTCCCCTTTCCCGGATTTAAGGATTTTTCCCTCCTGTTTTAAACTTTTTTTTTCACTATCTCTTTTACTGACTTACTTTTTACAGTGTAGAATAAGTCTCAAAGGTTATCAGATATTTAACCCATTTTAATCAATGAGCTGACAGCATAGATAGAGAAAGCATTTCATTCAAAAAACGTAACGAGAGTCGCCCAACATGTTTTTTTTTATTGGATAGAATGGTACAAGCATAGTTTGTATTACTGGGGAAATGATAATCCAGGAATCATATTCGTTACTTACACTTGGCACTGCCTTTTCCATTTTAATTTATTTAAAAAAACCAACAAAACAAAATTTTCACAACACAAAAATAATCCAAAACAACAACAAAAATCCTTTCTAAAAAGCCATGTTTAACACTTATAAGAAGTAAAGACTATTAGTCGATGGCTGAAGTACGCCCCTTTCGAAAAATGCACTGTTGTCACGTTGTCGCGCCTTTATTAGTAGCTGTCCAAAAAAAAAATATATTTTTTTCATCAACTTTTCTTTTAATACTTTTTTAGTAATAAATATAACAAATATTATTCACAGTTTAAAATACAATAGTAGAGCTTAATTTGATGTAATTTTTAAGAACAAATTAAGTAAAATTTATTCATAATATACTATCAAGTAAATGAAACAGAAAGATACTTCAGTTACGCTTTACGACAAAAATAGTATCTGTAGTAACAATTTTCCCGGGGTTTTGGGGGATTTTATTGTTTGAGACAGAGGTTCATTCATCGCTCGGCAGAACTTTAGAATGTACATGCTTATGCCAAATCGATGCTTTCTCTAGTTAATCTAACAGCTCATTGATTTTAACCCATTTTACCAACACTGCAATGTAAGAAAACCTGCAATGCTTACACTTATAATAAAAAACCTACTTCCTCTGATGTCTGTTTGCCGGACGTTACTTATCCAACTACTAACAACCAAGGTCGCCGTAAATTAGCGTATAAGTTTTAATGAATTTTAAATAATTTTAAGTCAGAATTTGAGTATTTATAAACTAATCAGTAACATTAGAACTTATTTTCAAAAATTAGAATTAGTATTTAATATGCTACTAAAACCACCTCAAGAAAAAGAAAAAAAGTTATCAAAATCGTAATCGATTTTTAAAAATCTTTCAAATTTTTAGAGGGTCTACCGAGTAGAGTTTTAAAATACCCAATTAATATAAGTAACAGTGGCTTATAATATTCTATGCCTAATAAATTTGAGTTGAAATAAACATCAATTTCGACCACTTTTAGCCCAATAAAAAGTAAATACATAAAAAAAAACAAATTTTAAACACAATCAAAACTAAATAATGCAAACCAATGACTCCCTACAAGAAATAATACGACAATTTAGAACCCTTTAGTGCCTAAATATCTGCCAAAGAACATATGATCGGGTCGTTAAACCTTTCAAATTGTAGTTTATTTACGACTGAAAATAGAGTTGCCCAAATAAGTTTAGTAGAGTTTCTAAAGAAGTTTTTTTTTAATATATATAAAGTCTATTAAAAAAATACACTTAAATTTTTTTATTGGTATCGACGCTATACCGGGTGGTGCGTCGCCGAGCGGAACATAGGAAATCTCATGTTAATTTTAAGGAGGTTAATTATTGGCTCCCTTGTACATTTTACAGAAAAAAATTAAGATAGCTTTTTGAAGAGACCAATCTGACAAACCCTTGTGCCAAGTTTCAAAAAATTTTAATAAGCGAATCTTGAATAATTCAATTTAAAATGTAATTGCAAAATTACCAAATTTTCGGTTCAGGTAAAACCAGTAAAATGAATATTGTCCCTGACATAAGGAAAACTATCAATAAATCAGTGACAGTCGGTATTTGAAAAATATATGAATTATTCAATCGACGAAAAAGTATCCATAATTAAGTGTCATTATACGGAAAACAGTTTTAGAGCAGTATCAGAATTGTTTTCAGTTTATTTCCCCACCAAGCCCATTCCGTCCATTTCAACTAATTTAAACGTATTGTCAGTGTTCAAGTCCAAAGGTCCTTAATAAATAATTGTAAATGTTCAACTCAGGATATCGAAAATAGAGTCGAAGAAAGAGAGAACAGAGATCTTAATATTCTACTGAGTGTGGAGGAAAACAAAATGGTTAGTACGAGGGTTCTTTGGGGAAGAGGTAAATAAACATCATACAACGGTATTGCGCACTTTGAAAACACAAATATTATTCGTATAAATTCGAAAACATCAAGAGCTGCAGGAAGGAGATGAACAGCGAAGAATGGCATTTTTGTTTTGAATGGAAAACCTTAAATTTGGAAATTATTTTTTAAAAATTAAATTAAAAAAACCGCCTTGGAAGAAGTTGTTCGAAAAAACCCCCAAAAGATTTTGGTTTTCCCCAAATGGATGGTTGCCCCGCCTTAAAAAAGCCCGTTATTTGGGTTAAAGGGGGGGTTAACCCTGGAAAATGCTTTTAACGACAATATTATTGGTCCACGGTACCGGATACTTTAGCCAGCTAGGTTACCTGATCTTTCTGTGGGGTCACTTAAAAGTGTTATTTATAAAAGTGTAAAATTTGAGCATCTAAACTAGCTACAAAACGCTATTCGTTAGAATTAATAAAATTTTGCAATAACTTAGCAAGCGTTGGGAAATGAATTTTAAGATCGGTTAGGATATTGTTTAGCTGTTAATGGGGGTTGTTGAAATTTGATTAATTAATTTTTTTAGGTAATTCTCTATTATTATTAGAAAAGTTATTGTATTTTATTTCATTTTATTTTTCCACACCTAGTAAAATATTAAGAGTTTAGTTCTTTTTTTTTTTCGAATCTATTTTCGATCTTCTGAGTTAAACATTTACAATTATTTATTGCGATGGCTTTGAACTCGAATTTACTGACAATACGTTTAATGGTTGAAATGGACCAGATGGGCTTGATGGGAAAATAAATTGAAAATATTTCAGATACTTCTATTGGTTCAATTAAATTCTATATGATAAAATTATTTTTTTAATGATTGATAGTAATAATTTTATTAGTTAAACTTAATTGCTACATTAAATAATGTATGTATGTATGTTTGTGTATTTCTGTGGATTTTAAAAGAAATAAGGTTTACATTTAGGTACTTTTATTTCATTTAATAATTTAGTACACTCTTTTAAAGGATCAAAATTATTGATTACTGGGCAGACCAGGCAAATTTTAATATATACAGGTCCCCAATTGAATGAAAGGAAAGACTTTTGAGGGCAAGTCTGATTGCAAATCTAAAAACAAATTTGGCAGTGTTTTTTTAGATATTATCATCAAAATTAAAAATCAAACTAACCCTTATTACTAAGCCTTTCCTTTTTGCACAAAATTCTGATTTTTACCCAAATTGGCAAACAATTTCACAAACCCCTTTTTAAAAACTTTTTATGTTTATTTACACCTTTACACTTTTTATTTTTAAGCAAATATGGCTGCCTTTAAACTTAAAGTTCGCAATTTACAAAAAAAGATGTAAAATAAAAAAATACAAGGTTTTAAAAGGTGTTTATAAAATATCGGGGCCATTTTAGTGAAAAAAAATCAAGAATTGTGTACAAAAGAAGGGAGAATATAGTGAAAATGAGGTTAGTTTAATTTTCAACTTTGATGATGAAGATCTGGGAAAGGAAACGTTGCCGAAAAGATTTTTTTTTAGATTTCTAATCAGCGCCCCAAAAACCCCTGTATACCAAATTTGATCAAAATCGGAGAGGAGGCAACTTTCGAGACAATACCATTTTTTAAAAATAAATTAGATTTTTGGTTTCTTAATCTTGCATTATCAACTTTTAAGCTCGACATACTGTTTTAACGGATACTGTTACAATGGATACTCAGGTACCAAAGGTTACTAAACATTCTTAACCACTGTATTCTGTCTCATGAATGTTTGTTATTAGTGAAAAGTATATGCCTAAAAAGCAGTTATAAAATTTTCACTTTTTAATGTACAACCAGAATTTTTAGGATTAGATTAAACTCATTTACACTATCTTCCCTTTTTTTATCACAAAATTGGTGATAAGTACATTAAATATCATACAATGTTTGAAATTTATTTTAAAAAATCGTGCTTTTATTTATTTACAAAGATTTTTGGTAAAAATAAAAAAACTTCCAAAAATATCGACCATTTAAATAGAAGGCAGTAAAGTGGCGCGATCTATTCTTTCCTATATAATTTGCATGATATAAAATCTAATATTTACACAATAATTTTAAATATTCTATAGTAGTATCCTTTAATAATAGCAATTTTGTGCAAAAATAAAAACAGTGAATGTTGGAATTTGACATTTGATGATGTCAATTTATAGATAGTAACAAAGAATTATGGGGAAAACCGGCCCTGACCTACTATTCATTGCGCAAATTCCGCGGGCCAACCCCCCTATTCCCTCTGCCCTGCACGCCCGGACAATTTTTCCCCAGTATTGGGCTTCCATACCCTTTTAAAATTCCTTGAATTTCCTATGCCCGCTCGGCGACGCACCACCCGGTATATTATGATTACTTGTTTTGCAAAACGTATTCAAAAAATAAATACAGGTAACTCCAATGTTGCTACAAATTATAAATAAAATATGTTTAAATGAAAATCATGTTTAAGAGTTTTTTTTCGGTTTTTGGCATTTATTTTCCTAATTATTATTTGCATTACAAAATATTTAAAAACAGTAAAAAGTGACTAAAAATACCTTTTTGTTTTAGGAACGTACCAAGGACAATGGATGAGGGGCATGCGCCATGGATATGGCGTTCGAACCAGTGCTCCTTTCGGCAAAGCATCGAAGTATCGGGGTAATAAAGCGCTGCGTGGTTCCATGACGTCCCTGCGCAGCAGTGAACCGGGAGCAGCACCACTAGACGCAGCAGAAAAAAGAGACAGAAGAGTGGACGATTCCAGGGGCGGGTTTGTTCTGCAGAGTAAAAGCACAGAACCAGCGGCTGGCAGTAGGCGGCGATCATTGGGGTCAGGAAATATTAAATCAAAAAACATTTTTAAAGTGAGGTTCTTTATTGTGTAGTGTAAGCTTATAGTGGAAAAAATGTTTAAATTATATTTTGTTTTTTCAACATTTTGATGCCAATTTTTTGTTTAAGCTCATTTTTTTAAATTGCTTTTTCATTCACAATAACATAAACAACATGTGAACATGTCATATTATAGGTACGTGTGTACAGGTAAGGTCTAAGAGCTAGAGCCGAAAAATCATCGTCGTCAGTAATATTTAGTTTTTGCCGTAAAACATGTTCATTTAGTATTGGTAATTATGTTATGGGGTGAAAGTGCAAAATTTTTGGGAAAAAAATCATCGATAATATGTCAGCTATTTTGGCCATTTAAAGATGAACCCCTAAGGTATCTAAATCTAAAAGAGCTGACAGTAAGGTGAATACCTAGGGCAGTAAAACGGGGTTAAATTATCCCGAGCGCTTACTTTATACAGGGTGTTTTTTAATTGAATGTCAATATTTAAGGGGGCAATTTTTGGGTATATTTTAAGAAGAAAACTTCATATGAACGTATTTCCTAAAGGTCATAAGTTTTAATATGCAGGGCGGTAAAATTTTTAAAAATAATTCATTTATTACAACCGACACACAAAAAATTTTTTGTTTTTGACCGGATCACCTACGGACAATTTCGACCCGCTGAATGAAGTCCGTTTGGCCCGGTCGCCCTTCAGATTTAGGTAAAATGCAAAAAAGGCAAAAAATTGCGAAAAACTGCAGTCACGGCGATGAAAATTTTATTTACTTAAATCGGATTCGGCGGGTCGAAATACATGTCCGTAGGTGGGTCCGGTCAAAAGTACAAACAACTTTTTTTTTGTGTGTGCCGGTGTTATTAATATTAGTAATATCAATATCACTTTGAATATTTTAATAAAATTTGGCATACATGTACTATGTATCACGAGGCATTTTTTAGTGTACTACATTTTTTTATTTCCACCATTAGCTTTCGTACGAAACTTGACCTGCCTATTTTGGCAGGCATTGATGGTACGGCACTGATTTTTTTAATAAAAATATTTTATAAAAAGAATAAACCCCTATTTTTAAAATCCCCAATCATTTATAAGCAAAGTTGATCACTTGACTTTTTTTAATTCGATGCACGGTTTTCGCTTAAAGAAATGAAAACCGTTTCTCTGCATGATCATAACAATATCGGTAAACAATATCACCATGCAACGAAATATCTAGATTTAATTTTTCTAGGTGAAAACCGTCCGTCGGACTAAAAAAATTATAAGCAGATCTGATTTCTTGATTTTTTTAGTACGACGCACGCAAAATTAAATCTAGATATTTCTCTGCATGGTGATATTGTTTACCGAAATTGTTATGATCATGCAGAGAAAGGGTTTTCATTTCTTTAAGCGAAAACCGTGCATCGAATTGAAAAAAGTCAAGTGATCAGCTTTGCTTATAAAAAAATATTAGGGAATTTATTTACAGGAACAGCACTGATGGAGCTGTAGATTGTATTTAGAACTAAAAAAGGTAGTTTTATACCCTCTTGCCACATGCCAAAATTAAAAATAATATCTTAAGTACTTTCGAAGATATAAAATTAAAAAAAAAAACAAATAAAAAATTATAAACACCCTTTAGCAAAAAAGCTAAGCCGTTACGGGTAAAGTTTTTAAATGATCTAAAAAACATACACTGAAATATAAGCACATCATTAAAAAACCCCTTTATAAAAATTAAATAACGTAACAATGTAACAAATAACTTCATATTTTTCAAAAGATATTGTCGGTAAATATAGGTAAATTTGATCATTTTGATCAAATCGAATATTTTTTACTTTTTAGGACACTAAAATATTTTATATACTAAATAAACTTCTATTCTTTTTAAATTACTACGTTTTTTAAATTTTCTTAACAAAATTTTATTAAAAATATAATAACAAAAACCACGAAACATAAAAAAATATTGAAAATATTAATAAACAATAAAAAGGCGAATGCTCAGTAAATAGTTAATTATGATATAAGTGCTAAAAGTTTAATTTTAAGGCACGAATGTGCGCTTCGCTCATTTTGCAACTCACATGAGCTTCTTAAAACGTACTTTAAACACAAATATCATACTATATTTTTTTTACAAACGCAATAATGCAGTTAAAAATTAAATAATTTAAAAATTGGGATATAGTTTTACATAACATCGTTTGTAGAAAAATATATTTTACATTAATTGTACGGGTGTTCCATTAAGAGAGGTAGTCGGCTATATCTCAAAAACCACTAATAGTATAACTTTCGGAAAAAATTTTTAGATAAAATCGACCAAGGGAAATTGCTGGAAATCATTTTCAAGTCTGTGGGATGGCCGCTAGGGGGCGTAAGGGTAACGTCAAAACATAAAAAAATATATTTCTCAAAAAAATATCAAATAAAGTGTGTCATTAAGTGGTAATATTTTAATCTTTAATGTTTTCTAAACAAAGAAGCTTCAGGTGTAATTTTTATCAGCTCTAAAATAAAGTGGTGGGGGAAGGATAAAGTTTAATTTTGAAAAGTGCTAATAACTCCGGTTTGCTTTAACCGAATTTAGTGAACTTGGTCTGGTTTAGAGAGAGAGGCATTATTTTCAGGTGTATAAACTATTGCTATACTCATCTCACCAACGCCGCTAGAGGGCGTCAAGGTAAAAACTAACTTATTTTACGAAATTTTTTGAAAAATTTAAATACAATGATATATACCGTCTTACATATTTAGATAGAGAAAAAAAATCCCAACAAAACGGCGAAAACCGCAATAATATCTCTTTTCAAACCGAATATATTAGCAAAAATATAAATACGACATAGAGACGTTACGCATTTAACGACACAATGTTTTCTACTAGGCCGATTTCTTTAGGTAAAAATTAAATTTTTAAATTTTTGCAAAACCTAATGACATACTGCATGATTTTCACTTATTTTAACCCATTTAACGATATTAAACAACATTAGATAATTACCAACCCATAACTGAAATAATCCATTAAGCGTGTAGACTTCTTTATTAAGTAAGCTTTGAAAACACAAACAAAAAACCTAATGACGTCCCAAATGTTCAAACTGCTTCCCATCATTTATCATTCTGAATGTATTGTTCCAATCTTTGCCTTGTTGATAAGACAGCTGTCTCCACTTCTGCTCTTGATATGCTCCGAATAGCGTCCCTGATTCTTATATATTTATATATATGTATCTAAAAAAAAGATTTATTATAATAATATAGATATAAATTAAATAACAGAAAATTTATTATTATACTATAATATATTGTAATATAAATATACTTACTATTTGTATATATATATATATATAAAATATATTAACTATATATATTATATATAGATATATAAGATAGATTATATATATATATATATATATATATATATATATATATATATATATATATATATATATATATATATATATATATATATATATATATATATATTTTATTATTTAAATATTTAAGATATTAAACAACATTAGATAATTACAAATACTTATTCCATTAGCGTGGATTTCGTGCTGAAAACAAGAGTCCCTTTAAACTGCCCCACAAATAGAAATCAAGGCATGTATGTTCGAAATTTTTCCCTTGTTGATAAGACAGGTCTTTTGGAATCTGTGTATGCTAATAACGTTATTCGTTCCATCATATTTTTTTCGGGTTTTAAAAAAGATTATATATAAAGGGAAAAGTCAGGCCCAGGTCAAGTGAAGATGTAAAAAAACGTAAGGAAAATTCTGTTTAATTACCTACTGAAAATAGTATTGGTACGATAATAAAAAACTTTACTATTTGCCTTTTATTTATAGTTATACCTAAACAATAGGTACCTTGCAGGCAACGGAAATAGGCTACCTCTTCCAATCCACCTATCAGGAAATGTCCGATCAAGGAACCTACGGACGTTTACTGAGAAATGGGCTGGACAGCCATCTTGTGGGAAAAACATTGTTCGTCTGGTCTCTAACGGCACATTTTGTAAAAAAGAGTGGCAAGTGATTGTCCAGAAAATTTAAATATGTTTCTCCTCTAAGAGGCTCATCCCAAATAAATGGACCGATTATTTCACTGCCAAGAATGCCGTACCAAACATTGACGCTCGAACTTCTTTGGTGTTGCACCTCCTGCATCCAGCGAGGATTAGTTTTTGACCAGTAGTGCATATTGTGCGTATTAACTCCACCGTCACTATGAAAGGTTGCTTCGTCAGTCGATAGAATTCGAGATAAAAATTACACCTGAAGCTTCTTTATTTAGAAAACATTAAAGATTAAAATAGTACCACTTATTGACACACTTTATTTGATATTTTTTTGAGAAATGTATATTTTTATGTTTTGACTTTAACCTTATGCCCCCTAGCGGCCATCCCACAGACTTGAAATTAATTTCCAGCAATTTCCCTTGGTCGCTTTTATCTAAAAATTTTTTCCCGAAAGTTTCTGGGATATAGCCGACTACCTCTCTTACTGAAACACCCGGTACAATACAAACAACTTGCAAAACAAATTCGCTTTTTTCTTAAAATACGCAATAAATATATTTTCGGTATATTTTCTAGCAACACCTTTCTTCTTACACCAATTCATAAACTTATTGTAGGCAATATTATATTGTATACGAGATTTCCTGGGCAGTAAATCCAGCCATGCTCTACTGGCCGCTTCATCTATCTCTTTAAATGGATCGATGCAACCAATACTTTTTTCTCCTTTTTTTCCATTTCAAGTTGATTTTAAGTAAAAACTAAAACGACAAGATGTATCAAATTTAAAGCATGCCGTAACCAACCAGCATCAACAACGGTTGTTAGAATTCATTAATAAATGCCTACTTCAATAATTTTTATATACGATGCTATGTAAAACTATATCTTTCAAAATAATTAAATTTTAAACAGCATTATTGCGTTTGTAGAAAATATTGTATGATTTTTGTGTTAAAAGTACGTTTTAAGGGACTCATGCAAGTTGCAGAATTAACACATATCATAAATAACTATTAAAAATGGGCCCCAACCATTAAAAACTTTTTCAATACGCCTCCGAACATATTTCTTTGTCATGTATTAACTACGGTGGTTATTTTAGGCTCTTCTATAGGTTTCAGACATTTTTGACTGACATATGTTTAATGTTCTAAACTAATGTTGCTGGAATGCATTCATTATCTCTGCTGGAGTTATCTTTAATATTTGTTAAAATTTTGACTTTCTCAGAAGTAATCTAAACCCAGAGATATTCGCAGTTAATTTAAGTTTAATTGATAGATTTAAAAAATATAGTTGTTATAGATGTAGTGTTTTTAAGTTGTACCTAATTACTATCACAGAAAAAATTGCATATTATTTAATTAAATCCTGATTTTTTTTCATCGTTTTGTGATTATGCAATAAAGCTGAATTTTACCGTCAAGTGAAAATAATTCGACGAAATTTGTAATGAAGTTTAGTCCCAGATAAAGCCACGTTTAGTGCGCAGGCTGGGTTTTTGTTAGGGTCTGTATAATATAGGCGGATTTGCATTATTAAGTTAAGCCAGAGTGCTGGTCGATTCTTAAAAATATTTTAGGTATTATTAAAAAATTTTTAAATAATATATGACATGACCTAAATGTTTATTTATGTACGTATTGCTGATTGATGCTTTGTGTTTTTGACCATAATATAATTAAACAATCAGCAATTAATTTAAAAAATAACCATTAATATTTTTGTTTACTTCATCAAGATTTTAGGATTCTAAGAAGTAATTAGTTAGTCTAAGCTTAAAAATTGTATTTAAGATTTTTTATTATTTATTATTATGGTTGTCTTAGGTACCCAATTTTGCCGTGTAAAAATGAACAACTCAGATGTGGTATTTTTTAAAGTGCATAAGAATAAGGATATAGAGAATGAAAAATGGAATATATAGCTTTTTAAAACAGACCGATTCAAAGCGTGATCTGACCCGCGAATAAATGTTCATTTATGTTGCCAAATATAAAACAAATTTAATATATTTACTTGTGCACAGCATAACTTACAGGCAGCACGATCTCTCTCTGCGGCGCCTCTGATGTTTTTAAGCACAAAACACGAAAGAAACGATTACAATTCAAAAAAAGGGGACGGATCATTTCTCAGCAAAACGTCGGCTGAACCTGCGCGAGAAAAATGACCGTACTTTCCCGCCTATTTATGAAATGCTGCTTTTTGTTAGTTATGCTGTGATACCAGTGTGATTGATACCGGTATGTTGTGGTTACCTAGTAAAAATTTGTTATTAGTTTTTCAAGAAAAGCACAAAAGCGCCAAAGTTAATTCGCTGGTCGCTTCAAAAATACAAAATTTAAACTATAAATGTATTTTTATATCAGCCAATCGGAGATTTTAAAAAATGTGTTCTTTTTATATGTTTACAAATAACAAAACGTAATTTTTTTACTTTAAAATGCTTTAAATTAATAAGTTATAATTAATATTAACTGTGATATAATCTTGTATTTACATATACAGTTCACATTATGACTTTAAATTCGTAGACGTTTATTGCATAGTGACAAAAAAAATTTCCCCGATAAATTACCAAATTCCTGTTTTTCTTTTTACATTTATCATAACTGAGGAACATTACTATTTAGTTTATAGGAATGCTTTTCCAAATAGAAATAGAATGAAACTATTATTTTTAAATAAATAAAAGATTGTATTGGGCCCAACACTTTTTTCATATTATTTTATATCGAGCTCGAAAGTTCTGGTACCTAGTCTCTAGAATAACGATTTTATTAAATATTCCTTTCCCCATCACCACCAAAAAAGCAGTATATGCGGATGTTAGTATATTTTTTAAACATTTTTTATTTATTTTAAATCATCATTCGCCTTTTTTAAAGGCGATTTTTCTATATTTAAATAGGAACAGTCCAGCTAACTTTTTTCGGACATCAAAATGAATATTTCTATATTTTAATATTGGATCTCTTACAGTTTGGTAGTGCTTGGCGTAAGTTATAGCACGTGTACCCTATGGCTTATCCCACTTCTATATCTATCTCTTTTGCTATTATATCGTAATAGCCGAGCCGTGATGCCGGTAATCGATAGAATCACTTATGAATAGTACACTAAGTGTGTGTGTGAGTTTAAAACGTTTTTGGTCTAGCCTTATCAAAAGCGATACATTTTTACATTAACGATATGGTTTAACATATCCTCCGCTTAAATAGTGTCATAGCTCAAAAAAAAGTGAAAAACGTTTTTATTAGTCGCACTATACTACAAAATTCTATCTCAGAAAGGTTGATGTCTATATTTTAGGTACATGCGCCTAGGTGAAACTAGTGTTATTATAACGCTAACTGAAATCAATGACCAAACATAAATAGGGTCTCATGTCGGGTTGTGCAAGGTGGTTGTCTATTCAAGTTTTGTATAAAATGTCCTTTGTTGATTTTTTTTCATTATTATGGGACAGGCAACGTAATCTAAGTGTACCAATGCACCATGAGTGGCACAGTATACAGGGTGTCCCAGAAGTAATGGACACAGAACAACACCAAATTCCTTAGGTCGAAATAATGCAATCAACGTAAACTTACCTTATCTCAAAGTTGATAATAAGTAAGATACAGGGTGTCAAACTTTTAATTTTGTTTTCGTTGTTTCGTAATAATTTCTTAATTAAATGACATAGCGGTACAAAATTGGGGAATTGGGGATTTTTTGAGGCGAAAAATTTAAATTTGTCCATACTTTTGATGTTGTTGGTAGAGAGCGCCAGCTACGGCCTACCCCACTTGTTTTAGATGGCATAACTTTTTTAAGCTTAGTATATTACCCTGATAATTAAAAAATAAGTTACTATAATTCTCTCTGTGTCAAAAATGTATACCCCATTTAGGTCTCTAGGAGCAACTGTTTTCGAGATAAATGCACTTTAAAGGACCCCGCAATTTTCGTATGGAAAATGGTTTTCGACCATTTGTTTTTAAGCTTTGCAAAGTAGTAGTTTTTAACACGCTGATCAAAAGTCTCCACGGGCACAAAACCCAAAAACCTCTCTAACACCCTCAAAATCACCCTCACAACTCTCCAAATCCCTAGTGACCTTTAAGGCTGATTTTGGGGTTGAGGGTTTTGGTTTTGTGCCCGTGAGGACTTTTAATCAGCGTATTAAAAACTATTACTTTGCAAAGTTTAAAAACAATTGGCAGAAAACCATTTTCCATGGGTTCTTTAAAATACATTTATCTCAAAAACAGTTGCTCCTAGAGTATACTAAGCTTAAAAAAAGTTATGCCATCTAAAACAAGTGAGGTAGGCCGTAGCTGGCGCCCTCTACCAAAAGTGTTTAAGAGTTTGAATTTCTTGCCTCAAAGAACCCCCAAGTTCCCAATTTTGTACCGCTATGTTATTTAGTTAGGAAATTAATATGAAAAAACGAAAACAAAATTAAAAACTTGGCACCCTGTATCTTAGTTATTATCAACTTCGGGATAAGGCAAGTGTACGTTAATTGCATTATTTCGATCTAAGGAATCTGCTGTTGCTCTGTGTCCCATTACTTCTGGGACACCCTGTATGGGATTACTTGATTTAAAACAATCTGTAAATTTGCTTAATAAAAGTGAAGATATGACATCTGTGACGTATTTAATTATTTATGTTTCTATAGTATTTTCAAACTAGATATATAAATTACTCTCAATAAACAATATTTTGCAATTTCCCTTTTTTTATATACATATAGTATCACAATTAAAAAAAAGATTTTTTAATTAAAACACAAAAAGTTATGGTACTTTTTAGGGAAGGTGCGATATGTATAAAAGCAAAGAATTTGATACTGGATGCGTAATAAATTTTTCTTGGGTGTAAAACAACGAAATGGATAATACAAGAGATTTTGCAAAGGCTCAAATGACCAGTCAAAGTGTATATATTTTTTACAAATCATGCCGTTACGTGATTTAAAATGAAACGGTTAAAACGTTAACCACGTCTAATTTATGTCTTTGACAAAGAATCATGCGGATTAGAGTCAGTATGGACTCTTTTTTAAACGCTCCTCTGGTTTACCTTATCAAACATTCCTACTTCCAGAAACGTCTTGTGATATTGTGCAGACTTTGCCCCAGCCTCCTTTAGTGAGTTTTATTTATTAACTTAAAAGCAGATATGTTATAATAAATATTTAGAAATCTGTCCTTTTTTAGGGCATTCTTAAGAAAGGAGCAAGTACTGGGGAATTAGACAGAAGAACGGGTTCGGGAAGTATAAGAAGTAATGCATCATCAGCGTCCTACATCAGCACGGATTCGGCGGGATCAGTAGTGACGAATGCATCGATGCCTTCAGATTCCAATGCTAGCTTTGTGATAGATGTAAGTATTTAAGTAAGTATTTAGTGGTCTGTACTCGATATGGATGGTAACGCAAGTATTTTAGGTTCTGATCAGTTGTAAGTTTCCTTAAGTTTTGTAATTAAAAAATAAATAACTAAGTTTATGTCCATAAGGTCGGTCAGATGTAGGTTTTTCCTGATCCAAAACCTTCAGTTAGACATTTTAATCAACAGTTGTTTATGCCACGTTTATGATCCGGCAAAATTTTTACATGTATTATCGTTTTCGGCTATCAACTTTCAAATACTTTTTCTCAGATTTTTGGCCACCTTTGGTACTTATTTATTACTTTATTTTGCACAAAAAAATAGGATAAACCTCAGAACAAAAAGAAAAAACACCCGTCCCGTCGTACGGGTGGCTCAAGAAAGTCCAATTCAGCAAAACAAGAGAATTGAATTAAAGGGCTACCATATGAGTAAAAATTTGAGTACAAAAGTTTATTTTAGTCATTTTTAACAGATGATTACCGGATTAAATTTCTATCCGATAAAATTATAGATATTAACACAGTCAGTTGGCTAATTGTTTCTAAAGGAAACTGAAGCCAAAAAACAAAACAACAACAACACAGTCAGTGTCAAAGGCGAGCATATTTTACGTTATTTTTATATCTTTTCCTTCAACCCCTTTTGAGGAAAAAAGGTAACTTTGGAATTTCAATGAAATGAAGTGGTTTTTATTTTAAAATAAGAATCTACCTAAAAAAATTGGTATTTAAAAAAAACATTAAATTGCTCTAGTCGTTGCGAAATTATGACTTAGTATAAGGTACCCGATACAAATAAGGACTATGCTCAAATAAGGCTTATAGTGCAGAAAAGTCGATTAAAATATATTTATATCAAAAATACTTTAGCCCCACAACTCGGCAAACAGTGTGCAAGCTCACGCTCACAGAGACACTAGTGACCGGTCGTTTGTGACGGACGGGCCTTTTCATTGCGCGTTATTAATTTGTTGTAATTTCTATCGTATTTTAATATGTTATTCTTTAAAGTTTTTTTTTAAGTAATGTATACGGATCACAATATAACTGATCAAAAAGATAACTATGACTTTAAATGGGAATTTTTAGAATATGCGAATTAAATACTGCTTATAACATTTATGAAGTATATTGTATTAAATAAAGCCTACTTTTAAAAGAGGCCCTATTTCTGTCTCTAGACCTGTAAAAATAATTTTATTTTTCAATATTTAATAAATATTTTGAGAGGATATGTTATTTTTCTAATTTGTGTTTGTTTGGATACGTTTTTTTTATATTATTCTTTATTTCTTGTTAATATGCGACTTCAAGTCTGACTAGCAATTTAAGCATAATAAATAGGAAAATAACTTAAAAAGTTGTTCAAGGATCTGATAGAAACACTTGATAAAAGGCTCAGAAATATATATATTTTTATATAATTAATACTCTAATAAAAATATTCCTATAATTTAAAGATAAATGCTTTGTTTAATCACAATGTTTTAAAAAGTCCTAAGGCTAAGCTTCCAGAATTACCTTTTTTAAGTGATTTTTGATAAAAGATTACAATAAGTTTTCTTAATTACTTAAAATTTATAAACCAAAGAATAATGCCTTGCTTTTATTTATCACCTTTTTCGAATAATTTATCAAGATATGAGTGTTTCAAATTAGGTAGGCCTTATTTGTATCACTTACCTTATACACGTACACCTTAATTTTAAAATATTTATCGTATATTATGTCTAAAAAAGATGCCTCCTTTCGACTTCCAAACACTTTTTTACACAGTAGGTGTCACTGATAAGCAATCAGAAAGGATTTAATTTCCCATGTCATCTGAGTTAGAGGTGCAGTGGTCATTACTTTGTCCTTTATAAAGTCTCACAAAAGAAGTCAATAAGAGTCAAATCTAGCGAACGAGCAGGAATAGCTGACTCGACGGTCTCGGCGAATCCACTTATTTTTAACTAAAACCATATTTTAGGATTTATGTGCTAGTTTAGTAGTTGAGGTAATTGGTTTATAAAATCGATGTACACATGTTCATTTAAATATCCTTTAAAAAAATGAGAACTAATAACTTTACCCTTAAAAATTCCACACCATACGTTAATTGACCCAGGATGTTGATTTGGTGCAGTTCTCATCCATTGGGAATTCTAAAATAATTCCTAAATATACGATATTGCAGCCCTGTTTTAGAATGATCCGAGTAAAAATATGCAGTTTTCAGAATTATTTAATAATTTTTCGTTTATTTGTGTCCTTAAACCTACTTACATATCAAATTTGATGTTTCTACTCCCTCAATAAGTCAATAAGTCAGCCGGTCAGTAGAAAAATAAAATCACTTGATATAAGTTTCTTAACTTTTTTACGGGTAATTATTATATACTTATGTGAATTTACATATTAAATGTCATACTTTTATGTGGAGTGAGACCGAAGTTATGGCAGGGGGAAATTGACTGAAACATTTCGTGTAAATAACACACATTCTGCGGTAGGTCGGAACTTGGCCTAGCGCACTACCGACGGTGGTCCTGTTTTTTTAAATGGTTTTCTTGATAGAATCTGAGTTGAGATATTTTGTTTACGTATAAATTGTGTAATCCAATTATGAAACAGAATTACTTTATGGATTCATTACGATAACCTATATTCCTTTGTAGGATGAACATATGGATCCAAATGTAACAGAAACGTATATGGGTGAATGGAGCAACGATAAAAGGTCTGGCTACGGAATAAGCGAAAGATCCGATGGACTTAAATACGAAGGTGAATGGTATGCAAACAAAAAATATGGATATGGCGTGACGACATTCAGCAATGGGGAAAAAGAAGAAGGCAAATATAAGAACAACGTATTAATTACTAGTCAAAAAAAGAAAATTTTCTTAATGAGAAGTGCCAAGTTTCGAGAAAGGATCGATGCGGCTGTTAATGCGGCGCAAAGGGCATCGAAAATAGCCCTTCAGAAGGCTGATATCGCTATTTCTAGGTAAGTGGTAAGTGCTTTAGTTCCCTTCATTTCTCGAACGTCCGAGCACAGTTATTTATTGACGAAAAAAAAAGGAACTCTGTCTTCGCAGAGAAAGGAATTATTATTTCTTTACAGAA
This sequence comes from Listronotus oregonensis, assembly GCA_019359885.1. Taxonomy (NCBI): domain Eukaryota; kingdom Metazoa; phylum Arthropoda; class Insecta; order Coleoptera; family Curculionidae; genus Listronotus; species Listronotus oregonensis. Next base: position 278,074 of record JAHBCN010000019.1, on the reverse strand, counting down.
ACTTTCATCTATTTTTTATTAATAATTTGGCAAAAAAGCCGTTAATTTTCATAAAAATTATTGATTTACTTTTAATTAAGTTTAACTTAATCCTACAGAACACACGTGGACGTTTGAGAGGCCTATTGAGAATACACATCTATTTTCTAAGTACCAGTAGGTTATTAAAGTTTTTTTATTAAAAATAGCATAATAAATGTATTAAGGAGATAACTTGCTTATAAATAAAAAAATATTCATGTATCAAAAGTTTTCTGAATACAGTTAGGACGGGTCGATTAAGTTGCCCCCACTTATAAATTTCTATTTTTTTCTACGTGAGAATTTTGCACACATTTTGCACAATTTTGCACAGGCAATTTTAATTTTTGCACACCTGCGCAAGAGTAACTGTAACTATGTATTTGTGGGGGAGGCTAACTTAACGCCAGCCCCCCACTTATTATTTTTTACTTTTTTTATGTCAATCGATAGCTTGATTTTTGCACAATTTTGCACAACTATTGGCGATTTTGCCCCAAAAGAGGTATAATCCTTATAAAATATATCCGTAGCCCCCCCCACCAAAAGTTTTTTAACTTTGATTGTATCAAATGATAGATCGATTTTTGCACAATTTTGCACAACGATTGGCGATTTTTGTACAAGTGCTCCAAAAGAGGTATGATGCTTATATAATATATCCGTATAATATATCTCGTACCCTTAATTATGGGGATCCATATTTTGTTGATCCTAACTGCTTCCTCCTTCTTATTAAAGTTGTTGCTATGCTTTTCTATCTCTATGGCTTCTCTGTAGAGTCTGGAGTGGTATGCCTACGTGGTCGCGAGTACTTGGGTCTCCTCAAACTTTATTCGATGGTCCGTTGTAAGGGTATGTTCTGCTACGACGGATTTGTCTGTCTGCCCCAGACGACAGTTGGCTTTATGCTCTTTAATCCTGGTGTTGATCGAGCGACAAGGTGTTGAGGAACGACAAAACGCTCGATCAACACCAGGATTGAGATTGAGAGATTGAGAGAAGAACCCATTTGCAGACTATGTGACGAAGAGGAAGAGACAGCCTCTCACATCATATATGAGTGCCCTGCACTTACATACTGGAGAACAAATCAAAACCTCATGGTGGACACTAACCACCAGGAGGCTGGGGACCAGAAAAGAACAGTAAAAGGGCTACTACACCTGTCTAAGGTGTCAAACCTTTTTAACTGAAACAAATACACAAGAGATACAACAAGCCCTGTGGGCTGCAGTGTCGAGGCGGACAAAACCTCAACTTGTGTATTTACTTTATCAATCAATCAATCAATCAATCAAACACCAGGATTAAAGAGCATAAAGCCAACTGTCGTCTGGGGCAGACAGACAAATCCGCCGTAGCAGAACATACCCTTACATCGAATAAAGTTTGAGGAGAATCAAATACTCGCGACCACGTCGACATACCACTCCAGACTCTACAGAGAAGCCATAGAGATAGAAAAGCAACAACTTTAATAGGAAGGAGGAAGCAGTTAAGATTAACAAAACATGGATCCCCATAATTAAGGGTACGAGAATTGCACCCTTTACGAACAAAGCCGACCGGAACCGATTGGAACCGAAAGTAACCGAAGCCCCGCCCACTGCCTCCCGAACGTATAAATACGAGCTACGACCGCGCAAAGCCCAGTAGTTCGCATACTGTCAACCTGAAAATTACTTCTGAAGATGCCAACCGCTCGTGTTGGCGAAACGTCAAGTCAGCCAGACAATCAGATCAGTCATTTTACAACCCCCCACGCAACGCCGCACGCCAATGGTTAAAAAAAGTTTACTATATCAACTAACTAACCAAAACTACCAAAGTTTAAAAAAAATCGCATTATTAATAACTGAGATATTAGGGTGGCTTGTTATATAAAGTTAAATAATAAATTGGTTTCTTCAATCAAAACAAACAACGCAAAAACCTAATGTTTTGCAACAAATCAGAAATATTTTATAAACTATCAGCGATTTGCTTCTGTTTTTAAATTATTTTTTGTGCAAATGCTTTATGGTTTTTTATACTTAAAGATTAACGGCAACAAATCTATTCTGTTTTCATTCGTAAGAATAATGCATAATAAAGTGGGTTTGGATATCAACAATGCGGTTGTGCAAAAATTTAGCTATCCTTTGGCATGACCAAAGTTTAAAAAAACGCTTGGTTCGCGGGAAAATACGAATATTTTTGTTATCCCTTTTTCCCCTTCTGACAAAATTGTAAAAAATCGGCAAACGTTGTACAAAAATTAAGCTATCGTTTGGTATAATCAAAGTTAGAAAACGTTGAATAGAGGGGGGGCTACGGATATATTTTATAAGCGTCATACCTCTTTTGGGGCACTTGTTGAAAAATCGCCAATCGTTGTGCGTCTACCTCTTTTGGGGCACTTGTTAAAAAATCGCCAATGGTTGTACAAAAATCAAGCTATCATTTGGTATAATCAAAGTTAAAAAACTTTGGGTGGGGGGGTGCTACGGATATATTTTATAAGCATCATGCCTCTTTTGGGGCACTTGTGCAAAAATCGCCAATGGTTGTGCAAAAATGTGCAAAAATCAATCTATCATTTGATATAATTAAAGCTAAAAGACTTTGGGTGGGGGGTCTGGCTATATTTTATAAGCGTTATATCTCTTTTGGTGCACTTGTGCAAAAATTGTCAATGGTTGGGCAAAATTGTGCAAAAATCAATATATCATTTGATATAATTAAAGTTAAAAAACTTTGGGTGGGGGGCTACGGATATATTTTATAAGCATTATACCTCTTTTGGGGCACTTGTGCAAAAATCGCCAATCGTTGTACAAAATTGTGCAAAAATCAAGCTATCGATTAACATAAAAAAAGTAAAAAAAAATAAGTGGGGGGGCTGGCGTTAAGTTGGCCTCCCCCACAATTACATAGTCACAGTTACTCTTGCACAGGTGTGCAAAAATTACAATTGCCTGTGCAAAATGCGTGCAAAATTCTCACGTAGAAAAAAATATAAATTTATTAGTGGGGGGGCAACTTGATCGACCCAGTTAGGACAGATATAGGTGGCAATGTGTAAACAGATACAAATACTACGTTTTTAAAATAATATTTATTATTTATATAAATATAAATAAGATTCAGCAGCATACTTCCTTGAATTGTTAATACGTTGGGCCTGACATGCCCGGAGCACTAGCTATACGAACACTAATGAACTAACAGTTTTAACGATGACCGAAATCTGTGCCACTTAAAAAGCTAGGCAGGTACAGGGTCTTTGATTATATTTACGTGGCTTCTGAGGCCTTTATTTTTAAAGACAGAAAAAAATGTTTTATATAAAATGTAGGATTTTTTCCATATTATTTTTGAAATTATCAGTAAAAAAATATCACAATAAAAAAATGAAAAAACATAGACAACTTCAACTTTTTTAAATAAAAAACCCTGTACATTATGCGCTACAACGAAAGATCTTTTTTTCTGATTTCAAATATATATACATTGATAATATTTGGATAAACCATTTTTAAGATATTTTAGGTTAAATTATTAATAAATTACAAAAAAGTTTCACATTAGTATCAAGAAAGCCATGGAAACAATAAAATTGTTATGTTGCTGAATTTGGTAAGGGTTTTCTCTGGACCAATAATGTTTATTTTTGTGATTAAAAATTCCTGCTAAAGTAAAAGAAGACTTGTCGGTGAATAGAATTTTATTTAAAAACTCTAGATCCTGCTGCATAAACCTAGCTATTTCCAATGCATACTTAGGTCGGTCCTGCATGTTTTGTTCAGGAAGATTCTGAACGGACACAAATTTATAAGGATAAAATTTGTAAAATTATAAGGTTAAATACATTTTATAATCTGTTTTATTAAGTTCATATGCCGCAACCGAGATTGATTTTTCCGGATTTTCTAAAATTATTATTAAAAGTAGTTAGTGTTAGTTTAATAGAAAAAGTATAATAATTATCCTGAAAAAACGAGGATATTCAAAACTTTGTTTTCATTTCGTGCTGCAGTCCTTTCCTTCATTTTAAGGCTTTTTTGTTCAATAAACTTTCTTAATATGTATTTAATAGTATCTGTAAATGGTACCCGTTGTTAAGGATATAATAAGTAATATTCCATTTACACTGTCGTCACATTATTATTGTTACCATAAAAAAGACGCGATTTTGTGTTCTTCTAAATAGCCCACCGACAAAAAAGCAATACAAACTACTTTTAATATGTAAAATGAAAAATTTCAACTTTTTACAATATCAATACGTCAAATTTAATAAAACAATTTTTTTGCTTTCAAAGCTTTCTTGATACTAATACAATTTTTTTTCAATTTATTTATATTTTAAGCTTAAATATCTCAAAAATGGTTCATCCAAATATCATCAATGTATATATATATATATATATATATATATATATATATATATATATATATATATATATATATATATATATATATATATATATATATATATATATATATATATATATATATATATATATATATATATATATATATTTGAAATCAGAAAATAAAATATCTTTTATTGTGGCGCATAATATACAGGGTGTTCCATTAAAAAAAGTTGAAGTTGCCTATATTTTTCCATTTTTTTATTGCGATATTTTTTTACTGATAATTTCAAAAGATAATATGGAAGAAAACCTACAATTTTTATATAAAACATTCTTTTCAGTCTTCAAAATTAAAGGCTCCAGAAGCTACGTAAATATAATCAAAGACCCTGTACACTGAGCACAAAAAATGAAATTGCAAAAATAAATGTTTTATAATAAAATATTTTATTAAACGGCCCTGTCAGGCCACTATATGCCAATATTTACAGCGTCTGTTAAAAAGCTAAATAAAATATGACTTTGGCATTATTTTTGGCTTAAATTTATGCAGATTCGCTTGCAAAAATGACACCTGTTATCTGTCAAATTGGACATTTTATAAAAAATGTGTTAAAATACCATTACTTGGGGAGTTTTAAAAAACATATTGTTTCTAATGCAATTTTATCGGCCAAGTGATGATCGCGTTGTTAAATTTAGCAATGGACTTGTCTATGTACAAAGTCTTAGCCACCCACGATTAATTTATGTTTTTACTATAATAAATATTGAAAAAATGCATTTTATTTAACTCATGTAAACTTATCATCAATCAAAATTTTTATGAAATTCAGTTCTTTATTTAAAGCAATTAGTAAACTTTCTCAAGGCAATATGTCAAAGATCTATAATAATATTTCCCCCCTCCATGTCATATTTTTAGGAGGAATATTAAGTTGTTTTAAAGGCCTTACATTATTGTTTCGATTAAATACAAAATATTTTTTTCTAGCAATTGATTTATTTCTTTAATTGTTATTTACTTGTGCTAAATAAATGAAATTTTCAGAACTGCTACAGCAAGAGGTAAAGCGGAACAGGCTGATATCGCTGCAGCACAAGCTAGAGAAGATTCAGAGATAGCAGAAGCGGTAGCCCGACAATATGCACCAGATTTTAAGCAACCTGGTCTCGAGAGACTTAAAGCCAGGCTTATGAAATATCGAGAGCAAAATCGAAACTTAGACATTTCCACTGACCAAAAAGATAGTTTAATTCCTAATCAACTTCCAAATCAAATACCTAATCAAATTCCCAATCAGGTACCAAACCAAATTCCTAATCAAGTATCTAAACAAATTCCCAACAAGCTAAATAATCCGATGGCAAATCAAATACCGAACCAAATTCCGAATCAATTACCGAACCAAATTCCGAATCAAATAGGAAACACGTATCAACCGAACTCTTATACGCAATCAAATACGTATCAACAGCAAAATACGTATCAACAGCCAAACACGTATCAACAGCAAAACACGCATCAACAACAAATACCATACCAACAGCAAAAACCATTTCAACAACAACAGAATAATCCCGGCTTTAATAACCCCACGCAGAATTATCCGTACAATAATCCAAACAATCCCACTCCTCATATTAACGAATTCGGTCCGCAAATTCCAAATAGCAACATCAATCAAAATCCTGGGAAGATTCCAAACAACGAATTTACGGCAAGTCTGAATAATCCAAGGAATTCCGTAACAGGGGAAAATCACCCAAATACTAATTCTATACGCAGAATGTCGCGGAGAGTATCTGGCGACCGACCATACTTGGGCAACATTGGGCAACAATCATCGATTGATCATTTTGACCATTATAAGAGGCCACCAAGTAGAGATTCTAGTGTAGATAGGTAAGTAGAATTTGCTGTTTTTCTAATTATCAGCCTAAAAAGAACACCGACATAGCTACAGTGCTATGTGTTAAATTAACTATTAGCTTTAAAACTTACTGCACCAAAATACTAAAAATATGGTCCTTACTCTTTTTGCCAGCTGAGATGGACCCCTTGCAGGTTAGCCCAGGAAACGAACCTTTTTGCCCACCAATTTTTTCAAAATGCATAGAATGACTTGAAATTTTGACATAATGTAGTCCAAGGATCAAAATCTATATCATGCCGAAGGGCGCTTTACCTTGAGGGTGGATGCCAAACCATCTCGGGAGTGGAACTTTATTTTTACATTTTGACCACAGAAATCGATAGAAAAATGAATTTTAAGCAAAAAATGTTCTATGTATTTTTATTGTATTGTTGCATACTTTTCGAGTTATTTGCGATCGAAAGTCGGAGTTTTTCATTAATAAAATCAACGTGTTTAATCGTTTTTTTGCAAATAACTCGATAAGTATGCATTTTATCAAAAAAAAAAAAACAGTAAATGACAAACTTGTAGCTTAAAAAAAAATTAAATGGTTTTTTGTCATTGCTGTGGGCCCAATACAAACCAAGTTGTGGTTTGTTAATGGTTAGTTTTTATTTATCAAACACAAAATTTCAGAGTTTCAAAGGCAAATAACGCAAAATCTACGTATTTTTCAAGGAAAACTCATAATAACTTTTTTGAAACATTTGCAAAAGGTCTTTCTTTAAAAAAAAGTATGTATCATAAAAGTTGAGTAAGTTATGGTTAAAATAAGGTTAGACCAAAATTTTTTGAGTGCAAAAATCTTCAAAAACAACCCCCTAATCACCACCTTAACTAAAATGAGTCATAACCCTTTTTTAATTGTCTTTAACTACGTATTATAAATACATTCTAAAATTTTAACCGATTTAAATTGCCTTATTTTAAAAAAATGGAGCTGCAAGTGAAAATCAAATTTGAGAATTTTAATAAAAAATGACCTTTTTTTAAAAAAAACTCGAAAACTTTATGGAGATACGTAAAAATTACTAAGGTATAAAATTTTAGCTTTTTAGAAAAAAAATGGTTTTTTAAAGAACTTTTTATTACAAAAACTGAAGGAGTAAAGCTTAAAAAAACATTTTTTTTGGATCATTCTAAAAGAGATTCGATGCATTTTTTTAAATCCGCGGTTTTATACTATTTTTTGCATTGTAATATTGTAAGGGGTGGATTTTTAAGAATACAAAAAAATACACAATTAAATCAGTAATACTTTTAAGCAGTCACATTTTTTACAACTCTGTGACAATACGTTAATATTTCTAGGGTAAACATTTTTTTTATTAAAACATCTTAAGGGTCAAAATATATTTAATAATGTTTCAAAGAATTAAATACTTATTTTTAACTTATTTAAGCCAATTTTATGTGACTTAAGCTTTAATATGAAAGTTTTGAAGTTTTTTGCAATAAGAGGTAGTTTTCACCACTAAAAAAAAAAAGCTACCTTCAGTATAATAAAGATTTTAAAGAAGAGGGTTAGTTAACCTTAGTCCCAAATTTTCATGCAAAACACTGTTATAATATATTAATTTTTTAGGGTAAATATATATTTTTTTAAATCATAATGGGGATGGATTTTTATGGGCTGAGATATTTTAACAAATGTTTCAAAGAAACAAAATACTACTTTTTTACCTATTTAAGTCAAATTTTACTTAACTTAAGCTTTAATGTGTAGATTTATAGATTTTCGCCCTTAAAAAATGAAGAGCGCCCATCGGCATAATATAGATTTTGACGAGGAGGGTAGGTTAAGCTTAATCCCAAATTTTCATGCAAATCTATGCATTTTAAAAAAATTGCGAGGTTTTGCACTTGTTTCAGCTTCGTTTTCTGGACTAGGTCGTAATTAACCATTAGGGGTTAATATAGACCACTTTGTGCAACATTGGTTTAAATAGATAGGCATAAACGGCCCTTCTCCTGTTTGTTGTTATAACTTTATACATTTGGTTTAAAGTGTAAACTTGTATCCTGTATATTTTACCAAAAATTCTGCAAATCTAATTTAACAACATAGAGTCTATTATCAATGGTTATTCTAAAATTATTTAAAAAATATTTATCTATTGTAACTTATTAGCTGTAAACCCAGCCTAACAGTGGGGCGAAGAATCAACTACTTTTAAAAATCTCTAAAATTAATTAAAAGGAACTTTATTTTAACATCATGTTAAAACGGGGTGATTAGAATAATCTTGAAAATTTAAACTTTTCGCAATGGTCATCGAAGCAGGGAAAGACTAAGATCAAATTATTTTAATAAAGAAGTACTTAAACTGAACAATATCTATCAACAAATTATGTAAATGTAATATTGCAGAAACACTTCTTGCAACTTGGAAGCTATTTTTCAATAGCCCAATGTTAGTTAACTTCCCTCTAATTCTTAACAAAATATAACAAATCTAAAATTAAACAATCGCTTTTAATCTAAAATTAAGAAATCAAAGAACACCGCTGGTCGCTATGCAACGCGAAGATATCGACATGTTTCCGCGAACCGGTAAATGCATGGCAGGTGGACGCATCCAATACGGTCTCGAGATTTCGCCCGAGAAAAAATGAGTCGCATCAAAGACGACCTTGTATATATTTAGGGCAATTTAGTGTCTTATTTAGCAATAGTCAATTTACAGGGTATCCAAGCCTTAAATTTGCACTTATTGGGTTGCAGTTTAGATTTAGCCGATGGCAGAGTTTGTCGGCAACTAATTGTGATACGGAGGAATACCGATTAACGTTTCTCCATTATATACAGTGTTGCCCAACGGGACTAGACGGCTGCTTGTTTTGACTCTACTTCTACTTTAATAAAAAAACATCTTTTATAATTTTTTCCGCCGAATCCGCAAATAATGATGTTTTAAAATTCTCTATATTTTTCACCAAACGGTTAACAGGTTTTTGTGAAAATCTGTTAGGTGTCAATGGTACTGTAAGCGAAAATTGCAAAAAATTATATTAGATGACTAATTCAGTTTTTTTTTATATGAAAGTACAGGTAGAGTCAAAAAAGCGGTGTGTCTAGTCCTAGTTGGATAACCCTGTACAAACCAATATCATATTGATAATGTCCATTTCAATATTGATAGTTTAGGTGTATCATGTTTTTTTTAAATAATTTTTATTTTATTTTTTACAACCATGCTTTAAATTTAAAAAATACTAGAATTACCAATTTTATATTTAGCAGATATCCGTATAGGAACTGAATAGGTCATATCACATACGGCTATATAGTACAGAAATTTATCTTCCAGATTTTGTAACAGAATTTTACGACTTGACAATGTAAAAATTGAGATCTTACTTAGGGATAGAAAAGATCATTTCACTGTCGAGTATCATATCTAAATCTTATTTTTTCAACAATTTAAAATATTTTTTTCCCAACTTTTTTTTTCTTAAAAAATGCTATTTAAAAATTATAAAACCCTTTCCCCATTTTTTTAACAGTTTAAATTTGTTTTTTTTTAAAAAAAAGCCCTTTTTCATTAACCTTAAAATTAAAAGGAATGTATTCCATCGTCCCCTGCATTGGGCCGTCGCAGACCCTAAAATAAAAAAAGAAAAAAAATTTCCCGGAAAAATAAAATTTTAAAAATTTTTGAAAAAGGGTTCAAAAAAATTATCTTTGCACATGATTTTGAAGTTTAAAGTTTTTTTTAAACCGTCGCCTAAAATAAAACATTTTAATCTGAAAAAAATTTTTCAAACATTTACCCTTAATAAAAATTTTGTCCTTTTTTTTTCCCATGATTTTAAAAAAATTGGGGTTTAAAAAAAAAAACCCTTAAGTTCCATAACCGTAAATTAGTACCATTTTTATTTTTGGGGAAAAAAACTTTTATTTTGAGAATATCGATAAATGGCTTCTTTGGTACGAAAGAATAAAATTTTTTCTTATATGCAAAGATTAATTCAAAGCAAAATAACTTTAAAAACGGGTGTACAATCGCGCGTGTAGATAATTCGCGGCTTGGCATTCGCGCTTTTTCTATTCGATTTCGGTTTTTGGGCCAGCGACAAAGAGAAACAATGAACGTAACCGTAAACAGTGCAGGTGTAGAGGGTGATATTTTATATATGTAAAACATACATTAAAACACAGAATTCCACCAATCAAAAATCTGTCAACATGCATTTAATAAGAACCACATAATAAACTGGAATTCTTCTAGTATTTTGGCAAAGGAAATTTTTCAAAACGTAAAATAAAAGAAAGTGCATTTATTTTATTAATGTGTAGCATCATTTAAATTTCAATAATACATGGTTACCTATGCTTGATGCTGAAGTAAGTTCAGTTGACTTAAAAACAATTAAACACCACACAACCTTTTTTGTCTTTTTAAAAATTGTAACTATACCAGTCAAACAACCTAATATGTCATTTATGACAAAACGTCATAAATTTAAAAAACTATCCCGAATATGCGAAGTTTTTTTTTAACATTTTCTTAAAAATTTAGTTTAAATTTCTGTTTTTAAAAAAGATTGGGGTTTTCTTTATTTTTTTTTTTTTTGGGGTTTTTTCTTTTTTTGTTGCAACCCATCTGCAAATTCATGGGGGGCAATAGGGCTTGGGGGCTCGGGTTTGTTATACCCCCGGGCCTGGACCAGAGTGGTTCCCGTTTTCAAAAAAAATTTAAGGCAAGTAACTCAAAAAAAAACATACTATAATTACCTCTGTTTGCCTGACAAATAAATTTCAGCTTTTTGTCACACGGTACATCATTCCATTTAAAATTTCTAGAATTGTCAACGTTGAGAACTTCCAAACAATTTTCGGTACCATTTACATTATTGGGTTCAAAATCGTTAAACTTAGAAAATAGTATAGGTCGTCCTGAATTTAGCCAATAAAATGTCTGTTTATTTCCGAGATTTGTCGCAAAGAGCCAGTATCCGTATTCCCATCCAGCTAAAAAAAAATAAAAATGACACCATTCAAATAATTTAAATTTGTTTTGATACAGTTTTCAAATTTTTATTTTTATTATTTTTTATTACCTCTAGCCTATGATTTCAATTAGTAGACCGCAAAACGTTAAAAAAGTCGCTTCCTTCTTGACTTTTTTTTTAAGGTATAACCAGATGCGACCTTTACAGAACGATAGCTTAGGTCCTTGGGCATCTGAAATGGCCAATGACGACATTTTCTAGGAGGTCAGAGTTTTTTTATAGCGGAAAATGTCATAAATCTATCATAATTATTGTTTCTTACTTTTTCACACATACCTCGCGATATCTCCGTCACTACTTAAAATAATTGAGATTATCTTTTTTTGAATGATAGAGGAAATGTAAGCGAAGGTGACTGTAACAATTAATTATTTAAAAGAGGCTTTGTTTTTTTGTAAAACCAAGACAAACTTGAACATTTACTTTTCTACATCACTTTTTAGAGTAATCGAAAAACTTTTTTGTTTTAAGGAATTTTGCCAAACTATCTGCGTATGAAATGAAGCTAATATGGCAACAAAGTTTTTGAAAAAAACCGCAGTAGTGTACCATTCATAGTTTTTGAAATATTGATAATTAAAATAACGAGCATACGTGCGTTCGACAGGTTTTTTCCTCGACAGGCAGCCGCGCCGGCTGCCGGCCGTCGCGTAGCGTCTTCGCGTTGTCAGCTTTTTTTGTCTAAAAAATTGCTTATAATATGATAAATACTAGGGTTTTCGCTTACCCGACCCTTTTTAATACCCGGGTATCCCGTATTATTATCTCATATACCCGGGTATTTAAAATTTTTGAAGAAAAAGAGATAATTTTCTTATAATCATGTTTTATTATTAACTTATAGTACAATCAGTCACACAGTTAAACAGTCTTGTTCTCATTAACTAATTACGAACAAAAATGACTTTTTACTACAATACATTCTGTTATACAATAACATAAATATAACTAAATAAACTTTTTTCTCTGACACACAGTTAAACAGTCTTGTGTTTATAAACTGGTTAAAAACTTAAAATATTTTATGAATAAAACTTTTATTATGTAAAGATGAAACAATTTCAAATTTTAGTACTAGGTCGAAATAAATTGTTTTCGGTCATTTTGAATTTATAAACTGGTTAAAAACTTAAAATAATTTTTATGAATAAAACTTTTTATTATGTTAAAAGATGAAACAATTTCGGAAATTTTAGTACTAGGTCGAAATAAATTGTTTTTCGCGGTCTTTTTTGAACCAGGCTTGAACTTTCTTCAGATTTAGATTGAGAAAACGATGTCAATGGCACTTATTTTATGTAATATTTAATTCAATTACTCACCGTTTACCGAACAATATTAGTATTGCAAACCGAATATTTTCTTATGAAAATAATAGAAATAAAACTTTTTATTCAAACCCCAACGAAATAAGAACAAAATACGGTGACATAACCAAACCTAACCTCAAATTTACTGCATTTTTGTAAAAACTAAACGCCTTCTTTAGAGTTATTTTAATTGTTTTTAGTGCTAATTTGCTAATATTGTTTTTAAGGCGCTACTTAGTTATAATTTTCTAAAAATTTTGATGAATTCTTGGATCAAAGTGGGTACCCGGGTCTAACAATAAAATAGTACCCGGGTACTAAAAATTTAATATACCCGGGTATACCCAAGTCCGAATACCCGGGTAGAAAACCCTAATAAATACCTAAAAATATTTCAGTGAAAATTATAATCAGTCAAATAAAAAGGAAAATATTCTATTTATCTTCTAATTATTCAGTAAAGCATTAAAATGAAATATTCGCTATTTTGTATCAAAGCTTCCCCTCTCATATACATAAATAAAATACTGAAATAATCCGGATCGGGCCGAGCGAGCGGGCGGTTTAGCGAGACGCGAGGCGACGCGGCGTAGCGTATGGCGAACGGAAAATTGTTCAAATTTAGGTAACGATAACTTCAAAGTTATTTATCCTAGAATACTGCGGATTTTTTAAAAAACTTTGTTGCTATATTAGCTTCATTTCATACGCAGATAGTATGACAAAATTCCTTAAAACAAAAAAGTTTCTCGATTACTCTAAAAAGTGATGTAGAAAAGTAAATGTTCAAGTTTGTCTTGGGTTTACAAAAAAACAAAGCCTTTTTTTAATAATTAATTATTACAGTCATCTTCGCTTACATTTTATCTATCATTAAAAAAAATCTCAACTATCTTAATTAGTGACGGAGATATCGCGAGGTATGTGTGAAAAAGTAAGAAACAATAATTATGATAGATTTATGACATTTTCCGCTATAAAAAACTCTGACCTCCTAAAAATGTCGTCATTGGCCATTTCAGATGCCCAAGGACCTAAGCTTTAATTCTGTAAAGGTCTCATCTAGTTATACCTAAAAAAAGTCACATTTTTACAGCTTTTGCGGTCCACTAAATGGACATATCCAAATTGCGGCCCAAATGGGCAGATATAAACTTTTGCCCAGTTTATGTATGGTAAAATTGCTTGGAATGATTTTAATTAAATTAAGCCATGGTAGAATGACAGCCTAAGCGGAAAAAATTATTGTTCCTAATTTTTAATGATTTACCACGTCTGAAATATATTTGTGGAAAATAAAAAGCCCCTTGAACTAACCAGAACTAACCATGGCCGACCAGAACTAAGGGCTTTTGAATTTGTTTAAATTATGCCTACGTTTGATTAAGCGGCAGAATTGCGGCCTAAACGAAAAAGTTTACTTTTCCTACTTTTAGTGATTTAACATGTCTGAAATATAATTGGGAAAAATAAAAAGCCGCTTTAAGTAACCAGAACGAACTATAACCGAGTTATTAAAATAAAATAAATAATTTTCAATGGTATTTATTACGGACCGCAATAATTCCATCCCGTTTGAGTCAAACCAGGTAATAATTTATTAGCTAAAAATTTTATTCAGGCCATTTTTGGGACGCAATCTGGCAATTATTTTTTTATACCTGATGATTTGGGCCGCAATTTATAAACTCACATATTTATAATGTATTGTCCTTTATGTTTAGGAAGTTGCAGTTTATTAAGGAATGAAAAAAATAATATGACTATTTTTAAAAACTTTCGATGCCATTTTAGTCGGTTGATAATTTTAGAGAAAGCATTGCTTTCCTTGCTTCTATAGACAGCACGGCGCTGATTTTATTGGCTTACCACAGATCTCCGACATCTCGTCTCTGGGCAAGAGAGGGAAACTTTCTTGTAAAGTGGGACCATTTATTGAAAGAGCGGCTCTTTTATAGAGGAAATCAAGATAAGAGGAGTTGTGAAAGACGCCATTTTCCAGATATGAAAACAGTATTCCAAAGAGGATCTGATTTGAAGTACATACGGACTAGTATAGACAAAAAGAAATAACCAGTATATTGCAGTGATATTGCTCTACACGTAATCCCTTGTTTCCTAAATAGAATGTCCATTTATTTTTATTGCAATGAATTAGACTTGTCAGATTCTAGAAAATGCGCAACTGAACAGTGATATCGGCAGAGAATTAACAATTTTTGCTCTACACCTAATCATTTTGTTAACCTACATGAAATGTCCTTTTCTTGTTTATTAGTCATCACTTTAGGTTTGTAGGTTAAAATGAATTTTATTTTTATTTCATTCCATTATCTTTTAGCGTTTAAAACGTTTAAAAGTTATTATACTTAAACGATTTAAAAAAAAATAACACCCTTTATATGACAAACAAATTTACTAAGGAATCTACTGTTTAATTTATTCCCAACCTTTATGTTATACCCTTTATTTACAGTAAATAAATTGTCTGTCACTTAAAATAATTTTATTATAAATAGGTTATAAACTATTCAAAACCCTTTTTAAATTAAAAACGCATTTTCGTATACTATAGTTAAAAATATGATCGTGGGAGTTCTAGTATTACGTTACGAATTTGGGGGGAGGGGGAGTCTTGTAGAGTAATTGTCAATAGTAAAGAATACTTTGACGTTATTTGGTGAATTAAACTATAATGTTTCCGAATTTTTTATAGCAGTTATCATATATAAATGGTGGCTACGTCGGTTCAGATGTTAATTATGAAATATTGTTGAAATAATTACTGTATTTTAATTTTGTTTATTTTTTAATCAGTAAATATTGATGATTATATTATTAAAATATAATTGTCTTTAAAAATAATATTTATAATGAAATTTTTCCAGCTTTCTAATAAGATTCTTACCTATTTTCAGACAATAAACATTTTAGTTTGAGTTTGTTTAACAAATAAAGTGATTATGCTTACATTTTAATTTAACTACAGATTCCATTTGTCTCATGTTTTACAATGAAAATAAAATATGAATTTTCATTTACATAAAATATACTTCAAACACTTACTACTTCTTATATAATATATATATATATATATTAATATATATATATTATATATATATAAAAAAAAACTTATATTTTTATATTAATATAAAATATATATGTTATATATATATATATATATATATATATATATATATATATATATATATATATATATATACAATATATATCCTAAATAGCAGAAACCGTTTTGTAAACAATTTCCAAAAATACTGTAAAATATACTTTCTAAATAAAATTAAATTGAAGAAGGCGCATCGGAACAGAAACTCACAAACGTCACAAAATTAATAAATCACACTAACACAATAAAATTCAAAGATAAAACACAATAATATTTAGTTTCGTAATATTCACATCAATATAAACACGCTACCGATGCCGATGTCCGGATAGTACACACTGCACTGACCCACGTGTTGCTGCCTCGGTGAATATCGGTTTGTGCGCATTTGACGTCATTGTACTCTTTACTATTGGCGAAGACTCTAATACGTTACGATGCGTTACAGAGGCGAGAGAAGGGGTTGATCTACGCGTTACGTAACATTGTTTTTTTTAACCCTTCAGAAGAGTCGCATAGAGAAAATCTCTGACGCATTTTTTAAAAGATTTTTTTTTCTCAATATTTGAATTTGATTTTATTTTAGCGACTTTCCGGTACTTTACGCTACATAATTGTGACTTTTAGGTAAAAATGGTAACTTGATGGTTACGAAAAGTTTTACTAAGGGGAGGGGGGCATAGAAAAACGTTAAGGCGCGTTACATGGGTAAAGGAGGAGAGGGGGAAAACAATCTCCAAAAATTGCGTAACGTAAACGCTTCCCAATTCTTCAGGTACGTAGTCAGGGTCCAAAAATAAACATAAAAGTCTATACAAATATGGGCCCGCAAGGAATTCGTTTTCGAAATATAGGGTGTTAAAATTTTTATTTAATTTTTCTATTTTGCAAATAAAATCTATGATAATGTAAATCTTGAAGTAAAAATTGGTATCCGGGGGTTTTTTGGTATGACGGATTTGAATCTAATCTTATTACGGCTCTTACTTGTAGGGGATCCACCTACACGTCTTTTTACTATTTTGAACAATCACAACTTTTTGGTACGGCCCTGTATTACATTTTTAAGTAAATTAAATAATTGTTTTGTCATTCTTACGTCAAAAAGGTATACTTGCTAAAAGTTGATATGAGCAACAGTTTTCGAGATATTTGGATTTTAAAAAATTACGACGCATTTGATTTTATTAAAGCAAAATTTAAAAAAAAACAAAATGTATAATTAAACAATATGTATTTTAATTTTCAATAAAATTATTGTTCTTACATTATGTTCGGCAAAACATAAGCTAGGTTTTATAATTTTTAAAAATTCCACCATTTACTTCTAAGCACATGTCAGCTCTGTGGTGAACACCCTGTATCTCGGAAACGAAGGTCTTGCGGACCCATATTTATATAGACTTTTATGTTTATTTTTGGACCCTGACTATGTACCTGAAGTATTGACATTTCCTCATGAATCACCCTGTATAAACCAGTGAAATAGCACATATACTAGCTACATTTAATCCAAAACATATACAAAAATAAAAAGTAATACCTTCAATTTTAGGGAGAGCTATCTCCAGTTCTCTTTGGTCCTTTGCTGATAGTATTTCAGCTGGGTCCATGTCGTATGCTTGCATCGCGTAAAACCTTCAAAAAATGTCACCTTTTCATCGGAAAGAGTGTATTTGTTGGCTTTAGATTGTACCAATATAATAACAAAAACTGCAAATGCTAGACTCATTTTTAAAAGAATAAACATTTTAAAATGTATATTTACCACAAATTTTAAGTATTTAAATTATTAATATTCAAAGATTATTTTTTAAAAATTTTACTGAATAAGCAAACGTTGCTTCTTGATAATGATGTTAAAATAAAATAAGCGAAGGTCATATTATCATATGTTTTATTTAGAAATAAGAAAAAGTATATACGGGATGGTTCAAAATTATTCATAAAAATTAAAGAAGAACCAGTATGCTTTTAGAAGCTCAATAACATAAAAAACGGTTAAATAAATAGTTTTTAAAATCGTAAAAAAGGGTTTTATTTTATTTGGCTGGAATCATGGCACAACTGATATATACAAGGTATGATATACAGGCGTTTTAAAATTTATTTGTTTTGCGCACGAGATCACCGAAAGAGTTGCCTCCGATAAAGGACCCCGCACATTTCTTATGGGAATAGACCCGGTGAAAATGGCTGAAATCGATATATGTTGTAGCTTTTGTAATCCTAAAAAAAATCTCAATTAGCACAAAGCTCCATTATGCGTATTTTGGCTCCTACGGAGCTCCAAAGCTCGACCGATCGATCATTTTTTATGGGAAATGACCCCGGTGAAAATGGCTGAAATCGATATAAGTTGTAGCTTTTTCGTCCTGAGAAAAAGTCTCAATGGGTATGAAGCTCCATTATGCGTATTTTTGCTCCTACGGAGCTCCAAAGCTCTACAGATCGATCATTTCTTATGGAAAGTGGCTCCCGGTGAAAAAGGCTGAAATCGATATATGTGGTAGCTTTTGTCATCCTGAGAAAAAGTCGCAATGGGCAGGAAGCTCCATTATCCATATTTTGACTCCTACAAGCTAAAAAATCAAAATTTAAACACTGAGTAATCACAAAATTTAACCCAAAAATAAAATCAGACAAAAACCCTGATCAGCCTGCCGAACATCAATGCAGAACCGTTATTAATTTCCTTTTAACAATTGCTAAGTTAACAACGGTTTAGAATGTTTAACAAAATGACAGGTTGCCTACTAAAATCATTAAATAACACTGACAATGACGTTTTGTTAAACATTCTAAACCGTTGTTAACTTTTAACATTGCTAAGTCTATTGCTAAATTTAACAACGCGATCATCACTTGGCCGTATGTCTACTAACTGAGTTAGCGAAATTATATGAAGCGAAACAAATAACTTTAGAACAAGATAAAATTTTAGTTAAATACTAAAAGCGTATCGGCGCTCATGCCACCACCGATATTATACAAATAACTACCCCTTACTGGCCATATCTGGGTAATATTATTTAGATGGGATGTATATTTGATTGGAAAACTTACTACAAACAACGGCGCACGGTGTTTGTTGGAAACTTGATTGTTACTGCCGTGCTCAGTGATGCTTAACTTCGGTGATCTGGCAAGAAGCGGTGTTTCAGCGCCGTTTAACCCTAGAAAGATAATCATATTGTGCAGTACGGAAAAGATATCATGTGTAAAATTGACGCATGTGTTTTATTTAGCTAAAGGTCGAGGTTTCTTAATCTATTTTAATAAATCGTATGTTATTATATATTTACACATATATTAGAATAATAGATTCTGCAGATAATTTATTTATATAAAAAACCAAAAACTTTAAACTTCTGCTATAAATCAACAAAAGGTTTGTTCCAACTCGTCGAAAAACCGTCACCGAACTATCACGCTCATGCGCAGTGATTAAAGTGCGTTCCAACAGAGACGTGACGGTTATGGGACGATCCTGGTTGTGTACCAACATAACTTGGGATCGTTTGTGTTACAGTTTCAGAACGGTAATTCCGATACATGGCCCCAATTGAAAACTGTTTGGGTTGACTTGCGCATTGAACATCCTGGCACTGGATTTTTGATTTTTAACAGCTGTTTTATGATTCATTTTCAAATGTTTACTGTTTACTGTTATTTAGCGACTAGCGTGCATCGTGCTTTAGCATTTCCTATTTCTTTGCTTGTTTAATTACTCAAAAGCATTAATTTTAACACATCCTAAGCCCATCATTGAATTTAATTATCTTTAAAGATAAGTGACGATATTATGAGTGATATTTAGTAACTTTGATCACAAAATTAATGAGTAGAAAAGTAAGGTTATATTTTCAAAACAAAATATTTAAAAACATTTGACCTTTTGCTTTGACAGTCCCGAAAACCATCCAACGTTTGTTATTTTTTGTACCGTCACGAAACTATTTTAAGTCCGCGCATGCGTCGAAGCGCACAAAAAACCAATTCAAAAACGGTTTCGAAACGATACTGGATGCTTGTTGGAATAAACCTAAAAAATTTTAACACTTACTCTTTCATATGAAAACTAATTTTTTATTACAATAATCAGCCCAAGTACAAAATCAATAATTAGAATATCTTATATACAGGGTGTCCCAGAAGTAATAGGACACAGAGCAACAGCAGATTTTTTGGGTCGAAATAATGCAATTAACGTAAACTTGTCTTATCTCAAGGTTGATAATAACTAAGATACAGGGTGTCAAATTCGTCCATACTTTTAATGTTGCTGGTAGATGGTGCCAGCTACGGCCTACCCCACTTGTTTTAGATGCCATAACTTTTTTTAAGCTTAGTATATTGACCTGTTTATTAAAAAAGAAGTGACTATAATTCCCTCTGCGTCAAAAATGTATATCTCATTTAAGTCTCTAGGAGCAACTGTTTTCGAGATAAATGCATTTTAAATGACCCCGCAAATTTTCCTATGGAAAATGGTTTTCGGCCAATTGTTTCCAAACTTTGCAAAGTAATAGTTTTTAGCACGCTGATTAAAAACCCCTCTAACCCACCCAAAATCAGCCTTAAAGGTCACTAGGCATTTGGAGAATTTTGAAGGTGATTTTGGGGAGGGGTTGGAGGGGTATTTGGGTTTTGTGCCTGTAAAGATTTTTGATCTGCGTGTTTAAAACTATTAGTTTAAAAGAATTGACCGAAAACCATTTTCCATAGAAAAATTGCGAAGTCCTTTAAAATGCACTTATCTCGAAAACAATTGCTCCTAAATACTTAAATGGGGCATACATTTTTGACGCAGAGAAATTTATAGTAACTTTTTTTTTAATAAACAGGTCAATATACTAAGCTTAAAAAAAGTTATGGCATCTAAATCAAGTGGGGTAGGCCGTAGCTGGCGTCCTCTACCAGGAACATCAAAAGTATGGACAAATTTAAATTTCTTGCCTTAAAAAATCCCCAAATCCCCAATTTTGTACCGCTATGTTATTTAGTTAAGAAATTATTACGAAAAAACGAAATAAAAAAAAGTTTGACACCTTGTATCTTAGTTATTATCAACCTTGGGATAAGGCAAGTTTACGATAATTGTATTATTTCGACCTAAGGAACCTGCTGTTGCTCTGTGTTCCATTACTTCTGGGACACCTGTATATTAGGAATATATAGTTATATAAAAATATGTTACAAACAGCTGTGGCATATATCGACGTTATGCTCACGACATATAATTTTTTACTTTTTTCATTTTTTATTTTTTTTACCTTATTGACACGTACGACACACGTCAGCTGCAAAGGACGAATGAGATGTCCTAAACGCACAGCTTTGGATTCGCGCTATTTAGAAGGAGAGAGCTATATTTCGCAAACGCATGCGTCAATTTTACGCAGACTATCTTTCTAGGGTTAAGAGGCCTTTGATACAAAAAAAATTGTAAATCTTCCGGTTCAAAACGTTTATATTTTAGATTTTACAAACCCATTAAATAGACATTTATTGGTTTTAGAGTTAATAGACATTAAATAAACTTTTAAATTATGAATGTCATGAAATCATATGTATGATATAATTATTATATTGTAAATATATTTATGATTAATAGGTTTTTCTTTTATGTTTATATGTTTCGGCAAAAGTCGCTCTCTAATAGAAAACGTCAGTTATTAAAAGCAAATGAATATTTAGAACTATTTTTAAAATAATTCTAATAATGTTTTAAAATAAATATAGTAATTATAGAACGTAGACCTTTTTTTACTGGTTATATAAAGTAGAGTGCTATGACATTTGAGACAATTTTAACAAAATAACATCTTATATGCTAAAATAAGAAAAATATAGTTATTTAGGCCTGATGCCAAGATAGATCTAAATGTTAACTAGCCAATTTTTACCTTTCAGGTATTCTAGAGCTACAGGTAGATTAAGTAATTCTCTGTCTGGTTCAAGACAACCATCTGTAGACAGAACTTCGGCGCCACGACTGGAGACTCCTGATAGGACTCTAAGGGCGCCATCAGCGACCAGGGGTACCACGCCGATTCCATCGGGAATGAACCCTGGAATTAAGAATGGTTCGGTACCCACTGGTAAGTAAAAAATATGTTTTTTATAAATAGTCAACAATTAAAATCTCGGAAACTGTAGAAGATACGAGGATGAGATATTCAAGAAAAATTGATATTTGGAAAATAGTTTTTTTTTCTCCTAGCTTTGTTTTAAAACGAATTTTTAAATAGATTGCACATTTACATTGGCACTTTTTTCGCGCTGTTTAATAACACAAGTCAACAAATTTAAATTTTTGTAAAGTAATATTGATGAAAATAGGTTTGTTTAAAGTATTTTAGTGTTCTAACTCCGAAAATAATAAGCTAATTACTGTAACAGGTACAGTTTTTTTTGTTATAAGGACAAAAAAGAGGAGACGACATATTTTTACAATCTAATATATTTATTTAATATAAACATATAAAACATGTGGAATCTATGCAAAAACATTACTGAGGATTGGTTGTTATGTGAATAAAAAATACATTGCACGATATATGATACAGCGACAAAAACGTTCACATTTTCCTTTTGTGTTCTGTAGCATCATCTCTTTTTAAAAACCAACAGTAGTCGCCCAACATAGATGGGTTCCAGCGTCCTTGGTATCTTGTTTCCATCCTGATGTCCTGGTGAAACATCTCTCCTTACTCGTCGTTTTCTGCACTCAAATTTTTCGGGAGAAAATTCAAATATGAGTGGAGAAAATGTATTTTTAGAGACATGCGACACCCTAGTAATTCATAGGTTTTCAACAATTTAGCTATGAGCCTTTTATAGTCTTCATCTTTCTTGTTGCCCAGAAATCCTTTCACTACACGTAAAAACATTTCCAAGCTGCCAATCCCTTTTTATTTTATTGTTCTTGACAACGGAGATCATTTAGGAGCTTCCTTATCTAAGGTGCAATAAATATGCCTTCTAATTTTACATCACTTAGTTGAGGAAATATTTCTCTTAGGCACTGGAAACCAATACCTTCTTTGTCCATGGCTTTGACAAAGTTTTTTATTAGTCCAAGCTTAAAATGGAAATTAGGTAGCAGCACCTTTTTTGCGTTAACAAGGGGTGCATATCTAATGTTTGAAGTACCAGGTACAAAAGAAGTTCTATAAGGCAAATCCTTTTTGCTGTAGTGTTTTTTTGTTGCCCTACTGTCCCACACACACAAAAAATAGCAATACTTTGTAAAACCACCTTGAAGTCCTAGCAAGATACCTATAACTTAAAATTTCCACAAATATTCCACTGATACTGTTCATATTTTACACGATTTAATATGGTTGCTAAGTTGTCATATGTTTCTTTCATTGTCACTGAATAGGCTAAAGGAATAGATGGTTTTTTGTTTCCATTATGAAGCAGAACTACTTTTAGACTATATTTCGACGAATATATGAATAAACGCCACTCGCTAGGATCATGTTCCATATTAAGCTCATTCATCATTCATTAAACCGTCAGTATCACAACAAACATATAGCGACCCTTCCATTAAAAAAATTGATAATGCTACATTTCGTTTTCGGTAAAGTGAAACACTTGCTTTTTTGTCTAACAAGTTCCACTGTTAAAGGCTGGAACCAAGAAGTTCCGATTTTTGTTTTGACAATCCTAGGTCACGTACCAAGTCATTTAATTCATTCTGAGTTATTAAGTGGAGTTCACTGGTAGGTGGTAAATATGTCCAAGTAATTTTTGATTTTTTTCATATTTCGGGGATGATTTCGTCACCTATGAGGGTTAATTTTTATTAAAAAAAAATTTGAATAATTAGGACAAGTAAGGGTAATTTTTCCGATCAAAAAACTAAGAACTATTATAAAATATTCGATAGTCGTTAAATACATATAATTAAAAAGTAAAAAAAAACAATAATTCTTTACCACTGTTCTCTGTGTCATTAAAGGTTCTCTAAACTACGGATATTTCTCTTTATATATCTTTATAGTTAAAAAATATTTTGTTTCAGGTCACGGAACACCCACTGCACCTTATAACAACAACACTTTGCCACCATTTGAGGATGTCATTCTTCGGAAGAGGGGTCTTGGCCAAGATATTGTTCCGTCCCCTAATCAGCCTAAACGGACTGAGAGTTTGTTCATTCCAGGTCAACCCAATCCACAAGCTGCAAAGGTAAGATGGCTTAGTTTTAAAAGTATCAAAGTATGTGTAACTTTCCTTTGATCTTTGATAAGTATTTTATAGCCTGTTGACTATCAGTTTGAATAAGGAACAAATTCGTAAGAGCGATTTAATGATTGATTATGATTTTTGGCGCCCAGAGCTGTCGCAATTACTTTTAAAAAGTAATTTAATTACAATTACTAATTACTATTATAAGTAGTAGTAAATTACGATTGCCAATTACTGCATGTTTGTTAGAAGTAATTCAATTATCAATAATTGAAACTAAAGGTAATTAAATATTAAGCAATTACTTTATTTAAATTACCACATATATTAAACACGGTACACTAAACAAATAAAATATTTATATTAATATGCATGATACGCGCACGTCACACTATTTAAACTGCTTTTTCGACAAGTTCAACATTAAATGACTCTAAAATAAAAATTACTTTTAATTCTACCCCAAACTTAAACAGATTTTTCCACAAAAAAAAGTATAAAAACGGTGGCAGCAAGCGTCAATTAAAAATACTAAATAGGCGCGGAGGCGGCGTTCGCCGGATTCAAAGCGGCCCGCCGTGTTTCAAGATGCTCTTTCTGGCTGACCAAAATTCCGGGAGTTTTTCCATAAAGCAAGGTAATTGAATTTTTTGTAGTAATTTAATTATTTATTAGGTAATTGAATTAATTTATAAGTAATTAAATATCTTTATAAGTAATCGAGTTACTTTCTAAGTATTAAATTACTTGGGCTTCGTGAAAATCAATTACCAATTACGATTACAATATCCTATTAATTCATAATCCAAATACAATTACCTTTTTCGGAAAGTAATTGAATTAAAGTAATCCAATTACTGAGAAGTAATTGAATACGATTTTTTAATT
Organism: Listronotus oregonensis; assembly: GCA_019359885.1. Taxonomy (NCBI): domain Eukaryota; kingdom Metazoa; phylum Arthropoda; class Insecta; order Coleoptera; family Curculionidae; genus Listronotus; species Listronotus oregonensis. Next base: position 253,224 of record JAHBCN010000019.1, on the reverse strand, counting down.
ATTTTAATTCAATGCCCTGTTGGCGCCTTACATTTAAAAAAATCCAAAGTGTTATTAAATTTAGGATTGCGGTTTTAAGAACGGGGTAAGTTTGTCATAATTTTAAAAAATCTAAATTATCTCATAATCTAGGTATTTTAGCAAAAATGTGTAGAGGGCGTTTTGTAGAAATTAAAAATTTTCTATTGAAATCGTTCTGAGGTTGAAAAAGAAAATTATTGCAAAATAAATGCAAGAAACAAATTTAAAAGAAAAAAATAAAAATTTCCCGTTTTTTGATATTTTGTCCACAATTGTTTTTCTGGGGCAACATATGTAGAGGCCTTCACAAGAAAGAAAACTGAGGTCAAAGTCAAAACCTTTAAAATGAGCATCGCCAAAAGTATTTTTATCACAATTTGACAGACATGATTTAATTGTAACTTTTTTTCAATTATTGTTGATTTTTATTTATACCAGATTGTTTTTATTTTTCATATAATAATCTATTTTTATCAAAAAAAAAATGTTTCCCAACGTTCTTTTCATAATAAAAAACAGGATGATGGTTAGTGGAAATAGGTATTAAGCCATTTTTTGTAGACTTCTAACCCCATCAAAGTGGATTTAATTTAACTCCTTTCCATTGCTGCAATTAAAATTAATTATTACACTATAACCTATGATTAGAATACCACTAATACACAACTTTTTTTTACAAAAATTAACATAATTAATATAAAAAAATTGCCAAACATTGATACAAAGTAGCGACATTTAGCGTTACTTATTTTAAAAGTTTTTTGGTTTCGATCATAAATGATTGTTATGTTTATGTTTATTTTCTAGATCATTATTATTGTGTTTTTTAAATACACTGATATATTAAATAAAAAAATTGAAAATTCGCTTTTATAAGGTAGAAGTTTCTGAAAGACAGAATATGCACCAAAATTCACCATATTCTCGTTAGATGATCGGTCATCTGTTCTAAAATAAGGATCGTTTAACTAAAAGTTAATACTAAAAGATTTACTTGTAGTCCAGTAACTGAAGACCTGAAAGTACCCAAAGTTGTAAATAAATCTGTACAGTTTTCATTTGTGGCGGAATTCTTAGGTCTTCGCGGATGCTTTCGAGCGAAAAAAAGTTTATTACGATTCCGACGTGGGAACCCGCTGAAAATGGCCTCCCAAAGTCCCAAAAATAAGTGTCCCGCAAATATCTGTCAAAATATGCGAATAAGAGAATTTTTGTCCAAACAAAAAATAAAGATTACCTCGAAATCTACAAAAATGGTCTCTACTATTTTTTTCGCAACACCAATATTTTTCGCAAAAAACTCATTTTTGGAACTTTGTGGGGCCATTTTCAGCGGGTTCCCATGTCGGAATCGTGAGAAACTTTTTTTCGCTCGAAAGCATCCGCGAAGACCTAAGAATTGCGCCACAAATGAAAACTGTACAGATTTATTTACAGCTTTGGGCACTTTCATGTCTTCAGTTACTGGGCTATATTATTTAAAGACAAATAATTTTTAATCATCCCAGTAAATTTCATTAATATTATATCAAATCCCTTAATGTATTTTTTATCGTAAATTAACTTTTTTGTTATTAAGATTATGTACCTAAATTTATAAAAAAATATGTTCTTAATAAACAAATAATTAGCGTAAATTATACCCAAGAAATTGCTTTTATGCTTGCAATAATAACCGTGTTTCCGAAATAGTAGATTTCTCACCAGATGAATTATATTTCCTGTTACCAAAATAATAGGGTCATTTAATTTTATTAATTTTGGTTAGCTTGGTTAGTTCTGCCTAGTTCTGGTTAGTTCTTTTAACAGGTTGATGGCAGATATATTATTTTAAGAAAATACCAGTTTATATAATAACTGAAAAGTGACTCATTTAGTGATAATTAAATTACTCTCTTATTTACATATAGCACAGAAGATAAGGCATTTTGGCTAGCATTTTTTTTGTTCTGCATGGATTTACCTAAAATTTTCACAGAGGGTAGGAAATAGCCCAAGGATCAAAGTTTATATCATGCCGAGGTGTGCTTTTATCTTGGGGGTGGTTGCCACCCCATCTTGGGGTGTAAATTTTTTATTACATTTTAACTACAGAAATCGATAAAAAAAGTAATTTTAAGTAAAAAATGTTTTATACATTTTTTTCGTAAAAATAATATTTTTTGAGTTATTCGCGATTGAAAGTAAAAGTTTTTCGACGAAAAAATCGACGTTTTTAATGGGGTTTCCACGAATAACTCTAAAAATATGCATTTTATTAAAAAAACTGTAGAGAGCAAAATTGTAACTTATAAAAAAACTTGAAAAAAAATGTTATTTTATAATTTCTCTACACCCAATACAGACCGAGCTATGGCTTGTTAATGGTTAGCTTTTGTTCGTCAAATGTTAAATTTGAAAGATTCAAAGTCAAATAGCGGGAAAAGTTTGCATTTTTTAAGGAAAACATATAAGGTCTTTTATAAAGTATATAATAAGACCTTTCTTCTAAAAACAAAATAAGAGTTTTTAGCATAAAAATTGAGCGAGATATAATAAAAATAAAGTCGGTCCCTACTTTTTGCTACGAAAAGATCATTAAAAACAACCCCTTAATTCCCCTCTTAATTAAAATAGATCTGTACCCTTCTGCGATTCTTTTTATATATGTATTAATAATACATTCTAGAAGTTTAACCAAATTTAAATGCTTAATTTTAAAAAAATTGAAGCTTAAAGTGAAAAACGATTTGCCGCAATTTCGTAAAAATAGCCGTTTTCTTCAAAATAACTCCAACAATACTGGAGATACGAAAAAATGCTAGGGTAAAGAATTATAGCTTTTTTTGATAACAAAGACTTTTTATTTCATATATTTTTCTGTACAATAAATCTCTGGCCAGATATGGCCGTTTAAAGCCTCTATTTACAAGGAGCACCACCTTATTCTAGCCCTTTAAACTCATACCATTTTAAAACTAAGGGATTAAAAAGGATTTAATTTACATAGCCTTGTAGCTTATAAAACCCTACAACATTATTTTTAAGAAAACTTTCTAGCATTAAAACTAAAGGAGCTATGTTTACAAAAAACCAATCAACTTTTTTTTGAAAAATTCGAATAGCCCACTTCGAAGCATAATATTCTATAAAACCGGTATACTTTATACTTTTACCGGTATAATTTTTGTATGCAATTCTACTTTTTTTTCTATTTATATCTATTATATTGGTTTATAAGAATTGCAATGTTGTAAGGGGTGGTTTTTAAGGATTGAAAATTTGCAAAAAAATGAAATTGCTAATATTTCAGGCAGCAATATTTTTAATTATTAAATCTGTCAAGCTATTATTTTTTTGAGAATAAATCTTTTTTTTTAATTAAGCTATAATAAGGGTTGATTTATAAGGGTCGAAAAGTTTCGAAATGAAGTTAGTACATATTTTAAGCAAAAGTATTTTAAAATTAAATCACTATGGTAAATTAATAATTTTTTAGGGTAAATATTTTTTTTTACTTTAAGCTCTAACAAGGGTTGATTTTTAAGGGTTGAAATATTTTAAAATTGTATTCCAAAGCATAAAACAATCATTAATCAACTAATTTAAACCCACTTTTACCCATCTTAAGGTTTAAAATGTTATTCCATAAGTTTTGACAATTAGGGGTAGTTTTTACCCTTAAAAAACAAACAGCGCACATCACTATGAAATAGAATTTAAAGTAGAGGGTTAGAAGCGCCTAATTCCAAATTTTTATACAAATCAATGCAGGACAAAAAAATTGCGGGTTTTGCAATTTTTTAGCTTCATTTCTGGGACTTTAATTATTTATCATCAAATCGTTTTAATTTGTCAAAAAACATTTTTTTTGTGAATCTCATAAGGGGTGGTTATTTAAAGGTTGAGTTATGGTAGTTAAGTATTTATTATACCGTAAACTGTTAAAATATTTTTTTTCTACAATAAAAGCGTTATTAAATAATTTTAAAATGATAAAAATTTTTTTTGGAATTTCGTTATTAAGGGTGAATTTTAAGGGTTGAAACGTTAAAATATAATGTTAGATATAACTCACAACATAAAAATAAATTCATTCTACATATTTAGCTATGATTTTAATTTATATAAGGTCTATTTCTATGGTTTTCTTAAATTTTTTAGCATAAAGGGTGGTTTTTACCCCCTAAAAATAAAAAGCACACCCTAAGCATATATAAACTTTGATCTAGAGGGTAAAAGCAAGTTAATTTCAAATTTTCATAAAAATTGAAACTGTACAAAAAATCCGGAGGTCAAACAGCTTTTTTCTCCCCATTCACTGTACTAATATATATCTTAAAAATCACAAAAAAAATGCTGGTTCATGATCACAAATTCTGGATGAGAAGTATATAAATTCAAAGAATTTTCGGTAAGCTCAGTAAAACATTTTAAATTGATTTAAAAGTACAATAATAGAGTTAATTTAAAAATAGCCGTAAGTTGGCTAAAATTGAGTATTCCAAAAAATAAATTTGCTCTGGTGAAAACATCTAGACAACGAAATTCCTGAGCGCTTCCTCTGGCATTGGATGACATCTTACCACGTTTTTCAAGCTGACTAAAATATCGGTGCGTCGCGTCCTCCCCACCAAGGCGTCGCGGTGCCGAGCATATCTAAATGTGTCGATGTCGCAGGAGCTCATAGCCAGTGACACGGTTTTGCTTTTCTCAGCTTATCGTGCGAAGTCCGGCAATTTTCACCCGTATGGGTGATTCGAGACGGCACCCTGATGTTACCGGCCTGACCTTTTTAAATTAAAAAGTGCTTACTCAAACGATGTGATAAAATATTCATTCCTTCTCTCCATGTCTAACAGAACTAATATTTATTTTTATTAACTAATAAACATATATTACAAATTACGGGGGTTATTTGAAAAGAAAACAAAATGTGGTACCAAGATGACGAAGAGGAAGACTTGATGTTCTCTCCTGCGTTAATGGCCAGGAGAGCTTCTGAGAGTTGGATTGACACACCGCCTGTTGAGGTTATTAACGCTTTTATTATAAATAGATTTGCTAAACTAGAGCTTACTTTATATCGAAATAATAAATTATGAGTTTCTTGGTTTTAACAGTGATATGCTTTCAGCAGTGATATATTTAAAACAGATTAATTAATTAATAAATAGTTTTTTGTGACATAAGTGTTAAAAGTACAATTTTAATTTACGAATGTAAAAGTTTGCAGAATGAGCGAAGCGAGTTCTGCAACTCACATAAGTCCCTTAAAACGTACTTTTAACACAAATATCATACAATATTTTTCCTACAAACGCAATAATGTAGTTAAAAATTAAATTATTCAAAAATTGGAACATAGTTTTACATCGCATCGTAAATAAAAATTATTAACGTTGGCATTAATTAATGAATTCTAACAACCGTTGTTGATACTGGTTGGTTACGGCATGTTTACTTCAAATTTGATACATCGTGTCAGTTTTAGCTCGTTTTAGTTTTTACTTAAAATCAACTTGAAATGGAAGAAAATTTATTTTAAGTTGTTTAAATTGTACAATTAATATAAATGTTAGTAAATAAATAAACGTTGACTTAACCTTTCAAAATTTGACAATTCACTTTTAACACTAGTGCTTTAAAAAGGTAGGTTAGGTTAGGTTTTTATACTTCTCCCAATAGGACAATATTTCTAATGAATCTGTTTCTGATTGGGAGGGATTCCTCATCTCCTCTACTCGTTTTGTCGCTTAAGGACCGAAGCACAAATGTTTCTGGGTTGTTCTGAAGAAAAGCAACGATAAAGAAAAATGCCTTCCTTCTGGTTTTTAATGATTTTTAATGTATCAGACTTGAAAAGGAACAGAAGCTTTGAGGGATTGGTGTACCATAAATCATTTTCTTTTTAAACCAAACCCTTTCCCCATAAAAGGGTTGTTGGGATGAATTAGCCCTTCCCGTAAAATAAGGCGCCGGTGACATCAGGGGCACCTTACGAAACGGATTTATCCGTTTCGGTCAGCGCACCTTTGTCACTTTTTTCCTATGAAAGCGGTTCTGTCCGCTTTCTGTTTGGAGCTAGGAAAGTAATAGTCCACTACGGCAGAGGCCCGCATTACCGCAGTAAAGATACTCTGATAGGTCGCCCTGTATCTCAGAGGCACCGTTGGAGACAGCTGTTTAAGGCACAGGATGTCATTGACTCATCAGCACGGTATGCTAACACCTTGAGTTCCACCCCGTTCCATACACTGGCCAAAAGAGTTGCCGATAACCAGCAACTCCAGTGCTGTTCCAAAATCCTTGGGCCCAACCACAAACGACGTGCGAAGTGGGGCTTTAAAATGTTAGTTTAAGGCACTAGTCTTTAAAGTAACATTTTTAAGACATCTGAAAGTTTAAAAATTGAATTTTAAAGACGTTGTAAAAAAAAACATTTAAAAGTTTTACAAACAAATTAAACATAATAGAAAAACCTAACCTAAAACTTATTTGAACTGGAAATATTTTTAATATTCTAAAAAGTTTCATTGCAACTGCCTATGTACTTATCCTTTAATTTGTTTTGAAAATTGAAAAATTTTTTTTTTTTTTTTTTTTTTTTTTTTTTTTTTTTTTTTTTTTTTTTTTTTTTTTTTTTTTTTTTTTTTTTTTTTTTTTTTTTCCACCCGTTCCATACGCTGGCCAAAAGAGTTGCCGATAACCAGCAACTCCAGTGCATGTTCCAAAAAATCCTGCTGGGCCCAACCACGACAACGACGTGCGAACACAGCGGTGGGGCTTTAAAATGTTACTTTAAGGCACTAGTGCTTTAAAGTAACATTTTTAAGACATCTAGAAAGTGTTAAAAATTGAATTTTAAAGACGTTTGTGAAAAAAAACATTTAAAAGTTTTACAAACAAATTAAACATAATAGAAAAACCTAACCTAAAACTTATTTGAACTGGAAATATTTTTAATATTCTAAAAAGTTTCATTGCAACTGCCTATGTACTTATCCTTTAATTTGTTTTTGAAAATTGAAAAAAATTAAGTATTTTAATATATAAAAATCTGCTTCATGCTTCTAGTGATATGGGACCACTTATTCTGTCCGGATACCAGGATATTAAACTGGTGCAAACACATGACAGAACAGGCAATAGGCCCCTGCATATTTTTTTTATTGGCTAAAAATAATCCTTTATGCCTAAATAACACTTCTGCCTATAAATTTTCTTATACGAATTTTTTTACAGAGTTACACCCATTTGAAATTCAAATAGAAAACTTTTCCGCGAAAAGGGTCTCTACGTCACAAAAGGGCCAACCACACGGAGCATGTCAATGTCAATTAAAACATTAAACTGATTTATCCTAAATCGGAATACAGGAACGCGATGATTTTTTTTGTTCTTAATGAGATAAATTAACAAAGCAAAAAAATAAGAATTTAACATGAATATGCTAAAGACTTACTCTTGTAAGAAACTATGTCAAAAATCATAGTTGGGCACCGTTAATCGAATAATTAACTTTGTTAATCGCTAATCTGTTACTAAAAAAGTTAACTTCGTTAAACATTAAAACGCTACCTTTGGTACGACTTAACGCAAGTTAAAGTTAATCGTTAATCCGTTAACACGTGATAAAAATGCTTTTTTATATCATTGCGGTAAAAAATTACTTATAAGAACTGTTGGTTTGGGTTTTGGAAGTTATCAGGTTAGGAACACAAAAAAGGACGCGTAAAATTAAAGTGTGTATAATTTAGTCATCTGGTATAATGTGGATATTGCCATGAAGTTGTTGAAGTTCTCGTCTGAAAGCGAAGCTTGTTTCGGCGTTAAAATATTTTTGCCCTTGGAAAAAAAAACGTTCAACTGCAGCACTTGAGTGTACGGCACTATTGTATTTAATAATTAGATTTATGAATATCTCTTCCCCGAGAAATGCCGCATCGTTGAACGAATCTTTTGATTTCATGTCTAGCGACATTTTGACGAGATTTTGAGCTTTACTCTTTTGGTTCTTAGGTCTTTCTTTAGACTGAGTGACAGAATTGAAAAAGTCTTGCTCATCATCGTCGTTGTTACTTGCGTTGCTGCCTCGGCCACTTAATCTCTGTCCTTTTGTCATACGATTCCGACCATATCAACCGGAACTTCGGGTCAAAAGCCGTTTCAAACGCGGCATGCGCCGCACTTGTCGACCGGCCCGAACAAACATGTCAAAACATGTTTTTCACGGCGGTGCAGCGCGGTTCATGGTAAATAGTAGGTATTTTATTAACGATAAACGGACTTGGAGAAATTTAACGGAGGTTAATGAGCCCGTTAACATTTTTTAAGTTAACTTAAAAGTTTATCCGTTAGTGAAAATTTTAACTTCCTTAATTAACGATTAACTGGCTGAAACCGATATCGAAAAGACAGTCTATATCGGTATGTAGACTTATAATAAAATCTTTTCGCCTCTTGACAAGGACGACGACGATGTCGGATTGAAAACATACTCCATCTCAAGTGCCTACACTGGAGTAGCAAGCCCAAACCGACAATTACCGATTACGCCCGACGTCGGACTGACGGCTTCTCCCTACCAAACGTTTTTGGTTTCATTCCGATTTTCCAATCCGACAAAACGAGAAATGGCTATTTTTCTTCGGGGCTGATACATTCTCTGAAGTAAGATTGTCCAGTAATGTTGCCTTTTATCCCTTCAAGAATATAATAAAATGTTTCCTTATTCATCCGGTGGTACTCCTTGAATTTATCAGGGTATTTAAGTAAAGTTTGGAAAGTTTTACTAACTCTCCTGAAGATCTGTCGTCATTAAATTTATGTACCCATATACGTTTTCTTTTAAATTTTTTAAGAACGTTGTTTTCTAACAACAGCCAACTCATAAAATCTTCATCAGGACTCATTGTCGGTGGTCGGTGGTCGGGCGTTAACTGAACCAATGTAGGCACTCACGTCGGGCGACGTCGGTTAAGAAAATCGGTCTACATCGGATCGGGAGAAATACGGATCCAATGTAGGTGTAGTCTTAGGTATATGTACGTGACAATTTAGTATGGGATGGCTCAAAAGTGCTTTCTTATTAAAACAAACATTTTTTTTAGGTTTTAGCGACACAAGCTTCTCTTCAACGCAAAAAGTCAATGCCTGACGTACAAGAGTTACCGAGGGCCACCCGCCAGATGCCCCGCGAAGAAGTCTCGATGTTGGGATCGGCGCGTCGCGAAGAAGTTCGAAGACAACTTGACGAGCGAGAACGCTTACGTGCCAACCCACTACTCTATCTAGTCAGTCCACAAGTCAAGGTAAACAGTTTAAGCGTCACTTATTTTTATATTATTTATTATATTCTAAATAAATAGCAAAAGTTTCATTTTCAGCAGATTCTGCTTAAATAGGAGTTTTATCTGATATTAACGAAATATTTTTTATATAACCTATTTTATTTATTTAATGCTAATATAGTAGATAATTACAAATTAGAGCCTTTACCACTTCTAAAGCTTAATTCTTGAGATTTTTTTTAGAATTTTTGGCCAGTCGGCCAGTGCTTCTGCCTGGGACGCTCTAAAAAAAATATATTACCATATAATTTGCAATAGATTTTTATTAAACAAAGGGTACTATAAAAGTTTTGCAATACAGTTTTATTTATTTAATTTTTTTGAGTAATTTCTAACACATTTAAATACACTTCTCCATCCTCCGAAACCAGTTCTTAAACCACCTCTGCCAAGTTTCATCCTGAATTTAGGCACACTCGTTGTCCTCAGAAGGAGTTCGTCACTCAAAAACCGCTTTTTCGCTTCATTTTCACATGCGAAAGCAGTGTTAAGCCACAGGGAGCAGGGTCCCAACGTATGGACGATGCTCGAGAAGTTAAGTGGAGGTACCATAAAAATACACCATTCTTGACTTTAGGCGCAGGTATTTCGTAGACTTTACGACATAAGGCAGGGACTATTCAGTGTACCATTTAGCTGTGACTGCCTTTTGAAAGTTTTAATTGCATGCTATACAATTCCAAACGATTTGAAAAATACAACTATCATCATTTTCTGATAGCTACAAATGTGTCTTCATCATTGAATACTCAAACTTTGTTTTTAGCCTTTTTTGGCATATTGTAATAGTACAGTCAAGTCTCGTCATCTTTCACAATGCTGTTCACATACTTGTCTCTTATTAAATTTTTTCATCATCTTTCGGCACCAAGTTACACAACAAGTCATCTACTCTTCCTTCAGACAGTGCAGCACCCAGAGATAACAAAGTTTCTGTATGTGTAAATTGTTAAGCAGAATCAAATGACTTGCTTGTGCATGCAGGTGTAATGTCTCTCCTATCTACTGGTCTTCCTCAAGCATTTTTCTCACAGCAGTAATGTTTTCCTCTATTACTAACTTTCGTGGTTTTCCTTCCTTTACACCATCCTTCAGAGTGACATTGTCCCTTTTAAATTCTCTGTACCACTTAAATTTTGTTTTACGATGTTGAGAATCATTATTCAATCAATTGGAAATTATGCGGCAAAGTTGACTTGCCACACCGTTACTACGAATGAACGACTGTGCCTACAATTTAGTCTATTTCTTTTAGCTTGTAAAACCGTTCTGGACGTCTATTCTCGAATTGTCGGAATAATCATATTGAGAAAAATTACCTGTCACTTCGTGTGTGATTAGCTTAACACTTATTCTTGAACCTAGGTGAAGGATCACTTCTCTTAGAATTTTGGTGGAACACATTCTCTCGGAAATTTGTGAGAGAATGGGAACATGTCATAGGAAGAGCTTGAAGAATTATTTTTAAGGTTATCTACCATTTAGTGATGGCAAACGTTTTGCCACCATATTTAATTTTTCTAAATTTTTTAAACCCGCTGCAGATCTTGATTTCCTTATTTTATTAAAATAAAGTTTATTTCTTAACTTTAATCGGAACTTGATTTCCATTTAGTTAAAACAAAGTTATGCCCCAGAAACGAAAAACAACTTTACAGTTTAACCTAACCGGGGTTATCAACTCCTAAAAATCTTTCCCTTTAAACACAAGTTAATATACCCCTAAAAATCTCCTTCCCCCAAAAAAAATATTTGTATTTTTTTTTTCAAATATTATAAATATACTATTATAATAAAAATTTCAAGAATATTGTTCTTGGACTCGCAAGTTTAGTAATGCATTTGAGATATGTGATCATTCCTAAGGACTATCAAGTTTTTTGAACTATCAAGAACGGTACAAAGTTCAAGAACAGTTCAGAAAGGTTCCGCAAGTTAAAAGGAATAGGTACACTATGTGTTGTTGGGGCTGCTATGTAAGCTACACATGTCTGAACATAACAGTAACATGCAGGCTCCTGCGACTTTTTATTAAGTCACATTGTAAAACCTTTAATAGTACCCTTTGTACTTTAATACAGGAGAGGAGAGTAATTGACTCGTGAAATTTCGCTTTTTAAAAAATGTATATAACATATATAGATTTGTTTAAAAACGTTTTTAAGTAATTTAGGAAAAACAGTGGTGGTTCGGCTAAAGGTTCGGGCTGTATTTTATATTATATACATATTTATTTGCTTGTATAATTGTCAAGTCTGTCTAATACAATCATATTACTAACTCTTAGTGTAGAGTGCTAGGAGCCTACGCTAAAATAAAAATAACTAATGGATTCATTTTAACTTTGATGTTTGCATATCAAAATAAAACAGTAAATAGGTTTTATTCAAATTGACAGGAGAGACGCAGATGTATTTTATATCTGTTTTGTTTACCATGCATAAAATGAGGCATAAATTATATGTCCGCCTAGATTTGGTTACCGGGAGGTTAAAAACATAATTTGAAATGTTGTTAGAAAATAAAAACTTTAAAACAACTTAAAAAATTTTCACACTTATGGACCAAACATGAAATATATTTCTAATAGCGACGATAACATAATATATAGGATAATAAAACAAAGAATTAATTCTTTGAAATCTACCAAGATTCGTGTTTAGTCGTATTCGCCATTTTATTTTATCATTAAAAATAATGTATCAGTAGTAAACCAGTACATAAATTCGAGTTTTTTCATGGCTGTAAAAACGTCCAGAAGAACGAAAGAAATTAGACAGACAAGTTCATTTGGTCAGTTCTTGTGAAATAAGTAAAAACTATTCTTGAATGTTTGCCTTAATATTGACAATAAATATAAAAAAGAACTAACTCTTTACATTTAACATTTAAAAATAAACAACTACTTTAGTTTAATAAAACTACAATGTTAACATCACAATTTAAAAATATCACCTAACAAAATCTCGATCACCTAGCGATTTATGCCGCGCAGCTGATGGCCTTTGCGGCTCTATATGAAGGAAGGTAATTAGGTCACTTTGCGCGGTGAATGAGTTCATTCAAACAAATTGCAAAAAACAATGAATTTTTCTATTTTATACATTTATAGGGCAAAGAAACAGTTTTAATTTAATATTAACGAGTACTAATTAATTTCCAAAAGTTTTGAAATATTTATACTCATAGATTTTTAACCTAGCACTCTTCCTAAGTTTGACTTTACCTAGGTTTTTAAATTTATACTTTTAAATAGGTACGTGCATATAAAAATGATTTACAATAATATTGTTCTATGATATTATTATTTTCATCCGGCTAAACAGGAAAAGAAGATATATTTTTGAAAAACTATTAATACTACTACATAGTTAACTAGGGCCTAACTGATTTTTACTAAAATAAAAATGTAGTGGCCCTTTGCATTTACTTGAACAGTGGCAATTTATTTATTTATTCCGATTTGCCATTGCAATATTTTTTTTCTTATCTTTTGATTGTCGTTTGGGTTTTTATTCGACTCCGACCCTGACCCTACCATTCGGGAGAATTTTGGTTTCCTTTGTGATTTTCTTTTGTTTTTTATCTAGTGGTCCGAAGGCTTGTTTTCGACTTTCCCTTTGTTTTTAAAATAACAGTGAAAATAAACTTCTGCAAATTTTGAGACTGTCTGTATTTGACACTACTTTAATAAACAACCACCTTAGTTCAAAAATCAGAGAAAAACCCAACCATTTAGACAACTTATGTTCATTGCCATCTGTTTGAATAAATATTAAGGGCCAATACACTTTTTATGGTACAAATATGGTAAACTGTCATTAAATGTCTAAAGATCCGAAACATATGTAAATGTTTCTAATAATTTTTAAAACAAATAAAAGTAAAGTTGTGTAGTACTGAACTCTTTACCACATGAAAATAAATATTTGGCCTTGATCACTATCACATACATTATAAAAATACATTTAAAGGCCTATTTACCCTATAAATTAATGTAGAACTTACATTTTTTTTATTATAAATAAAAAATCGCATGATAAGGTAGTTTATGCTTTGTAACCTTGATGGTAGGTCCTCATGTGAGGAAAGGCGGAACGGAACTGTCAAGTTTGATTGGCTTATTTAAATTTTGACAAAGTCGGTTGACTAAATAAAGCAATCAAATTCAAGAAATTTGACAGTTCCGTTCCCCTTTTCCGTTATGTTTTTTTCAAGTACCCTAAGTGACAACGAAATAACTACCTTACTCATTTAAGAGTAAACATTTAGATGATTGTTAGACTTACCCTATCCCCTAAACTTTAGTTTCTTTTATTATACCTTTTAAGAGAATTCTTTTAAGGGAATTTGGTTAAACATTTTTTAGTCCTCGCAGCAGTTAAATCTGTAAATTATTTGAAAAACAAACGAAATAGTGACTTTATGAGAGTTCTGCCTCCTCATCCTCCTCTTCCGTCTCCCTCAGTTTCTCCTTTGTCCAATATTATTAATTTTTTATCCTTTTATCTCTTGGTTCTTTTATATGGGTACTTACTTAAACCACACCAACCTTATTTAATACTTTGAATTGTCAGTGACTAAGCTGCACATACTTTGACCTAGAAAACTAGAACTGGATGGAAAACCAATCTTTGATTTTGTCCCTTTCCTAATATCAATTACGTTTCCCAAAGTTTGTAAATGAACAATTAAATACTAAAGCCACATAAGCAAAATTTTAATTTTTTACGAAACATTATTAGTTTAAAAGATTATTATTATGGGGTCTGTGTCATATAATTAAAAAAAGTAAATTTGTTCGTAACAATGAAATTCAGATTGAGCTGTTTCGGTACATTAGGATGGCGTAGGAGAACAGTTTAAAATCATATATTGTATCATGAATGATACATAGATTATCTTTAAATGCTAAGGTAATAGGAATGTTAAGAGTGCAATTTAAAAATCGGCAAATATACTCTATAAACTTTAAAACTGTTACATGAATCAAAACTAGGGTCTTATTACACAATATTATAGTAAATCATTATTTCCTTTAAATTACGAATTTTTAAAATAATCTTGTTATTTTTTATCTACTGCATTACAGAGATCAAATAGGTACGTTAATTGTTCTAGATTTGTTCGTACTTAAGTGTTATTTTAAGTGAAATTTGGCATCATACGCATCATTTATTCTCTGTAAAGCTGATTTAATTAATAGTATGCCCAGCTGCCTGTCAATAAATGTTATTATTTTGTAATTATTGTTGAAACTAAATAATACCTAGGTTCAGTCTAACGTTTTACATGCACAGCTTTTAATTATTGTTATTGAGCTACACGTAGGCTTTTTATTCTTTTATTCAGCATAAAGAGTTTTTTGACGTATAAAGAAATATTATACAACCCATTTTATTAAATAAAAAAAAACTCTTTATGAGATTGTATCACACTCTATGCTTCTTTGCAAAAATGCTTTTATGCTTGGTATTTCAACACTTATGCTTATTTACTTTCCAGGTATACTATTTTGTATGTATTTTTTTTTTCATGGTAGGAAATATATTATTTCTTTTTTAAAATATTTAATTTTTTAGCATTAGTCTTTCCTTTCTTCATTTAGATTTGCTTTGTAACAAATTTAGAAAAAAAAAACTTTCCATAAACATATTTTTTTTAATACATTTTCGCAACTTTTTGCCAATTATTTTTTGCCCACAGTTGCAAACAAACTGAAATAGTGTTTATAAGTTACTGTTACTTTAACTATAGGTTACATGATAATCCCTAAAAACCAAAGCAAGAACTTTTCCTGCAAATTTTTTGCATGCAAAGCTTCTTGGATCTTGGCGAACCAGAGCGTCTCTTATTTGTCCAACTGTTATTTTTGCTCGTGTTCATTACATGGTAGCCAGATTTTATTATACAGGGTGTCCCAAAAGTAATGGGACACAGAGCAACCGCAGATTCCTTAGGTCGAAATAATGCAATTTACGTAAACTTGCCTTATCCGAAAGTTGATAATAACAAAGGTACAGAGTGTTAAACTTTTAATTTTGCTTTTGTTTTTTCTTAATAATTCTTTAACCAAATGACCTAGCGGTACAAAATTTGGGATCTGGAGGTTTCTGAGGCGAGAGAATTTAAATTCGTCCACGCTTTTGATGTTGCTACTAGGGCGTTAGCTGCCTACCTCACTTGTTTTATATGTCGTAACTTTTTAAGCTTAGAATATTGACCTGTCTATTAAAATAAGTTACTATTAATCCATTTGCATCAAAAATGTATACTTTATTTAGGTCTTTAAGACATGCCGTTCTCGAGATAAACGCACTTTAAAGGATCTTGCAATTTTTTTATGGAAAATGAATTTTGGCCAATTGTTTTCAAACTTTGCATAGTGATAGTTCTTAAAACGCTGATCAAGGTCTTCAGGGCACAAAACTCAGCCCCCCAAACCACCTCAAGGTCCCCAAATCCCCAGTGACATTTGAGGGTGATTTTGGGGTAGGACTTTCGGGTTTGTGCCTAAGATTTTCGTGTTAGAACATCACTCATTCAAAGTTTGAACAATTAGCCAAAATTCATTTTCCATAAAAATGCAAGATCCTTTAAAGTGTGTTTATCACAGTGCTGCTCTAGAGACTAAATAAAGTATACATTTTGATGCAAATAATTAATAGTAACATTTTTAATAAACAGGTCAATATCCTAAGCAAAAAATTACTATATAAAACAAGTGAGTAATACTAGCGCCCTCTGTAGCAACATCAAAGCGTGGTAAACTCGCCTCAGAAAGCCTCAGATCCCAAATTTTGTACCGCAGTCATTTGGTTAAAGAATTATTAAGAAAAACAAAGCAAAATTAAAAGTTTAACACCCTGTATCTTTGTTATTATCAACTTTTGGATCAAGTTTACGTAAATTGTTATTTATAGAAATCTGCTCTTGTTCCCATTACTTTGGGACACCCATATATTTGTTAAAACGAGAGCAAATGCAGAATGACGTTTAACTTTTGCTCATCCTGTATGAAAGTCCATTCCATTGAAGTCTCTTTCATAGCCAAATCAAAGAATTTCTTAATTAATACAACAATTCGAAAAACTGCTAACACCATCTTCCCACTGCTTTAATTTTCTAGGTCCCTTGTCATTATTTAAAAATTGACCTTTAATTTTTTTTTAGAAGTACACAAACGGTAAAAAGCGCTAAGGGTTTTAAATATGTAGTAATAAATCTCTTTAATATTTAATTATTTTAAAAACAGATGATTTGGTTAGGTATTGCACAAATTAATAATTTAAATGACATTTTGATTAAGTTTCTGTTTTTATTCATTTCCTAATTTTTAACATGCCATAAATACTTACCTGATATTTTTGGCTCATATTAATTTTCATAACGTTTTAGGACATGATGTCACAATATTAGTTGTTTGATAATTATTATATACATATTTTAAACTAAAAACGGATTACAGTTTTATTGCTCTTGCATTGTATTGTAAAACTTCTACTTTCTATTAATAAACCTCATAGCAAACTATCAAAATGTTAAAAAAAAGTACTGTTAGTCAGTCGATTATGCGCCTTTATTTTCTAAATATATTTTTACCTATTATCTCCACGGTGTTTGAATTATTTCCCAATTTTTTTTAAAAAAACACATTTTAAAAAAAATCCGGAGTCGCAGAGGAGAAAAAATGCGTGACTGAGGAAAAATTTAGGGAAACTAATTCAAGAACGCGGGGATTCGGTAAGAAAATTTTACACCCAAAATGTATTAAAAGAAAAAAAAAATAATAAAAAATCTGACATGAGTTGTCAAAAAAAAAACCACTTATTAATTTTGTTCGCCTAGCTAGATTTTTTTTTTATTTGAAGGTTGCTATGGTTAACTGTTAAAATAAAATTGTCTTATTGGCCTAAAGTGACAGGTGTCAAAATTTCTACCAAGTAAATTGCCTAAATAAGACTAAGTACCAGTTCTACATCTCGGATGAGAGCGGAGGGAGTAGATTTCCATGTCACGTGGTTTTGGAGCAAGCGGAGTTAATCCGGAATATTGACTAAGTTCCAATATTACATCTTGGGATGAGAGTGGATGGAGAATATTATCATGTCACGTGGTCTCGAAATTAGGAGGGAAGGGGGTTAAATAGTTGTTAAAAAACACTAAGTGATTAATGAACGACCACCTAGGTGGACATAGCCTTACAATTTTAGAAGTAATAGTCCCATATACATAAATATTCTGCTTCAACCACTAAGCGTCTTAGCTACGTTGTTAAAAGCTGAAAAAAAGTTAGTAGAAAAACAAATATTAGAAACCCTTTGCAACCTTTTTTTCAGTGAGGGCATAAAGTCCATCGCCCACCCCCTCTAACTTTTAAACCATTTTTTATATACTGTCAAATTGATGAAATGTGAAAGGGTTTTATATGATAAAATTCTCCATTTTTTAAGTTTAAAATAACAATTTCATATCTTGCAGCTTTGCTTAATTTTAATTTTTTTATTGAAATAGTGGATCATGTAAACCTTTATTTCATTCATTTCAAATGGCGACTAATTTTGATTTGATTTCGAGACGTAGTTTTAACTTTAATAGGGAACAATTAATTTTGCCTGTTCAGTCGTCAAAAAATCCAAAACCATCATTTATTTAATCAAAAATTAGAGGGGACGTCGGATTTTATATACTCACTGAAATAAAATTTTTTCTTGCGTGTAGTTTAAATTGTTTTATTTACATTTATAGTTCTAAAAATTTGAGTAGTGTAATATTCATCATTGAAATCATTTATATTGTCCCCTTTGGTTTTGCTGTGGAATGACTGTTTAAAAATGATTCATATTTTTAACACTACCTTTTAATTATATTCAGGCATATGTGTATCTCTCTTACTGGCGCCCTGTGTTGTGCCTATTTATTATAATAAAAAAATAGACAGTAAAACAAAATGTGAAGACCAGAAATCGTTGCATTTACCCTTATTTAAATTAGGAGAATTAATAGTAATAACGATAACCTATTTTACTCCTTCTGGAGTTTTAGTTCACCAAACTAATTATGCCATAAAAGTTTATTTTATTATATTTTTGATTGAAATTCAGCTTAAAATTTAGTAGACACAAAAAGTATTACTGAATATTTAAGAATTTAGCTTTCGATAAATTTTGCTAGGTTCTGTTGTCTACAATATGACTTTTTTTTAATTTTCAGGATTGGTTTTCACGGCAGCAACTGGTCCTTGTAGTGCTCTTTATTAATATTTCATTGGCCATAATGTTTTTTAAACTGCTGACATAGTATAAGATAAGCGTCGGCCCAGACGCAACTTGAGGACATCAATTTTAATATCTTAATTTAAAAAAATTTTTGAATATTCTATTGACTTTTACTGGTCATCATTCCCCGTATATACACGATACTTTTGGGGAATGTACGCCAAAATGTTTTGGGAAAATGGGATCCTGATATGGGATTTAAAAAAAATGGTCAGGACCGAGAAGACATGTGTACTCCCAAAAATGGAACTAAAGGGTTTAGTGTGTATTTTAAAAAACATTTATCTTACTGTTGGGGTTTTTCAAATTTTATCTTTTTTTGTTTTATGTCTTGTTTTGTTAACTAAAATTTATAGTTTATTGTTAAAAACTAAATTATGCTTAGATACCCTAATTTAATTATTTTGTGTAATTCATGTTTTAAATTTTTTAATCTATAAAAAAAATATTTTTTTTCAAAATATCTTATGTATAATAAAAAAAAAAAAACAAGGGGCTCTATTTATCTAGTTCATCCAGAATATTAATTATTATTGTTAATTACATATAGCTATAAGATAGGTACAAAACAAAGGTATAAAATATAATTAAATTTTTTATTTTTTAAATTTTTAAACGTTATAATCAGTCTTTTAGTAACTCCCAAAACTTTAAATATTTTTAATCCTTTTTTCCCCCACTAGTTTTATTTCTTTATATTATAATTTTAAAAATTTTAGTTTACCCCCTTAAAAAAATATCCCAAACATTTTCTATTTAATTATTTTTATTTTTTTTTCCCTGTATAACTAAAACTTTTTCAAATATATTTTTATTTTTTGGATATGTGATTTTTTTAATTTGATTGCAAAAATAGGATATTAATTATTTTTAAATTAACGAAAATAATTGTTATATTTAAGTAGGAAAGTTTTTTTTTTTTCAGATTTAAGATGTTCTCTTTTTTTATAATGTTAATTTTGCTGCAGAAAATGTATAATTGGAATACGAAACCATATTTTACAAATAAACTCTTCAAAATTAAAAAATTTAAATCTATTCTGTTAGGTACTATAAATTCTTAAAGTCTAAAATCCACTATTTTGTGCTGTTCATACTTTTTTAAATGATTCGTTTTAAAACCATATTGTTTTTTACTTTTTAAACATACCAATTTTACCACTAATGTATAATGTACAATTACAAATATTTAAAAAATTCTAATATATGGATCAACAATGTATGATTTATACTACCCCAATGTGTCACTTTTTTTTTTAATTTAATAAAAGGGCTGATTAAAAAAATTTTCCTTGGTCATATTGACTTTTTGACTTTGTGTTTTTTTTTTCCTTATTAAAATACCCTCTTAATAAAACCATAATTTAAAAAATGTATTGTTATTGTGTCTTTATGTTTTTGAAAATCGGTCCAGCCTTTTGCGAGTTCAAGCGTTTTAAATTAAGCTCAAATATATTACAAATAAATAATCAATAGTTGCTTGCAACCGAGCTTTAATTTTTTTACAAATTTTATTCGACAAGTAGGTAACTTTATCGGGCCAAATAATGTTGAATATTAGTTGTCTATTAGTACAGGATCCCACTGCTCGATTCTGCAGGTATCTGTTTTTTAAACCAATTTATGAATTTTAAAAGAAGTATGCAATGGATTAGGGATAGGTTGCCTAAAAAAAAATTAGCCTTATCTGTAATTAATTTTAGTATGATTAATTCGCCCAACTTGCACTATATGTTTTTTAATGATTTTTACGACATTTGAAAGATAATAATGTCACAAATTGAAGGAATGGTTGCCAGCTCTCAGTCAGCCGCAGCGTTGGGGTTGCCAGCTGTAACAGGTATATCAGTGTTAATTGTTTACATTTACCTGTTTTTCTTTTTAAATTTTAATTACAAAATATATACAGGGTGCGATTCAATTTCATGCATGGGATCTGGGGAAATCGTAAGAGATACGAATCGGTTAAAGTATGACAAAGTTGTGTTTTTTCCCAACTAAAAATTCCATTTAGAAAAGTTGCAAAATTCGAGTATTCAGATACCCGGGAAAAAAAAAAAATTGCAATTTCTTTTTTTTTTTTTCTGACGTTATTTAAAAAATAGGAAAAAAAAAGACACTTTTTTGGCCCTTTAAAGCTCCTAAAAACAGCTTGAAGATTTTGACACGTTTTTTCTTTAAAACCCATCATCAACAATTTTTTAAATATAAACCCTGGGTTTTTATTTAATTTTTTGACCCCCTTAAATTCCCAATTACAAAAATGTATAACATAATATTATTAACAAGATGGAACGTCCCTATAAAAAATGATGTGCTTTCCCTTATTAACTCATTGTCTCTTATGGAAAATATGTTTATTTACCAAAAAATTTTAAAATGTTATGGTACATCATTGTAATTGGGATTATAACTCTTTAAAAATGCAATAAACAATTTTGTGCCGTTTTAAAAAAAAAAAGTTGATGATGGTTTAACAAAAACCACAAAATCTCTCAATCTGTTTGTAGAGCTTAAAAAGTGGCCACAAGAAACTGTTTTCCATATCTCTTTTTAAAAAACGTCAGAAAAAATAAGAACAAATCTGCAAATTTTGTTTTTTCCGGATATCCCCTAAAGTATGGTTTCTTCCACGCGGCAGTTGCATGCGACTGCCGCAATCGATAACGCATGCGGCCGCCGTTTAATCAGGGGTTTCTTAGGACCCGGGGTCAAACCTCCCCATACAAAATTAAAGTTTTCCCCAAAGGGAAAATTTTGGGGAAAGGGAATAAACTTTTTTGGAAATTTTATGGTATTAATTAGATAAAGAAGAAGAAGAGATGACAAAATACTATTACAATTAGCCAACCCGGAAGATAGCAATGCCCCTATAAATCCAATATTTAAGCAAAGACGCGATGAGGGTGGTTATACTACATTAATAAATCGACATCTGCAACAGAATAAAGTAAAATTTAGAGAATATTTTAGACTGAATAAAGCACAGTTTAATTTTTTTCTTGACTTAATAAAAGACGATATAAAGTCCGAGGTTTAATATCCAATAACCCCCGGGAAAAATTAACCATTATATTAAGGTAAGTCTGTACAGGCTGTTCCAAATTCGAGCCTTATCATTAGGATCTCGAAAATTTGAAGAGATACGAGGTTGGTTAAATGGAGGCAAAGTTGCGCAATTTGATGCTATTTAAAATGCCACCTTAGAAGTTTAAAATTTTTGAATATTCCGAAGACTTTTGGAAAAAAAACGATTATTCGCGATTTCGTTTTTGTGTTTTGATGACTCTATTTGAACAGATGTGACAAAATAAATTTTACATTCCCATTGCTACTTTTTCTGTTCTACAAGACGTTTCGTCTTTGAGCTGCCATCATCAACTGTTTTTTTGAAATACGGCTCTGGGTTTTTTTATTATGGATTTTAGAAGCTTTTAAGTTCCAAAAACCAATAATGTATTTCGCTTATTCAAAAAACTTATATTAATGGCAATTTCCATAAGAAACCCTGAGTTAAAAGAAGGGGTCAGACAATTGATTTTTGGGAGGATCTTAGGAAAAAATTAAAAGATTTTTTTTGGGAAGTCGAAACATCATTGGATTTGGGATCCTTAAAGTCTAAAATCCCCTAATAAAATCCAGGACCATATTTAAAAAAATAATAAAATATCCCGACGCACCCCCGACTGCGGCTACACTGCTTTTTCCCAACAGTCCAGTCCATCAATCGAGTGGTTGATAGCGGAGCATAGGGCCGCCGCTCGGACAAACCAGGCACTTTTAAAAGCATGATAGGATGCTTTGCGGCTAACGTAGTGCGTTAGCTGCATGCGGCCCGCGTGGAAGGAAACAACCAGATCAATTTTAATTTTTAAAGTGGAAGGGATAGTTCGCAAAAAAACTTTGCAAAAATTAAACGACTTGGTATCTCTTACGGTTTCAGAGATCCCATGAATGCACCGAATCTGTGGCACCCTGTATATATTATATTTTTTATTTGGATTTTAAATGCCCTAAATTTTTTGGGGAAAAATATTAAAAATTTTAGTTTGTTTAGTCTGGAATAGCTAGGCCGACTTTTAAAAACAAAGCTATATTAAGTAGAGAATTTAAGGGCCCTTAAAAAATGACCCCAACTTTCATTTAAAAAAAAGGTGAGAGTGCCCCCTTGGCACTAGGCCACGTGATCACAATATTTTTTATGCCAAAAAAGTAGTTTTAGTGATACCCTCTTTTACCTAAATTTTACCCGACCTTGATATCTAGCCCCGATCAAAAGTTAAACGATAGAGAGGGGACTTTTAAAAGTCACTTTTTTACTTAAAAAATGAAAAGCGCGCTGGTAAAAACTTTGTCCCTAGCGCCTTGCTTGACTTTTCTGTATCCTATTTTTTTAATATCTGAAATATTGCCCCCTTACTGATTTAATAAGTTATGTAACTATCGTCTGAAAAAAAAACAGAAAAACTTAATTTAGTTGAAAACTAACCCCAGATCATTCTCTTCTTAATTCGTTTAAGGTCTTAACCCAAAATAAACCCTGTTGCTTAATGCTAAAAAAAAATTCCAGCTCAATTTGGGGGGAACTACGATGTTATCCGGCTCGAGGCCGTAATCGAAGCCCCTATTATTTCGAAGGAAGCTATTTCACTACACATTTAGATGCTGCAAAATGCACTTTGCACTTCCAAAATTTGGTAATTGTCTCGAAATGCCTCCTCTCCGATTTTAACCAAATTTGGTATACGGGGGTTTTTTGGGGCGCTGATTACGAATCCGAAAATTTTTTTGGGCACTATATTCCCCCTTCTTTACATACAATTCATGATTTTTACACTAAAGTGGCGCACAATACTTTATAAACACCTTTTAAAACCTCGTATTTTTATTTATTTTACACATTTTTTCCATTAAATTGCTCACTTTCAAGTTCAAAGGCAGCGGCCATTTTTGCTTATAAAACCCCTAGTGTATACCTGGTTGCGGCTACGTTGCGGCGTGTGAAAATGGAGGTTTGCAATTAAATGCAAAAAAAAGGGAAAAATAGTTATAAAAACAAGTTTTAAAAGATTGTGCCTTTTAGTGTAAAATTAAAATTCTGTGCAAAAAAGAGAAAATAGTACAGTATATAAACAATAGACCAGTAGAACCACTCGCCGCTGGGCGAAATTCGTCCCGTCTCATCCCGTTGAACCGCAGCAAAATAGTTTGCTGCGGATTGCCCGTATCCCAGATAGATTGGTGCGGGGTGTCGCCGAGTTGTATAGGGTGGATCGATTTTTAGGTTCGTATATAAAAATTAGTTTGGTTTCTTTGGGGTTTTACTTTTTTCTAAAGATATTTTAATTTTTTTTTTTAAATTTTTTTTTTTTAAGATATTTAAAATTTAAATTTTTTTAAAAAAACCTTTTAAAAAAAAAAAAAAAAAAAAAAAAAAAAAAAAAAAAAAAAAAAAAAAAAAAAAAAAAAAAAAAAAAAAAAAAAAAAGAAAATTCTACCCGATGAACGTGTGTCGACGATTTTAGGGTGACGATTTTTCGTTTTATAAAAGTTAACTTTTTTTTTTTTTTTATATGGACCAAAAAGTAACATATTTAATTTGTATTTTTTTCATTATTTTTTAAAAGAATTTTTAAAACATTAAATTTTTTTTATACTTTGTTATGCCGGGTTGTTCAATAAATATGGTATATATAATTTTTAGATATATATAGATAAATATAAGATATATTATATTATTGTATCTATATATATATATATATATATATATATATTATATATTATATTTTAATAGTGTATATATATATAATATCTTATAAAAGTTGCGACTTGATTCCTAAGATAGGTATTTAGAAAAAACTGACTTTAAAAATAATTAAAACAAATAACGCATTTTTATTGTATTTAAAATTCAACCGATGGCTTTTATATATATAAGTGACTTTTCGTTTTTGAAAAGCCATCGTTAATTATTTTTTTTATAAGGACCCTAAAAGTATATTATTATATAATATATATATATATATATATATATATATATATATATATATATATATATATATATATATATATATATATATATATATATATATATATATAATACATATATAGACATATATATAAAATAAAGTTTATGATGGTACTTCAAAAACGAAACGTCGAACTTGAAATGTAGAAGCGACATCAAATGTTAAGCATAAAAAGTGCTAATGAAAAAACGTTATTTAAGAAACTTTTAATGTAACTGATTGAGACAAAAATACTTTGTTTCATTGGTCGAGTGTGTGGTAGATGAATTCGGAGAATGGAAAAAAGAGGGCGTCAAAAAGATACCCTTATCATTCGTTTATGATACTTTTTTAGTTTATAACTTGTTTCTTTTGTAAAATATTAATATGCCTATATTAGGCTCCATACCTCTGTCTTAACATATGTGTTGGTTTCTGTTGGAATAAAGGAATAAAGAAAGATGCCGACGGATCGAAGGGCGATTTTTTATGGGATTTATTGCTGTCGTAAAAAAGATTATACCAATAAAGGAATGACCCACATGAAGGGGTATTGTTAATAATTACTAATTAAGTAGGGTTCTTTTTTTTTACAATAATTGCGTTTATATATGGAAGGATAGGACCTGGGGGCTGGGTTTGTATGCTTACGAGATATGAACAATAAAAAGGATACGTTAACATACTACTGTGTAGCAACTCTTTTTAAAAGTCCACACTTTTAGGAGGATACTCGCTAATTTATAAGGACCGAGAATGATGTTTTTTGCAACATTGTGCAACTTTTTGTGAAATTAAACACGCAATAAACATATTTATTATAGTCATCTTAGTTTCAGGAGTCCAGTTATACGTAGACTTATTGAAAAGCTGTAATATGATTTTAACAGAAACTTTTACATAGAATTTAGTATATTTTTAAATGCTTAAATTAGCCATTTTCTGGTCTTTCAAAAATGTATACTGGTGTTTAGTTATTTTGATAATGTTATTAATTATTTTTTGGCATAATTTTATTATAGGTAACTCATATTTTAATTTTATTTTTATATACAGGGTGCAACAGATTCCAGTGCATGCATGGGGATCTCGAAACCGTAAGAGATAAGTCGTTTAAATTATGGCAAAGTTGCGCATTAAAGGTGCCTAACAACATGCCGAGTAGAAAGTTTTAAAATTCCGAGTACTTCCGGAGATATCCAGAAAAACCGAAATTTGCTGATTTCGTTTTAATTTTTCTGACGTTATTTAAGAGATATGGAAAAACAAAAGACACTTTCTTATGGCCACTTTTTAAGCTCTACAAAACAGCGTTGAGAGATTTTCCGTATGACATTTCGTTTTTATTAAACCATCATCAACTTTATTTTTTAAATGCGGCACTCAATTGTTTATTGCATTTTTTGAAGCAGTTAAAATCCCAATTGCAATGATGTATAACACTTAATATTTTTTTGTTAAATAAACATATTTTGCATAAGAGACAATGAGTAAGACAAGGAACGCACATCATTTCTTATAGGGGCGTTCCATATTTGTTAATAAATATTAAGTGTTATACATTTTTGTAATTGGGATAATAAGAGGTTCAAAAAATTAAATAAAAAACCCAGGTTCGTATTTAAAAAAATAAAGTTGATGATGGTCTAACAAAAACGAAACGTCGTACGGAAAATCTCTCAACGCTGTTCTGTAGAGCTTAAGAAGTAGCCATGAGAAAGTGTCTTTTGTTATTCCATATCTCTTTAAATAACGTCAGAAAGAAATAAAAACAAAATCAGCAAATTTCGGTTTTTTCCGGATATCTCCGGAAGTACTCGGAGTTTTACAACTTTCTAATCGGCATGTTGTAAGGCACCTAAATGCGCAACTTTGCCATAATTTAACCAACTTCGTATCTCTTACGGTTTTCGAGATCCCCATGCATGCACTCGAATCTGTGGCACCCTGTATATTTATAAAAACTTTTAATGAAATGGCCGGAGACTATGTAATTGGAGGAAAATTAAAAAATCTATTTCAAAATGTCTCGTTAATCCATCCTTGTAGTAATTTTCCACCCAATTACTGCATTTCCTTATACACAAGGGTACAAATTTATTTAACATTAAAATTTGCAAATCGGGATATAAAAACTTTTAAGATTAATTTACAAAACTCAAAACTTACTACTTTGAAGAATTTGTAATTTTGTTTGTATACAATTATGTACTTTAGTTATAAGATTCTCATGTGTATTATATCTGTACGATAAGCAATTAAGGCTCTTTATTATTTTAAATCATACTGTTAATTTATCATTTCTTTGAGTTGCTAAAGAGGAACTATGTATCTATGCTTGTTACATATTCAGTATTTTTTTATTTAAATATATATATATTATATTTGTTTAAGAGATCATATGCTTTTTATTATCCTTGCGGCTTATTTTCTATAGTTATTTTGTATTAAAATTATTCCTGCCATCCTATTTTTAATAAACACAAAATTTACTTTTAAGTCTCCCCTGTAAGGTATCGTAACAATTCGTAGACGCCGCCCGTCGTGCAAGCCCTCGTAGCAACAAAGACTGCACCGCTTTCCGGAATTTCGGCGGACCGTGTTTATATTAGGCCAGACAAAGGTTCCGCAGCTAGTGAAATAACTTGCTATGATCTTTAAACTATGGTCTCTACCTACAGGTCTCTATCCTAGGGCAATTAGAAAGTAAACAAATGTTCGTTTGTTAACAGCTTAAATAGTTTTACGTCATAGAGGTAACTTAAAAGGCATTTTCTTAATTTAAGGTTTTTTTGTAAGATAAAACAGAGAAATATTTTTTAACATGATTTAATATTAATTTTTTTAATCCTTATTCTAAAAAATATATGACAAGGAATTATTAAATAATAAATTTAGTAGAATAGTATTCAGCTTAAAATTATAGCCATTATTCACTAATCAGCCAAAATAGTCTGATACATATTTTTTCACAATTTTACGATTTTTAAGAAAAATGTGATACATTTCGGTAAAAGATTGAGAGTTTTGAAAAAGATCTTAAAGTCTCCTGGTATATCAAACATTTACAACTTAACATATGATCTTGTAAATAATAGTGTTTAATATCTAATATATCTCTTCACGGGTCCCTTGAGCATATATCGACTAGATGCAGCCTTGCTGCTCGTCAGTGCGAACAGCGTACAAGAAGGAAAAAGCGACATTAAGTCCAATCACTTTCTCGCTCTGCGTGCTGATTGGACGGCCAACCGATAAGCACGCGGAGCGATAGAGAAAATGGATTGGATTAGATTAGATTTCATTTCACCATGGATTAATGGGCCGATATTCTTGATATCTGTGATAAGCACATATTATTCCCTTCTGCCGGGCCGAATGGCTTAACCTCCATAATATCAATAATATATGTCTATTATTAAGCCCACAAATACATAATAAAATAACAATTATGTTATATCTATTAATATTACAGAATACTCTAGGAAACTTATAACACTCTTTATGTTACTTTTAGAAAATTATATTAGATTGTTTTTGTTAAAGAAAAACTCTTTAAATTTAAGTAGTATATCTTATTTTGCTATTTTATAAGGTTGATAAATATTCCGCTTTTACTTTATTATTTATAGCAACCCTAGTGCCCATATGAACAGCAACTGCACCATCTTGTGGCACCTTTTAGAACGGAGTTTTACATAAAAACAATCCCCGTTTTTGAAGCATTGCTATTCCACTCCCTCCTGTAGTCCTGCATAGTTTTACTACTGTTAGTAATGCTGTCGAGTGTGGAGAGACTAGAAATTCTTGTCTCTCGACTCTTCTCGGCGTTTGAGCTTATAATATAATGATATGATTTTTATTGGAAATAAAAAAGGTTTGAAGTAAAATCCTGGTAAAAGACCTTGAGAGAATCAAGAAGGTAGCGAGAGAAGAGTATCTCCCGACTACCGCATCTGACGACACTTAGTAGTCATTTTAATATTAGCATATATGAAGTACTAACAATAATATTTATTAAGATAGACTAAATTTAAAATCATTTTCAAAGGTTTAAACTGACAACTATAAGAATTGGTCTGTTAGGCTTTGAAATACACAATGTAGGGCAAGAAAATAGTTTTTTTTTTATTTTGAACAAATTAAAATGTAATACTTATTTTGGAGATAAAAGAAATAAATATATTGATTTTAGGGTAAAACCTCTATATTTTCATCACTTTTATAAAAACAAAAAAGGTCTACATGATATCAAAATTATAATATTGTCATGAAGAAAACACAACTGGTAAAGAAGATTTAATTTTCACGGCAATAGACTAGGTTTAAACCCTAAATCTTTTTTAGTGCGGCTGCAAGAATTAAAGATTCAATGTAAAAATAAATATTTAAAGATTGGGGGAATTAAGCAAGTGAGACTTACCTCTAATACATCATTAACATTGCTTCCAGGAGTCGCACTTAAAGCCAATACCCGAAAGTTCCTGTGATTTTGTTCAAGGAGTCTGCGAATGACTTCACAGTAGGCATGGTTTCCTTGGCTTTATGAGCCTCATCAAATACCAAACATTTTATTTTGGGTCCTAATTCTGCAATTTTGTTCAAATCGTTTTGAAGGACTTGAGGCGTAACAAAAAATACTCTTTTTCTGCCCAAATGTCACTTCTTGATGATGAGGCTTTTGCACCTAAAACGCGAATAGTCTAAGGTAGCATAAAAATCATAAACTGTATTACCAGTACAAGCCATGCTAGGCACGATCAGTAACAGGGTGAGTGACTGGCAGTAACCAACATGTGTTCTTGGGTATGGTTTGGAATAAAAGTTCTTTCTCAATGACATTATCCAGAAATTAATGGAGGGTATTTAAGAGGTAATAGTTATCTAGTTATAGTATAACGTCCATGGTAGCACTACCGCGTTGTCGAAACTACAATATCTGCGTGTTTCGGTATTGGGACAACATTAATGAAATGGGAAAAAATGTACCTAAAGTACACGATCCAAATTTAAAACGTCCTTTTCCCATCGGCTAACCAAAAAAAAATTTAAACCCCATAAGAACTTTGAAAGCAGTTATTTCTGAAAACCTTTGGTAATAAAATAAACTTTTAAAATGTCAGTTTTAAATGTTTCAGTCTGCAAATAAAAAAAAAAAATAATAATTTTTTAATATATTTTTTTCCAGTTAAAAATTTAAAAAACAATTGACAACAGAGCTACCCAGAAGCTTTGTGCGATAAGTAGTCAGTTGTATATTGTGCTCATCGGCCCGGCCGCGATATTTTTGTTTGTTTTTAAATCGGATAAATATGCCGATATATTTTAAATTCAAGGCAAACGTAGTGCAAGGGTACCAAAGAGTTATGAAAACGGAATGTGTGCGACCGAGACATCTTATTCTTTAGGAAACATAAAAAAGTGCTGTTTTAAAGCATAATAATTTGTGTTCTTAAAATTGATATTAAGCCTATTCTTGTGGTAAGTGCAATTATTTTTTAATTACAAATAAAAACCAAACAATAATTTATTGTTTTTTACTTAAATTTAATTCCAAATTAAATATAAAAATAAATTGCAAGAAGTAATTTTTATTATTTGTATGTAAATAAACATTTCTTTAAAAAAGTGTAAATATGTTAAACCTCGCAAAAAACGTTTGTCGTTCGACTCGCTGCAATGAAGCCGGCGCGGTGTTGCCAACTTTTTTAAACTTTGAAAGGCCATATTTCAAAAACAATTAACTTTTGACCCATATGTTCTTGGCTTTTTCGACTTGTTTTGAGCTCCACTATCGCCCATTAAAATCGTGAGCATCATACTTTTTACACCCTGTATATATGTACATATATATATATATATATATATATATATATATATATATATATATATATATATATATATATATATATATGTATGTATATATATATATATATATATATATATATATATATATATATATATATATATATATATATATATATATATAAGGTGTTGAAGAGAAAAAACTTTTTTATTTTTGATTTTATCGAAAAAAGCTACTCTTGATAAAAAAATTTTGCTACTTCTAAAAGTAAGATTGGGATAGAAACATTTAACATATTTTATACGCGGTGTTCAGAAAATTGAAAAAACTTAAAATAATACAAGAGTAAAGTACATTTATGTGAGAAGATATGGAAATCAGTTACTAGGAAAAGTGGTTCAAAATTAAAAGGTAGTCTCTAATACCAATTTTCGAAAAAATCGGCCTACTTTTATTTATTTGTGAATAAATTTATTTAAATATCAATTAAATTTTTAATATTAATTTTATTAAATTTTTTGCTGTTAAGTAAGCATTTAAAGCTGACGTAACTGCGGGTAATGAATTATAAAAGCGAAGTGTCAATAAAGCTTGTCACTATCAACGCCTACTAGTACAATAATGAGTTGTTAATTTGGAATTAGTTAATTAATATTAAAATAATTTTTATCACAAATTAATAAAAGTAGGCCGATTTTTTTAAAAATTGATATTAGGAAAATCTTTTACTTTTGAACAGCTTTTCTAGTAACTTATTTCCATATCTTCTCAAATAAATGCACTTGACTCTTGAACCATTTAAAGTTTTTTCAATTTTCTGAATACCGCGTATAAAATTTGTTAAATGTTTTTATCCCAATCTTACTCTAAAAAGTAGCAATTTTTTTTCAAGAGTAGCTTTTTTTGATAAAATTAAAAATAAAGAGTTTTTTACTATTCAACACCTTTTCCGTGGACGTACTGGTGTGTCCACGGAAAAGGTGTTGAATAGGAAAACGTCTTTATTTTTAATTTTATCGAAAAAAGTTACTTGATGATCTTTGCTACTTCTTAAAGTAAGATTGGGATAGAAACATTTAACATATTTTATATGCGGTGTTCAGAAAATTGAAAAACTTAAAATGGTACAAGAGTAAAGTGCATTTATTTGCAAAGATATGGAAATAAGTTACTAAAAAAGTTGTTCAAACGTAAAGGTAGTCTCTAATACCAGTTTTCGAAAAATCGGCCACTTTTATTTATTTGTGATTAAAATTTCATTATCAATTAACTAATTCCAAATTTTTGTACTAGTAGGCGTTGATAGTGACAAGCTTTATTGACACTTCGCTTTTATAATTTATTAGCTGCAGTATCGTCAGCTCTAAATGCTTACTTAACAGCAAAAAATTTGATAATAAATTGACATTAAAATAAATCTAATTACACAAAAAATAAAAGTGGGCCGATTTTTTCGAAAATTGGTATTAGAGACTACCTTTTAATTTTGAACAACTTTTCCTAGTAAATTATTTCCATATCTTCTTAAATAAATGCACTTTACTCTTGAACCATTTGAAGTTTTTTCAGTTTTCTGAACACCGCATATAAAATATGTTAAATGTTTCTATCCCAATCTTACTTTTGGAAGTAGCAAAATTTTTTATCAAGAGTAGCTTTTTCGATAAAATCAAAATTAAAAAAGTTTTTTCTCTTCCACACCTTTTATATATATATATATATATATATATATATATATATATATATATATATATATATACATATATATATATATATATATATATATATATATATATATATATATATATATATATATATATATATATATATATATATATATATATATATATATATATATATATATATATATATATATATATATATATATATATATATATATATATATATACGAAATTTACTGTATAAATAAAACAATTTAGGTTTACCTGTCAGTTCTGCTGTTACTTCCGGTGGTATTGCCATTATATTGTAACATGCATCTATTTGTTGCTTTACCAGAGGTTTTGTTGGTGCCATAAAAATAACTTTACCATGAGGATACCATCGATAAATATTATACATTATCACAGCTGCTATAAAAGTTTTACCCAAACCTGTGGGTAAACTTACCTAAAAATAATAATACCTGTTAAAATATAAAACACAAAAAAACTTAATATACTTGTAAAATCGTTTGTTTATTTATCATCCAGACAATAAACACAAGTTGTTTCTATTTTAGCAATTTAGTTTGGTTTTTTGAAGTATAGTTTTTTTTAAATAAACATACAAAGAAAAGAGCTATATTAGACCTGTTTAAAAACGGACCTCTATGTGTCGGCTTTTTTAACATTTTAACAACACAAAAAATATTTAGATGTAATAACAGCAACTGTATTTTATATTTTGACACAGTTTAAGTTTAGTATGGGAGTAAGGTCCAATTAAGACAACACAGTTAAATAGATTTAAACAATATTTAATCAATAGGCCATGGCCAAAAAGTCATGCTAGAAGCATATTAAAGATTATTCATTAACAAATAAATTTATAACTATAGCATCTAGAATAACATATTACTGATATTTTAATATTTGAGAAGCAGCAATCAAATATTTAACTTAAGGTGAAAATGTCTGACTTTCTTTACTGCTTGCAAATATCAATGTCTATAAAAAAGAAATTTTAATTTTATTTTGAGCATAAATTAGGTAAATGGTCCTACATCACACAGCGAAAAATTAAAAACAATGTAAGTCTAAATTAACTTTAGTCACTTTAAAAAACGATAGTGCCCCTGGTCTAGATGGAATTTCAACAAAACTTATTAAACTTGTTCATTTGAACATTGTAAAACCCTTAACGTATCTTATTAATCTTATATTTGAAACAGGCAAGTTCCAAGGTACTTTAAAGAATCTGTAGTAACACCAATTTTTAAAGAAGGAGAAAAATCAAAGATACAGAACTATCGTCCAATTAGCCTGATTAGTACCCTAGCAAAGATATTTGAAAAATGTTTAAAGGATAGACTAATCGGCTTTCTAAAAACATGACACCCTGTCTGTAAACCAATTTGGATTTACAGAGGAATTGAGCACAACCGATGCAGCATACACTTTAACAACGGAAGTTATTAACAACTTCAATAATAACAAAAAAAATATAGCTGTATTTATTGACCTGGCCAAGGCTTTTGATACGGTGCCGCACCGAGGGCTGCTGGAGGTGTTGTCACACTATGGAGTTCGGGGAGTGGCGCTGGAGGTCTTTGACAGCTACCTCAAGAAAAGAGAGCAATATTTAAAAATCAATGACATAATTAGCAGACCTCAAATAATAAAAACTGGAGTACCACAAGGAACAATATTAGGACCAATATTGTTTATAACATATATTAACTCCTTGCTTGAATTGGATATTAATGGTAGAATCATATCATATGCCGACGATACCGCTCTTTTGTTCACGGGAAAAACTTGGACTGAATGTAAGAGAAAGCAATACAGGGTTTTAGGATGGTAAAACGATGGTTGGAATCCTTTAAGTTATCATTGAATTTAGCAAAAACAAACTATATAGCTTTTTCAATAAACAAAACTAACAGACCTAATTTTGAAACTTTAATAATAGATGAACATGGACAAGAAATTAAAGCAGTAACAAAAACTAAATATCTTGGCTTAATCATTGATCAGCATTTAAAATGGAACGAACATATAACATACCTAACAAAAAAATAAGAAACCTGGTCTACAAGTTCTACTTATTGAGGGAATTTCTTGGTCCGAAAATACTAACATTAGTGTACAAATCCTTGATAGAATCTTTAGTGCGATATGGTTTAATTTTATGGGGAGGCATATATAAAAGTAATTTGCGGCCAGTGTTGATCGTACAAAACTACATACTGAAAATAATATTTAATAAGTATAGACTCTACCCAACTAGCTTACTGTATAATAGGGAAATTGGTAATATATACTATTGTATATGCATGCTGCATCCATGTATGTACATAAAAAAGAGATACTACAAAAATTTGTTAATCATAGGCACCAAACAAGAAACAATGTAAATAAACATATTGTAATTCCTGATTGTACAAAAACAGTAACATTAAAATTTGTAAACTTTTTGGCGCCGAAATTCTACAATCTACTGCCACTTAAAATCAGAGACATTTCTAATCATAAGATTTTTAGTAAACATTGTAGGAAATATATTTTTGATAATTATAATACCTTCATTAAAATAATGCAGTAAATTAATTTAAAATGGAACAAAACTTTGAAAGAACTCGTTTAGAATTGGAAAATTTGTTGATTTATTTATTGTTTGTAATTCGGGTTTATTTCGAATATTGTTTGGTGTGATATTGTTGTTATATATTGAATATTAGTTAAGAGTTCTACCGACACATACAGGTGCAGTAAGTACCTAGGTGTCATTATTATTATTATAAAAAGCATTTTGTTAAGTTTCAAAATTTTTATTGTAAACATTGTAAACATCTTGTAATTTTGTAGTCAATAAATAAATAAATAAATAAATAAATAAATAAATAAAAATACACCGACTTTCAATAGTCTTATAACCCCAATTGTAAGTAATATGAAATAAGATTTTTAAAAAGTTAAAGGTATACCACAACAAATTTACAAATATAAAAGTAAATCATATCTATTGATTACAATTCAAGGTGTTTTTTTAATATTGCATATATTCTATTGCTATAATTATCAGGCGGACTTCTTGGATAAATATTTAAAAAAATATATATTTATAATCATATATCCTAAACTTCTTAACTTACCATCTATAGGGCGGTAAAATTTAAAGAAATAAAATGCAATGTTTCTAAGACTTTTATACAAGTGGATACACATAGGCACGTGAAATCTAGGATAGATGTTTATTTTTTATCAGGCTTTCTTACAACAATATTTGTAATAATATGCTACCGCACGAAAGCATCCAAATTTGCAACTCTCGATGATTTTTTTACACTTTAAAAAATGGTGTGACATGTATTAATTTTTTTTTACTCGAAAACGGCATGATTTACAAATAAAATGCACAAGACAGAAAAGTTTTTGTTTAGTACCATTTCCTTAATTTCAAATTTTCAACCCCAAAAAAAGATACTATGGAAAAGCCATTAAGGATTGCAGATTTCAACCCTTTCCTAGGGAAGCAGAGGATTACAAATACTGTTTTAAGAAAGCCTTTGAAAACATTAACATTTATCCTAGATTCCAAGTGTCTATCTTTATCTAAACTTACTTTTTTTTCTAAAACTTTACTGCCCTGTACTTTAAAAGTTAAAAAGATTAGGACATACATTAGGACCGGTTTTCGAATTTTTATAAAATGAGACTGTAAAATTTTTCCCAACATGAAAGAAACACCTTGTTTAGTGAAAAAACCAAAAAAATAAAACCACCCGTTTTATTTTTTTGGTTTTTTCACTAAACAAATAAAAAAAATTTAAATTTAAAAAAAAAACACAAATAGGAGAAGGCAACTGATAAAGTAGATGGTTAGCCTAAAAATTATTCTCAGCACATAATACCACATATTCGCTGGGGTTCATGTTAATGGAAAATGGTGGCAAATTTAATCGGAAATGCTGATGTCCTCTAAAACTTGCTAAACTTGTCTGATGGAGCCACATATTATTATCAGTAAAAATAAACTGTTTACCTCTTTTCTCACATAGGGAAAGAATTACGGGGTTGATTACATTTTAAAGGTAATGCTAATCTGTGGTTATTCTTAGAACATGAATTAGTTTAGTTCTTCGGCCGTATATTATATCACGCAGCAAAATTTATGTTCACCACAACATGGAGTAGCTCAAAAGGAATTTTCTAGTCTGTGTGTGAGGCTTATGTGTGCCCTGGTTCTGTTTTCGTCACTTACTAAACCAAATCAAAGTCTCATTACTAAAAGAATGTTTCTTTACCGAGCCAATAACTAATTTTGGTTTCATGCAATCAGATTGTCCTGTAGTAATATGTTATAATGGAACTCTTAACAGCCTTAGACTTTAGACCTTAACAATAACCTTCTTATAAACAGTAGGCATCGAACTGTTATGACACAGTTTCAATGAAGTGATAGTCTAATAGGAAAATATTTCCTTGCATTAGTTATCCAATTCATTTTTTATTTGGATTTTATAGTTTTTCGAAATTCTGTGCTGCTACTTAAATATGAATATTGTTTCTAATCAAAATTAACTTTTTCTTATTAGTTTAAATAAGCTGCTGTTTTTCTGTTACAGTCAAGATTCAGATTGATAACGATTTTCTAAACTCAGCTACTCCATTTATATCTGTACCTACAGATTCATTGGCACATTCCTGCATTCACTAAATAAGTAACAAGTAAACAGTCAATTTATTTATCTTCATAGGGAACTTTTTGAAATTTAGCACAACACTGATTGCCACAGTTCTTAGCTTTTCTTACAGTAAGTTGTAGTTATTACAAAAAGTTTATCACTGAACTCTAATTTCTGCTATCAGGGGTTTATACCACTATTCTGCCTCCATATAACTTAACATTGATTATTATTTTTATATAATATCAAAGTAAAATAGCATAATGCATAATGAACAATCTACAGATCTTAGTACCAAAATAAACTCATGGATCACATTTTAATTCAATTCATTAAAATCATCTATTTTCTGTAAACACCTACAGAACAAACAGGTTCTAATTTATCTAAATTTTTACAATCACTGCATTATATATATTTTTCTCATCTAATAAGCTGGGTTTCAGTTATCTGTCGTGAGATTTGTGTTGATAAAGTTAATTATAAATACAGCTGATTGAAAAATTAACTTAAAATAATTTAAAAATAGGTGCTATTTTTAAAAAATGCGTATGAACAAAACAAAGTAGCAAGACTTTTAGTCCTTGTATTTTTTATTTTATTAAAAAAAATTCAAAAAAAGTGATACATGTTTTACAAACCCAACATTTTAAGTTACTGTAAAATTACTGTTTTGTTGCTTATGACCTTACACCTTTCAAGCATTAATATATTGGTTATGAACAATAGACTGAAGGACTCAGGGTCAACACCCTAACATATTATTTGCATGTTACATTAATTTAAAGAATGCACTATTACTTACCAAGGTATTTTTAAGTAATGCCTTCTGAATAATATTGTATTGATAATCTCGAGTAGGAAAGTTTGTTGGATATATCCATGTTTCAGCAGCTTTTAAATCAAGTCCTTCAATGTCTGCTTCCTTACTTAATGCATAGGTTCTAAAAAATATTGTTGAAAAATTATTTTTGATAAAAAGTAGGGGACACTGGGGTTATACGGTTAAAAATTTCGGTGGTTTGATTTTGGAAAGATATTATTAAAAAATATATGTGATACCGGGTTTTTTGTTGCAGAAGCTACATGCTGAATCCTTCCTTTGTAGGAAGGAAGGACATATAGGAATACATCATTTTAATTTAAATAGAAAAACGTAAGTTCTTATTACCACATATAAACTGTTCTTATTATCCCTACTGGGGTAACAAAAACTTGCCTGTGATAAGCTGTATATCTATGTGCATGCTGTATATCTGTTATGCAGTCAT
Source organism: Listronotus oregonensis (assembly GCA_019359885.1). Classification (NCBI taxonomy): domain Eukaryota; kingdom Metazoa; phylum Arthropoda; class Insecta; order Coleoptera; family Curculionidae; genus Listronotus; species Listronotus oregonensis. The sequence continues at coordinate 215,159 of JAHBCN010000019.1, read as the reverse complement.
GGCATAATAAGAACTTTTTCTCAAATGTTCCTATTATCCTAAGCAAAAAAAAGTTTAATCGGACAATCGGTTTAGGAAATGGGTCACTTAATTGTTAGTTGTTGCGGTACTTCAATGGATTATTTTAACAATTTGTTAAGCAAAAATTAAGATACCAGAACTGCCCATTGTCACTTATATTAGAGTTATTGTTATGTTTTCAACAATAAAAAATTTTTTTTTTAAAAAATTCAAAAAAAAAAATTAAAAAAGAATTTAAAAAATTTGGTATTTTATTATGAAGACATTAAACAATTTTGCTTTTTTATGAATTAGGGGTCAGAGAAGCGGGGGGTTTTGGGGGGAAAAAAAAATTTTAATATGACTACCTATCATTTTTAAAAAAAAAAAATAGATAGAATAGTTTGTGTACATTTTTAAGTGAGGGGGAAAAAAAAAAAAAAAAAAAACACTTAAAATCTTGTAGCCATAGCCTTATCCCCAAATTATGTTTTTTGGGGTTTTTTTTAAAAACATTGCTTAAATATCATATTATGAATTTTTTTTGATAATACCTAGAATAGCCTTACACACACCCAGTTTGTCTTGAGTGAATGAAACTTTTAAAAAGAAAACCCGTTTTTAAAAGTTCCTATTACCTCAGTACCCCCAAAAAAATTATAGCTGGTGGCTTTTACAGATCTGTGGGTTATAGATTTTTTAATGTAGCATTTATTTGTAATCAAAGACTAAGTAAGGTCAACACTTATATGGATGTTCAAACCATGTTTTAAAATAAAAATGTATTTAAAATCTTTGATTATTAATAAAATCAGTGATTTTAATCATTAACTTTCTAATAAGTTACACAGAGGATGTATAGGCACTAGATTTTCTGACTACCACCCTCTTTTTTTTGTGGGATAATACAAATATTAAAAAAGTAATGTAAGATGTCACTGCATGTTCAGTACTTGGGAAATATTGATCCCCAAAACGGGCGTAGCCGGGTTTTGTAAAAAAGGGGGCAAAAAAAAAATCCTGGATTATATTGTTTGTTTTGATCTTGTTATTATTATGAGTTTTACATGGGCAGTAAAGGTAGTAATTAAAAAAAAAAAATATATATTTAAAATTTAAAAAAAATTTTTTTAATTTTTTTTTTTTTTTTTTTTTTTTTTTTTTTTTTTTTTTTTTTTTTTTTTTTTTTTTTTTTTTTTTTTTTTTGGGGGACCCCGATAAGGCGAACAACATTGGCTGATCAGTTGCCTCCTCTCTCACCCCATATCCCGCCAACCAGCTCCGCTCCTATGTCTATTTTAGTTAGGGTTCTTTACTATTTTAATAAGTTCTTTTGGGTTTTCACAAAACGTTTTATGATTTATTTTTCTATAACAATAAAAACTAGGCTAACCTTGTCGTTATAAGTGACATTTTTTAGAGTAAGAAATGATGTAAAAAAGATATATTAGAGATCACATCACGTATAGTTGGATTTCACAAGCCAGCCTTCAAGCCGGTTAGTTTCTTAGGTCTTATAAGAAGCATCGCAAGTTATGAAGCTTGTCAAAATCACAGTTTACCAGGGAAAGACCGCTTTTCTAAGGGGGGACAGCTGCCCCTCCCTGCCCGTACCTCGCTACGCCCATGGCCAAAGATAATACAATAAATACTTGAAGCAAACACAATACCAATAGTTTTTGTAAATCCAAGAACATTTCATGAAGGCTTTTAACCTAAGTACCATGGGTGTCTTAAATAATACCTATTTCTAGCTTTAGCATTATATTTGCCCCTATTGGTAGGGATATTTCTAAGATGATTAAAAAATAATTGATGTATCAATAAAAGTAACACTCTAATGAATAAAAATCAATATGTTATTTTAATCCCCTGAACATATTTTTTATTAGTTACAGCAAACTGTACAACATAGCTTAGCTTTTATAGTTAAAGCAATCCTATTATTTATAATCCTTCTGCAACTGGTAATCTTAAAATCCATAAAAAAACAAATAAAATTTGAAGTCTTACTGAGTTTGGACAATATTTTCCATTTAATTCCAATCTTTCTGGCATTTAATTCAACACTATTTAACACTTACAACCTATATAATATTATTCCAGTCCACTTTAAAATTCACAATTTTTCAAAGCCCTTAGTGAAAAGTTACATGTAGCAAGGCATAGCTTGCAAAATTAATTTGTTGAGAATTAATTCTTAAATAATAATTACCTAACAAAATAATAAAGTTAATTGTATCATTTTTAATGTTATGCTTTGGCATAATAACTTACATAAGATCTACGAACTAAATTCAAATATATAAATACCAAATGACTTAAATATTTTTCTGACAAATTGGATGCCTAAAATTCATAGGTATTTAAAAAATTGCATACATTTATTTTTCTTTTCATTTTAAAGTTAGACTAATTGAAAATTAGTGAAACTACATTAACAATTTAATAAAGAAAAAACTGGTTACTTGAAAGAAAGAACTCCTTCAAGGGGTAAAAGTCATTTTAACCAGTAATTACTTCAAAATCTACCCATTTCTCCTCTTCAAAACTGCTTTGACAATTTATATCTCAACTACAAACGAATTTTGCAAAAATTGTTAATTTTAAAGTAAATTTGGAGTAATATTTATAATTTTCCGTTTTTGACTCCTTTCCATCTTTTTCAAAATAAAAACTTTGGTTAGAATGCTTAGCTTGGCCGTGGACATGAATTATTTGATCGGACCTTTAACAAAATTATTTATGCTTAGAATGTGGTACGTTCATAAGTTTTGAATTGTATTAACGCACACGACCTCGAGATCACAATAAGGATTAATATGACGTAGCATAGAGAAAGAAAAACAATTTGCTACCTAACTTACCGGCCAAGCCCTAAGCGTTAACTTGCTTTTTTATACATGGGATGAATGCAAGGATGGTAAACTTAACAAGGAGTGCTCGATTTTAGCTATTTGTCCGCAGATAAGGTTGTTTGTGACGTCACGTTTTGCCCAGAAGGTAGATTTGTTTTATTAATTTTTGTTAAATAATTAACTTTTAAAAATTAATTTGGATGCACACCTACTATAAGATCCATATTGTATACCATTTGATAAAATTAGGACTTTACACTACTTGTACACAAAACAATAGGCAAAACGAATACGTCAAAAATGCGTTACAAAAATTGAATTGACATTTAAATTGGCGTATATGGGTTTAAATTGGATCCAGCACTCCTTGTTAAGTTGACCACCTTTGGGATGAATGCACAAAAATTCTTTGTGGTAAGTACAATTCTATTTATTTATTGAATCTACTAATTTCTTTTGAAAAATATTTTAAGTAAGAAATGTGCAAAAGAAGTCACCGTTCTGGCATTCGCGAGCCGGATATGAAGACGGCAGTGCCGCGATAAATCCAGATCTCTAGTAAGTCGTCACCACAAAACACGTGGATAAACGACACGGAATCATAATTCCAGATTCAGATCTGGAAAATCTGCAGGCGCACTCCGTAACACTATAGGGAAGAAATTTCCTGTCTATAATAGAAAATCTCTTTAATCCCTACTCCGTAAGTTTCCTCAGCTATAATCGGATTTCCGAATGGCTAGTTCGAAGTACAGAAATAGAAAGACCAGCAAGGGACTTGCTACCATTTGTTCTCTTTCTATCCAATGAAAATGTACATAAGCACAGCTATCTAAAACTAAAAGAGCTATGAAGCAGCAGATTTGGCAACACAGCATACTAGGCTTGCAAAACACGTGCGTTTCGTCGGCCTTGTCGGTTTCTTTGAATGCAGTTTGAAAAGTAAACCCAAAAGATTGATAGGCAAAAAATAATTTGTGTGTTTTAAAAATAAAAATAGCAGCCTATAGTTTTAAATTAAGGACTAATTAAAGTAGTGTAGTATTGCATATTGCATTAGTGAACTAAAAATCGTTAAGGATATTTTCGCGACTTACCGTTTTTAACTACTGGTTGATAGCAGTTATTTCCCCCACCATTCTAACCGTGCTTAACCAGCCTATCCTCGCAAAAACGAAACGGTTCATGTATGTCACGCGTAAACTTAGATACTAATCCTTTAACGCACTTTTAAGTTTACGTTCAAATGTAAGGTCTTTGGAGAGTTAAGAAATAAGTCGAAAATATAATATATAAACCAGATTTTCCCTTTAATAAGATATTAGCTATTTCTAAGTTAACTGTAACAACTAAATCTTTTCTTCTATGATTTAAATATAATTGAACTAATTCATCCATTTGGGAATTAATTTAGAAATAGAAAAATCTGCAATCCAAATAGTTGTTAAATCATAGCAAAAAAAACATTACAAGAACCAAAACAATAGAAAAGGCGTGAATCTTTCATTATTTAAATTTGAAACTTGACATAACCATTATTAACGCTCCTCTCGACTAGTGGCGATAGCGGTAGATACTGGGTACAAAATAATGACGTATATACCAACGTCATTACGCCTTCCCCTACGTTACCGCTTCTCGCCAAAACAAACCGGTATGTTAACTTTCCTAACAATTTTCAACGCGGTATGTCGCCAAAATTTGATGATTGTTTTTTCGTTTATATGTAACATTGTATGTCTGTATATTTAATACGTCGCGAAAGTGTTGCGTTCCGGGATGTAATAGCTGTATGTAATGTATCAAGGGCGTTACTGGGACTATAATGCCCTGAAGGTCGAAAAAAGAGTTTTTCAATGACTAATTACCTAGATTATTTATTCGCAATATAAAAAATAAGTTGCACCTGTACCTGTATACGTAAGTAGATAATGACTGGTGTTAAGTTTGACTTTGATGTTTCTGTCAGTTAGTCAGTTGGCATTTTTTATTTAACGATTTGCTCAAAATGGAAGAAATTCCATAAAATATAAGAGAAAAGGCCATAAAAGCGACCGAAAATCTTTTGCCAGTTAAATCAAGGCAACATTATGATCGGGAGTATGGCATATTTGGTATTTGGAAAGATGCGAACGCAATTCTTCAAATAACCGAAAACGTTTTAATGGCATATTTCCAGGAACTGGTAAGTTATTGATTTTATTTTAATACATATGTTTAACAAACTTTATTATTTTTAGTCGGAAAATACAGTCCGAACTCCTCTGGACCAAGTATTCCACCCTAAGGTCTACGTTGATGGTCTATGAAAATATAGACATTTCGCAATACCATCGTCTCATATCTTTTTTAAAAGTTAAGTCGAAAGGATACGTCCCGAAGAAGTCTAAAGTTTTGGAAGGAGAACAAATATTAAAATTTATTAAGAAGGCTCCTGATGATATCTACTTGGTACACAAAGTCATATTGGTAATGGGTGTTTTTGGAGGTTTAAGACGAGATGAGTTGGTCAAAATGACCATTGATGACATTGAAGATAGAGGAACAGTCTTGGTTATAAAGGTACCAGAAACTAAAACTTCAACTTCAAAAAGTTTTACTGTCATTGAAGAAGATTTAGGCGCTTTAAATTTAATAAAAAAGTACACAACATTAAGACCAGCTGGAATAAAGGAGCAAAGATTCTTTCTTACCTATTGTTCGATATTAATGGCAATTATACTTTAATTAAGAAGGACCATCTTGTTTTAAAGGTACAAGCAACCTTCACAAAAATTAGCAAAGTAATTTTCTCACAAATGATAAAATGGCACTTACCAATGGCACCAAAATCGTGTCTTCCTTATCGGTCTGGAGGACGTTTCTTGCCGGCCGGCTTGTTGTGGATTTTCGGCGACAAGGCGCGAATGCGGAAACTGGCTTAGTAACTGGCTCGCATCAAAAGGGAAAACCCGCACATAACAGTCCCAACACACACAAAAAAAGGGACGAAAATTGGAGAGAATTGTTTGGACTTCTGCACAAGTCGAGGTGTATGATTCAAGTGTCTGGTACTCGCGCACTTGACCCTAGTCCAGTGCCGTACTAATTGTGAGAACTAAACTAACAAATTCACTAGATTCAAAATTTAAGGTTTTGGCGCGATGCCAACGTTTAATATCGAACATTCCGCCCACCAAAAATTACACATTTAAAAAAAATAAAAAATAAAATAAAATTTCTATTTATTGCACAAATATCAACAGCACAGTTTATGTTTAAGTCGAACTATTGGTTTGGTAACGGACAGAGTTTGACCAACGGTCTATCAGTAAGACCCTTTGCGGTTCGGATTTGAGCGACCCGCACTGTCTGATCGGGGCTCTGATATAATTTTACAATTCGTCCCAGCAACCACCGTACGGGTGGCGTATTGGAATCCTTCACGACAATCAAAGTACCCACTACCGGAGGAGTTTGAGGACAGTTCCACTTGGCCCTTATTTGTAGAGTATGGAGATACTCTATATGCCATCTTTTCCAAAAATGTTGGTGTACTTGCTGAATCAACTGCCACCGGGTTAATCGATTTGGGTTAACGTTAGATAATTCCTCGTCGGGAGGGGACATCAATGGTTCAGTAGTCAGAAAATGACCAGGGGTTAGGCTAGTCAGGTCATTCGGATCTGGACTAAGGGCACACAAAGGCCTTGAGTTTAAAACAGCCTCAACTTGGGCTAAAAGGGTTATTAGCTCTTCGAAAGTAAGAATTTGACATCCAATGACGCGCAATAAATGCGTTTTCACAGATCACAGCCTTTCCCAAATACCACCCCAGTGGGGAGATGCAGGGGGGTTGAAATGCCATTTTATCGCCAACTGTTCGGACGAAGCTTGACAGTAAGACAATAACAAATTGTTTGCACCAATAAAATTGGTTCCTCGATCGCTATACATGTCGGTACATCGACCACGTCTGGCAACAAATCTGCGAAATGCTGCAAGAAGGGCTTCTGATGAAAGACCAGAAACAGCCTCAAGATGCACAGCCTTGGTTCCAAGGCAAATAAAAACACAAATGTATGCTTTATGGCCACGAATACCACGATGCCTGCCTAAAACAATGGACAGGGGTCCAGCGAAATCTACACCAGTATGACTAAAGGCCTTGACCTGTGAAACACGAGCCAATGGTAAATCGCTCATATAGGGACTCAATGGAGACGGATTCGTGCGAAAGCAACGATAACACTTGGACAGCACATGACGAATGGCTCGACGGGCTGATAAAATCCAAAATTGTTGAGTGATCAAGTATTGAAGAGCTCGGGGACCCGGATGTAGATTTTGGTTATGAAAATGTTGAATTATCAAGTCAGTTATGGGATGGCTTCTTGGAAGAAGCATGGGATGCTTAGCATCAAACACCATGTCGGCGTGTTTTAAGCGTCCACCAACTCTGATGATTCCAGATGAGTCCAAAAATGGAGCAAGCTGTCTTATAGATTTGGAACACGGTAAATTCTGTTGAATTTTTAACACCTCGGCACTAAATACCTGTTGTTGCACCATTTTAACAATAACCATTAAGGCCTGCTGAAGGTCCTGCTGGCACAAGGCATCGCTTCTGCGGGCAACCTTAGAGACACGCACGTTAGTCATAAAACGAATACAATATGCCACTACTCTTTGAATTTTTTGCAACGAAGAATATTTTTCAAGAAGTTCATCTAGAAATGGTTTGCCATGGGTAGTGACACACACAAGTTTTCGCTCCTCAAGAGCGGCCTCTGCAGTTATTTTCTGGATCGACGTTGACGGCCAAGCAATTTTAGACTGTCGAAGCCAAGAGGGCCCCGCCCACCATAGCGGGTGTGAAATAAGCTGCTCTGGGAGGATTCCCCGTGATGCACAATCAGCGGGATTGGACTTTCCTGCCACGTGACGCCAACATTCAGGAGGCGCTCTTTCCTGAATTTGTGACCCTCGATTGGCAATAAAGGTTTTCCATTTATTTGTGGGGAGGAGCCTTTATCCAAGATAAAGCTACATTTGAATCTGACCAGGCAAAAACTTTGCTTATCTTTACATGGGACAGACTAGAAATTACAAATTCAAAACAATCAGCAGTAAGCAACACTGCAGCACACAACTCTAAGCGCGGCAAGGAAATCCGCTTCAATGGGGCCACACGATTTTTTGCACATACCAAGGAGATCACAACGCTGTCGTTCACTAAAACTTGTCGCAGGTATAATACTGCGGCGTAGCCGACTTCAGAGGCGTCACAGAATCCATGGAGTTCAACATCACGCGTTTCATCACTTATGAAACGACGAGGTATGGAAAGGGATGATAAACAAGAAAGTTGAGATCGATAGAGTTCCCACTGTCGAGTTATATCGTCAGACGGAATAGCGTCCCAATCCAAACCTTGAAGCCACAAATTTTGTATCAAAGTCTTGGCCACCAGAATGGTGGGTGACAAAAAGCCTAATGGATCATATATCCGCGCAATTTCCGACAAAATATTTCGTTTTGTGCACTTTCTACATATAGGTTTCCCTGAGTATGAAAAGCAATCAGATACTGGTGACCACTGCAAACCCATCACTTTCATCCCAGAGTCATCCTTGTCACTAAAGCAGATTGTTTGCTGATGAGCAGTTGGTACAGCTTCTAATAAAGCTGGATTGTTGCTAGACCACTTTCGAAGTTCGAAACCTCCAAGAGATAACAAATCAATGAGCTGCCTCTGCACTTCCAATGCATCGAAAACTGCGAAGGAACCCGCCATGATATCGTCAACGTAGGTGCTGCGTCTTAGGATGTGTACAGCTAATGGGTATTTGCCTTCATAATCTGTCGCCAACTGCAGTAGGCTTCGGATGGCAAGATAAGCACTTGAAGAAACACCGTACGTTACAGTATTCAATTGAAACTCTTGAATCGGCTCAATAGGAGAGAAACGCCACAAAATGCGCTGAAAATCACGATGCTCAGGGGCTACAAGGACCTGACGATACATCTGCCGCACATCGGCAGTAAACACAACGCTGAAAATACGAAAATGTAATAAAATAGAGGTTATCTCATTTTGGAGTTTAGGACCAGTGAATAAGCAATCATTTAACGAAGATCCATTGGAGGACCTTGCACTGGCGTCAAACACAACACGAATTTTTTTCTCATCCCCGTTTCCTTTAACCACACAATGATGTGGAATGAAGTAGCCATCACTTGGGGAGGCAAGGGATTCAACGGCAGTCACATGATTCTGGTCAAGATAATCTCGCATGAACTGTAAATACATATTTTTTAAATCGACATTCTTTTCCAATCTATTTTCTAACAATTTGAGTCGACGCATTGCTTGTGCTCTAGAATCGCCCAAGGAAGGAGGGAAAACTCGGAACGGAAGTTGGACCACATAACGTTCATTTGCTTCACGTTCGCAGGTTTTATTAAACAAATTTTCACAAGCGATATCATCAGAGGACATAGCTGTCGACTGCGGAACATGCTCTATCTCCCAAAATCTTTTTAAAGATTCATCTAACTCGGTACTAAGAGCCGTAAAACAACTTAATGTTTTAGCAGGCGGCAATGAATCCACGGATCCGAACAATATCCAACCGAGCGTAGTATTCATGGCACAGGGACCACCATTTTCGCTCCTGTGAAAACCGGGTAAAATAATTTGGGAAAACATATCCACACCTAATAATATGTCCACATCAGTAGAACTGTTAAACTCAGGATCCGCCAAGTTTAAGCTCTGCAAGTATTTCCACTTTTGAATATGAAAGGCGGCTAAAGGAATAGCGTCACAAATTTGAGGTAGAACCACTGTATCCACATTATACACATGACTACTATCACCAACTAGAGAAGTCTTCAAGGCTACATTCCCTAGAGTCGTACACATAGACATCTGATTGAGGCCTTGAATAGAAATAGATGACTTTGATGGTTGAATACCTAATCGTTTTAAACATGCTTCACTAATGAAGTTTGCTTGACTAGCGGAATCCAGCAAAGCTCTACAGCGCACGGGCTTGTCACAATGATCAAATACAAGTACCGATGCGGTTGCAAATAACATACACCTTTGAGAGGATATTCTGCTAGAATATACCCGTAACTTATCGTCACCACTGGATCCTTTAGGAACTTCTTTATGACCTGAAAGGACTTTATCACTATCGGAATTTACTGATTTGGAAGGAAAGTGTAGAAGCGTATGATGTCTGAGTTGACATACTCGGCATGTTAAAGAGCTTTCGCATTTGTTGAGGGAATGACCGAAGGACAAACAATTGAAACAGAAGTGTTTGTTCTTCTCGAAGGAATGACGTTCACCAACGTCAGCACATAGAAATTTATCACATTTAATCAAAGAATGGGCACTCTCCTTGCAAAAATTACACTTTGAATAATTTACGTTAGACATAAAATTATGTATATTTCCATTACCGCTGGGTTTACTATGACCGCTTGGTGAACCATGTCCGTTTGACCTAAAATGACCAACCTTATTTGACCTATCACTATGATTTGCCTTATAAGAAACACTACTGCCCTCAGGCTTTGGAATTAATTGACTATTTTCTAATGCTCTACAATGTTTTTCCAAAAATGTGTAAAGATCGTTATATTCAGGAAAATTTTTATTACTGTGTTCAAATTCAAACATTGTTTTTAAGGAATGATCCATTTTTTGAAAAAGTAAATTGAATTTTGTAAAGTCCCACAAATCTAATTTGAATAAATCTAGAGCTGATAAATTTTCAGAAAAAATTGACAATAACTTTCTAAGTTCTGCAGTTGTTTTTACTGCGGGAGCTTGGTAAACTGAAAGCCAATAATCTGTTATTAACACTCTCTCGTTTTGATAACGTTTCACTAAAGCATCATAAGCAGTATTATAATTTACATCCGTAATAGGAATGTTTTTTATAACTGCGGCTGCGTCCTTTTCTAAATAAGACACTAGGAACTGAAAACGTTCAATATTAGTAAGTGAAGTGCATTCGTGAATCAATGATTTATACATGTCAAAAAAGGTCGGCCACTTTTTAAAGTCGCCATCAAATTTAGGAATTTCGATTTTTGGCAATCTAACTCTGTCACACCTATCACTTTTAACACTGGTTTGATTATTAGACAAGTTATTATTTGGTTTTATTTGTGTTTGGGTTTCAAATAAATCTCTAAATCTACATTGATTTAATTGCGAACTGCATCTCATTAAAGGCATCTTGCACTATATCCTGTTCTTCCATCTGAGCATCATCCTCAATGAGACCTACTATATCTAAATGTAATGATTCAAACTTTGCAATATCATCGAACAAGCTGTCATATCGTACGCAAAAATCGTTTTTTATTTTCTCTGAAGCACTCTCTAAAGTTGCGTTAGTAGCAACACTATATAATTTTTTAACCTTCTTTTCAATTGAGGTGCGTTTTTTAATTAAAGCTTTTACGTCACTCATTTTTTTTGTAATTAAAGAAGAACAGAGGAAAAAAAAATTAATTAACTTGATTAATGAATGAATTAAATAGTTGCTATTCCACAAAAAAAAAACTAACTTTCTCAAACAAAACTGTTTGATGTGGCGACACTGCAAATAAATACAACAATTTAATTTTCTGCAAATAAAATTTTGTAAAAAATGAAAACAATAATTTATTTTATTTGCATTTCCAACCTACAATAGGCTGTGATTATCAATCTATAAAACCAAATAATAATTTTACTTTATTTTATTCAATCACCAGAAAATAAATAAAACTTTCAACTAATATCGTATATATAACATTTATATCGTATATATAACAATATAACACTTTGGAATGTTGAATCAGTAAAATTGTATTTTCAAAACAATGTTCACAAATTTTTTTGTTCAATATAAATGTGACACTAAATGCCGGTCAAGAAATAACTAGAGGTTACAAACTTCCCCTTAAACTGATTTCTTTATCGCGAACAAGATTGCTGGGATTTTAGCACCTACAAAAAAAAACTGTTGATACCTATCAAATGCCGTTGCCTGATGCACAAAAAAGAAATGTATAAATTTAGCAAATTTAACACGATATCAAGTAAACACTTTTAACAATTTCACTAATTAAAATATAATTTGATGTATTCCATAGGGCTTTTTTTATAATCCGGTTTCGAAGACCAATAAATGTTCGATATTAATGGCAATTATACTTTAATTAAGAAGGACCATCTTGTTTTAAAGGTACAAGCAACCTTCACAAAAATTAGCAAAGTAATTTTCTCACAAATGATAAAATGGCACTTACCAATGGCACCAAAATCGTGTCTTCCTTATCGGTCTGGAGGACGTTTCTTGCCGGCCGGCTTGTTGTGGATTTTCGGCGACAAGGCGCGAATGCGGAAACTGGCTTAGTAACTGGCTCGCATCAAAAGGGAAAACCCGCACATAACAGTCCCAACACATACAAAAAAAGGGACGAAAATTGGAGAGAATTGTTTGGACCTCTGCACAAGTCGAGGTGTATGATTCAAGTGTCTGGTACTCGCGCACTTGACCCTAGTGCCGTACCAATTGTGAGAACTAAACTAACAAATTCACTCGATTCAAAATTTAAGGTTTTGGCGCGATGCCAACGTTTAATATCGAACACCTATAGAAAGGGTCGATGTACAGTGCAACCCATTGGAAAAAATACCATAGGAAGCGTCCCAACATTGATCGCAAAATTTTTAAAACTGGATAATGCAGAAGCTTACACCGGCCACTGTTTGCGTCGCACATCGTCAACTTTACTTGTTGAGGCAGGTGCTTCGTTTGAAACGCTAAAACAACATGGGAAATGGAAAAGCTCTTCAGTAGCTGAAGGATATATAGAAGAAAGTATTTCACCCAAAAACAAAGTAGCCAAAATGATTGCCAATTCAGTTAATTCCGAGGTTAATTCCGTATCGACTATTGAAAAGTCTTTAATGGACTGTTCTTCTATACAAAATAGCGTTAGTGCTACCACCGCTGCTACCATCACAAAAAACACCGACCATTCTATAGTGGGATCAGCTACATTTTCCGGGACATTTCAAAATTGTAATTTTTATTTTGGAAATAAAGTTTAATTTATAGTATTGTTTAAAGAAAAAATTATTTTTTGTATAAACTTGATCTTTATTGTGAGAGAAATAAAATTGGATAAGCAATAAAATTTCCATATTAGCGCATTAGGGCATTATAAGCGGGCATTATCATAATGCCCGCTTATAATGCCTTAGGTGTGATAGCAGGTATTATTGCTATCATAACATATTCCGTTTCTAAGGTATTATAGATCAATAATAGATAGGTAAAACATAAAACAAATTACGACAGCGTTATTAAAACAGAGGGACATCAAACAACATTTATTTTTCCTAAAGGCGATGAACATAAAAAGGTCTGGTTGCTACAATTTGATAATAGTGACATTTTGATAACTGAAACATATATAGGTAAAAGTGCCCTAAATTATAGCATGGTGCAATACCAAGACTTTATAAGAACCAACCGAAATGTTTATCAAATCCTAAAAGTGCCCCAAAAAGAAACCCTGCAGAAAGAAGGAAAGTCCTCGTAGAAACTTACGAACAAGAACATGGGATTGAAAGCTTTCTTCAGAACGACCTTATTACTGATTTTAGTAGTTTTAAAACGGAAATTGACAAAAAAATAAACCTAAAAAATTGGAGATATGCAGTGTTTGACTCTTGTGTCAAAAATATATAGTTGTATCGATCATTGCTTGTGTTTATATACAGGGTGTCCCAGAATATGTGGGTAATCTCTCGGAATCTAATAGAAAACCTAAAAATATTATGACAAGTTCCCATAAACTTTTTTCTATGACCCTCCCTACGGAGATACAGGTGCATAACGGATGCCCCTGAAAATCGTTTTTGTTTAAATAACTTTTAAAATACTAGGCGTAATTTAATATTTTTTTAATATGATGGTAACTAGATAAGTCTTCTTAAAATGAACCCAATAAATCATATTTGGCTTATTTAGTTTGCCAGGGACGGACTAGCTCTGACACAATAATAGCAATTTTTTTAACACCCTGTATGATAAAGGCTCAACAATATTATTTTTGGATAGCTTTAACCTTAAAGTAAAAAAAAAGGTATTCTTGATTGACATCGATAAAATCAACTGTTTACGAGATATAAAATATCATAGTTGGCATTTTTTAAATTATACAGGGTGTTTTCTAATTGTACGTCAATATTTAGGGAAGCAATTCTTGGGTCCATTTTAAGAAGAAAACTTCATATGAACGTATGTCCTAAACGTCTTAACTTCTGAGATACAGGGTGGTAAAATTTTCAAAAATAAATCATTTATTATTAATATCTGTAATACCACTTTAGATATTTTAATGAAATTTGGCATACATGTGCTATGTATCAAGAAGCATTTTTTAATGTACCACATTATTTTTTTATTTGCCAAAATAGGCAGGTCAAATTCTGTACGAACGCCACTGGTGGAAATAAAAAAATATGGTACACTAAAAAATGCTTCTTGATACATAGTATATGTATGCCAAATTTTATTAAAATATCTAAAATGGTATTACAGATATTAATAATAAATGCTATATTTTTGAAAATTTTACCACCCCGTATCTTAAAAATTAAGACGTTTAGGACATACGTTCATATGAAGTTTTCTTCTTAAAATGGACCCAAAAATTGCTTCCTAATATTGACGTACAATTAGAAAACACCCCGTATAATGTAAAAAAATTGGCAACTATGATATTTTATATCTCGTAAACAGTTGATTTTATCGATATCAATCAAGAATACCTTTTTTTTACTTTAAGGTTAAAGCTATTCAAAAATAATAGTATTGAGCCTTTATCATACAGGGTATTAAAAAAATTGCTATTATTGTGTCAGAGCTAGTCCGTCCCTGGCAAACTAAATAAGCCAAATATGATTTATTGGGTTTATTTTAAGAAGACTTATCTAGTAACCATCATATTAAAAAAAAAAATAAATTACGCCTAGTATTTTAAAAGTTATTTACTCCGTGTGGGAGGGTCATAGGAAAAAAGTTTATGGGAACTTGTCATAATATTTTAAGGTTTTCTATTATATTCCGAGAGATTGCCCACATATTCTGGGACACCCTGTATATCTACTTAACCAAAATTTATTAACATCCCTAAATATTGCAAGCCTTCTAAGTGGACATTTTTATATTTCCTTTGAAGACTAGTGTAAGTGCGGTACAGAAGTAAAGAAACTATATCAAAAAATTGCCCTTATTTTAAGCCATATTTTTTTAAGTAATTATACCAAAAATATAAACAATTCCGTTTCATTACAAACTCAGTTAAATAATTTTTCGTACTCGCCTAGAAAAGATGTAAAAAAGAAAGCTTTCCACTTTGACGGGATAAGTGTATTAAAGAAACTTTTAATGTAATAATTATATTTACGAACAAGGTTACCAAATATATTTATAAATAATAAGTTTATTTTGACATTAATAAGTGTGTAAATGTGCAACAAAAACAATATTAGCTCCAAGCAATATCGTCAGAAATATATTAAGAAAATCATATAAATACTAGATAAGTCTTCTTAAAATGAACCCAATAGAGAGACGGACTAGCTCTGACACAATAATAGCAATTTTTTTAACACCCTGTATGATAAAGGCTCAACAATATTATTTTTGGATAGCTTTAACCTTAAAGTAAAAAAAGGTATTCTTGATTGACATCGATAAAATCAACTGTTTACGAGATATAAAATATCATAGTTGGCATTTTTTAAAATTATACAGGGTGTTTTCTAATTGTACGTCAATATTTAGGGCTAAGCTATTCAAAAATAATAGTATTGAGCCTTTATCATACAAGGTGTTAAAAAAATTGCTATTATTGTGTCAGAGCTAGTCCGTCCCTGGCAAACTAAATAAGCCAAATATGATTTATTGGGTTTATTTTAAGAAGACTTATATAGTAACCATCATATTAAAAAAATATTAAATTACGCCTAGTATTTTAAAAGTTATTTACTCCGTGTGGGAGGGTCATAGGAAAAAAGTTTATGGGAACTTGTCATAATATTTTAAGGTTTTCTATTAGATTCCGAGAGTTGCCCACATATTCTGGGACACCCTGTATATTTACTTAACCAAAATTTATTAACATCCCTAACTATTGCAAGCCTTCTAAGTGGACATTTTTATATATCCTTTGAAGACTAGTGTAAGTGCGGTACAGAAATAAAGAAACTATATCAAAAAGTTGCCCTTATTTTAAGCCATATTTTTTTAAGTAATTATACCAAAAATATAAACAATTCCGTCATATCGTCAGGACTATATTAAGAAAATCATATAAATACCGGTAAGTTCACCAAAAAATATAATTATACATATTCTAAAAGTTATTTACATGTTTTAGGGTAGTGAAAAACCCGAACAATAAACCCAGTTTTGCTTTTTTAAATTTGTCTTCCTTATTAAGTACAGATTATGTTTTTTAATAATATTATTTTAGATATGTTGTTTTCGGTTGATTTTGATTATCACAAAAATTACTGATTAATACATGTTTAGCTAAGTTTTAAAAGTTACATTAATTTATTTGCAAAAAACAGTTAAACAGTATAAGAATAAAGCCTTAAAAATTAATATTTTTAAGTGTCTAGCAATAATTTGAAAAAATAAAAATAGGTTCCGAATATTCTAATATGGCCTAGGTTTTCCGGACACATTACTGTTTTTTAGAGCCATATAGTATAGTATTTAAAATTATGTTTATTTTTAAAATAATACCTGTATTTTGTTTAAAATTTCATAAAAAGTGTTTATTTAGCGCAATCTGCTTAGAACTCATTAAATTAAACCAGCCCAGGGCGCAGTGTTGTTTGCAACGTTGCCTTTCTTGCTTCATGGCTCTTTTGTTATAGAAGGCTGTGACATAAGTTTATCTCTGTCATTGCTTTACTTATTTTTTCATTTCGTTTTAAACTTTTTTAGGGATCCTAATCCACTAACCTGCAAATCTTTGTTTACTTATGTGTTTATTTTTCAAGTCATATTTTAATTATTTCAATTATATGTAATTACCTAGAGTGTTTTGTGTCGTTAAGTTAATCTTTAAATAAATAAATTAAATTATTAAAGTTTGGTGTTTGTGGTCTGTGGTTTAAAGATTATAAAATGGACCTAATTTTAAGCATTTTGTAGAAGAGAACAACTTTGGGAAAACAAAATAAATCGTTTTTGTCTTAAACCCCATTAGTGTTTTCAATGTATGTTAATTGAAAATGTGTATATATATTTTTAAATATATTTGGAGATTGCACTTTAAAATAAAGCATTTATAATTTTTTGCGTTTTTTATTTATCTTCAAAATTTCCTCACATTTCTTTAAAATATTTTTTTCTTTTTTAGAAAATAATCTGAACAGCTTTTTGAATTTTCCTTTAAAATGTACTAATAATGTGCTTGTATATTTACCTACCAAATCTTACATTTCTTAATAAAAATTTCAAAAACTACTTGAAGCCCTATGACTACATTGCGGCAAAAAAGTATTGCATCACCTCTATTTTTTTACATAAGACTAAGTGTAAACATGTCCTTGGGTAAATCTTAATATCTTTCCTAAAAAAGGAGCTATCAATATGAACAAAACGTTAATAAAAAACGAGGCTTCGAGGTTTTAACAATAATAAAAATCTGCTACTATCGGTAAATCTTTTTATAGCATTGTGCATTTTTCGACAAAGCAACCTATGTTTTCATGTTGAATAATATAGTATTTTTCCGTTACGAAGGATGACCAGGAAATCTTGGATACTGATCAAACGCGAATCACGAAAACCGAGACTCAGAAATACTTATTTTAAATAAAAAGGTTTATTTAGAAACCGACATTCTCCATGCCTTAAAACTAAGTCCCGAGACACCACCGACCTTATGTGAATTTTGAAAGCCAAAAGGGGAAATTATTGGCCAAGCATGCAATGCCCCAAAACTTAAATGGGCTAAAAGCTTCATTGGTTAATACCGACATAAAGAAGGCTATTGTTGCCATACTCTTGAAACGATACAACTTTTTTAAAGCTAAATTTTGGGCAAATATATTGTCCTTTTAGGTAAATGTTTAACATTACTTCTATATTCTAAAGTCTCGGACATCAAAAATGAATTAATTTCACTATTAAGTGATTAAGGTTGGCTATTACGTGATGTATTTTAGAATTTCTCACAAAATAAAACATAGCTTTTATTATTATGGTTAAATAAAAACATTAAAGATATAATAATTTCTTCTCTAGTAGAGAATCATTTATTTGGTAAAAATTTCGAAGAAATCATAAAAACTGCTATAACTGTTGAAAGGTATACAAATTTGAGAAAGGCAAAACCAAACAGCTTTAGTATAAGAAATAGTAAAGCTCAGTTTAAAAGTAATTTAAACAGGAACGCCTCATCCAGCTACCGGAGATAGCTAGGATATAGAGGGGCGCAACACCTCCCAAAGAACAGAAGAAGATTGGACCTATCAGAAATATATATTTACAGGCAAGGTCAATTACGGGTAGGTTAACAAAATAGTTGGCAGCTTGGCAGAAAATACCACAAAATTAAGTAATTTCCAACGAAATGAAGACATATAATCTCATTTAAACACAATCCCAGGCAAGCAGTTTTAGGGCAGGCTCATATACTTGTATACAAATCAAAGACAAGTGAAAATAAAATCCCAACTACCAAAATTAAGACGTTGATGGGTTGCTTACCGAATATATACATACATGTTTAAAAAAAAGCAGTTTTCAGAATGGACATGCAGTTGTGAGACCAAAGAAGCTAAGGAACAATACATAAAATAATATTTTCACAAAAAGGGTATAGAACTTAACTATTACGAAATTGAATTTAATCCTGCACTTCGCCAACTGACGGGGGAAAGCCGTCATTGGCAGTTTCTAGAAAACTGGGACAAAAAGAAAACCAGAAAAAGACCAGTAAATTCTTATTTATGCTTTTAAACCCTGCAATAGAAATAAATAGAATTTTACCCGTTAATGAGACAATTTAAATCGTAAACTGGGTGTGTAGAGAAGAAAGCTACAAGCTACAAAAAATTATTAAAAGTTAATGTGTGCTTGGCTTCTTATACTAGATTAAAATTGTACAGTTTTCTCGAGCAACTAAAAAAAGCTGTATTATGATATAGATTCTATTATTTACACCCAAAATAATTATCACCTAGATGCCCCACTTGGAAGTTTTCTCGGTAATATGCCGATGAGCTGAAAACTTATGCTCCTGTCAATTATATTACAGAGCTCGCTTGTGAAGGACTCAAACGTTATGCTTATTGTTTGGCAAGTATATCTGTAGCAGCGCCGCGTCGGTAAGGGGAAGGTAGTTGTAAATCAAATATGGCTTACTCCATTCATAAAAGGCACAGCGGCGTGCTCATTTTCTAAAAGTTCAGGAATATTTTATAATTTGTTTAAATGAAATAATATTTACAATATACATCTATGTTTTATTTTAAATATATTTTAAATGTATGGTCGGCATCAAAAATTAAGGCATTTAAGGACCATCAGTGTCAATTTCACAAAATATTTCTGGGAAAGTCAAAAAAGCAAAAAAACTTTGTAAACTAATTGATTTTTTTAATAGTCTACCTCTAAAGTGGACGGTCTTTTTAATTCTTGCTAATATTTTGCAATGAGAAAATAAAAACAGTTTTGAAAACGTCATTTTACGTTCCCTGTAGTATTATTATTGCGATGCGTCAAAATATTAAGCAATTTCCATTTATTTCGTTATGTTTGAAAAATTACAAAGAACTTTATAAAAAAATACTTACTAAGGCATACGCTTAAGTTTAAGTGGCAAAGCTAATGCTTTATTCTGTGTATAACAGTGTCAAGATCTGAAATAAAAGCGTATTGCTCAGTCTTTATTTAGTGACTAGCGGGTTGCCTAATTATCGGGAATTGCCCGCTTTCTTTGTTACTTTTTAACACTTAATGAAAACAATACTTTTTTCATATTTTTTACATAAAAAAGTATAAAAACGGATAAAGACCCTCTTCGTAAAAAGTGTTGCAAACATATAACTTGCCTACTCCAGTTGCCGCAGCAATGTGTGCTTATTTCCGTATTTTCAGCTTCCGTGACCAGAATTTCATCTTCTTGTTCGGGAACTATAGTCTTCAGGCGCCCTGTGGAATTCCGTTTAGAACAAAAACTACCCATTTTTAAATTAAACATTATCTGACAAAGCTATCTTACCTTTATCAACAAAAAAAAATCAACATGGCGGTTTTATAGCAATTGCATCTTTATTACGTTCATTTGTCTTCTTCTATCTTATCATAAAAAATATATATTTGCAAATCATTAATAATTACGTGTAAAGGGTGCACTAAATAATTATACAAAAAAATAATTTTCGTTCTCAAAAAACCCTGTAATTGCAAAAGTTTGTAAAAAAACCTTATTTTGCACAAAATTATTAAAGAAAAACAAAAACAAAGTGTTTATTTTAACACCCTGTATCTCAGTTAATATCAACTTTTGGTATAGACAAATATGATTAAATTCCAAGTAGGGAGTCAGTTTTCCATTTACCATTAATTAGCAGACACCCAGTATACCTTTTAGTATATTTTTTTGGGACACCCTGTATAACTCAAACTTACTGTGAAAGATAATAGACAAAAATTCTATAATTTCTACAAAATCTATGTACAAGGTTGGAAAACAAAATCTTATGTAAGATCACACAACACCAAACTTACAAATTTAACAAAACACTTAAAAGTAAAAATAAAACCTTCGTCCCCCAACACTGAATATTTCAATATTCGATATTCCAAGAAAGGAAGCAAAAAATATGGCAAACACTTCCAATTACGCCTCAATTTACCCCACAAGTAACAAAACATGTGACAAACTCCAGCAATTAGGTTTGTCTAGGACGCAAGTGGACATGCCTTTTGTTTGAGGTTGCCAGTTTATCCAAAGTCGATAAGATCTTTGAAAAATAATTACCTATTATAATATTTACTAGTAAAACAAAATAGTTGTTTAATAAAAATTAAACTATATAACAACCACATTAAATTTTCAGCTTTTTCCAATATTATATTTTGTTATTGGAAAAAAATTGATTTTAAAATTAAAATTACTACTTGATCAGTACTATTGCTTTCTTGTAGTTAAACTTGACACACACATACATACTTTTGTTTGAAACAGTTCGAATTCTTTTCGCTGTTACAGATAAATTTGCCAGACTATACCTTGTTCATACCCGTAACAACGGTGAATATCACGAAGTATGTAAAGCAAAAGGTATAAACACAAATTATAAGGTATCCAAAACCGTAAATTTTACATCCCTAAAAAATATGATTCTCGAAGATACCCCACCGATTTATATAACGTCAAATAAGATTAGACGAACAAATAGTCCCGAAGTGGTTACATGAGATGGAGAAAAGAATATTTTTAATGTTAATTTCCGAAAACTAAAATTTTAAAATGAATATAGCTTGGTTCTGTATGGATACAAAATGTCAAAAATAAACACTGAGAAGTAGGGCGTTCTCCAAGACTAATTTACGACAACATAACAAACAATATCTACAATGAACACTTACAAAAACTTTAGACCTACGACCAATTGAGGTCCTTTTGTAGAGAACTTGATGTATGTAGGACCCATATAAATGCTAATAATGACAACCTGGTATACTATTTTGTTGTCTAATAAAGAAAAACTAGAAAAAAACGTATTTTTATTTCATTAACAATTTCAAAAAAGTTAATAATATTTAGGGATAAGTAAACTTTAAATATAAACATATTTTTTTGGATTCCACAGTGTATTGTATTCTAAAAAAAAAGATAATTTATGTTTTTACTATAAATGGGCATTTTAATATGAGTACTGCAAAGTAAATTTCGGGAAAATAGTATCTAAATACTGTCATTGATTACCAAACGTTTTTTTTTAAATCTTGGAACAGTCCCCGAAGGTTGAAGGCCTAAGTACTAACGTACCGTGCGTATAGAGAAAGTCTATTCACACGGGACCTAAATATTTGAATATTCGGAAGAGAAGGGAAAATTTCTGCGGCAGCAGGTTCATGGTCTGGCCACTCAATAGATGAGGTAACGAACAAAGTGTAATGGGCCTCCCAAGTTGGACTGTTTAAAAATGCATAAAACTGCAGCTGTCAGATATTAGCCAACTCTTTGGAGCAGAAGCCATATAAATACCTATTAAAGATCCCCTACAGTCCGTCGGTTGGCAAAAAAAGAAAGCTTCCTTGTAAGCGTGGGATCATTATCAGGACGAACTGTTCTTCTTTGAGTGGAATCAAGACTGCTAAGAGTTGTAGGAGACGCAATTTCTTATACGTGAGAACAATATTATAAAGAGGGTCTGATTTCCGATACATACAGAGTCTACAGATTAGAAGGAGAGAAATAATTTCTGGCTCGACAGAGGAATCCAAGCTTTTTGTTATAGCTGCTAAGGCTATGGATGTAACGTATTTGTGCCAGTTAAAGTTATTTCCAAAAGTGATGCCAACAAGATTAAATGGCTATTTGTTCTGTAAATCTTCGTCGCTCATATGTAATGAAGAAGCACTGGCAGACTCTTTTCGCGATAATGAACATGACTGTGTTTAGGAGGCAATAAAAAGGACACTTCTTAAAAAAAAAAAAAAATAATTTATTTAGAAAAATTAATGAAAAAACATATTTTGTTAATGATAAAAAAAACTGACGCCGCAATAGCTATTTTCTCAAAACATCACTTTAAATATATAAATAACAAAACAGGTGAAACATATATTGTTGAAAGGGATGAAACGAAATTTTCTAGTATATTTAGTTTTATGTATAATAAGTCAAAAATAGGGTTTACACACTGTTTGTTATTGAAAGGACGCACCGCCGTACATAGAAAGCAGCAGCTGAATTAAAGCAACAATAAATGTTGATTGCATACAAGCGACGTCGCTTAGCCCGTTTTAACGTGTTATAGGCTGATAACAAATCACATGATTTTATATATAATTTTCTTCTAACCTATAAAAATAAATATGCGATGTTTACTTTTTACCGACAGTACATCGGTAATAAAAATTTAACACTTAAGATTAAGTTTTGGTACTATCCTTTAATTTTTTGCAGAATGGACATCTTCCAAAAATACTTATAAAATAACTCTTTTATTTGACGCAGCTCAATGTCAAAGTATTAGGAATTCGCAATTTTAAAACTGGTCACAGTACATTTTTTATAAAGGCGAAGATGGTAAATATCCAAATGAAGTATGCTTATCTTTATTGCCCTAGATCAAGAATTGTTCCAATATGCACAAAGCAGTTTTTATTGCCCTGGCAGAACAAGATTAGGTAGTAAGATATGTGTAATAAACTAGACAGATTTACCAAAAGGTCGGCTTTATTAAACAGAAAATACTGACAACAGTAAATTAATAATGACAACTATGAATTGACGACAACTATAAAGTGGTGAAGAACTAAGGTGAACAATATATAAATTAATAAAATACAGGTTCAATAATTATCACATTCTTCCCCTCCAGTAAAATGTTTAAAATCTATAAAAGTCATTTAAATATTTCGGAGACCTTCTGATTCTTCTTGACTCTTTTTCGGACCCATTTGTCTCTTCAGTTTTACTAATATCATTTTAAGTAGTAGCAATATCAGAACCTAATTGAGGCGACGAACAATGTTCTTCCGAACATTGGCTAGGATTATTTAAGGTACAATCACCTTGTACAGTTGAAGTGCTTTCATCTTCGTCAGTTATTCCTGCAGGTGCTAGGTGGTAATCTTACAAAGGAATAATCAGGATCAGATTCTAAGAGGTGTACTTCTTCAACAAGTTGTTCATATTTACTAGAACGAACATGTTTCTTCACTAACACTTTACCAGGAATAGTTAACCAAGTTGGCATGGAGTATCCATTTGTTGGTTATATGCTGTTGTTCTGCTCGTTGATACACCTTTTGACTGCAAAAACTGTTTAAATCTGAAGACATAAATGAAGATCCTCTATCAGAATGAATATAACAGGGCATTCCAAAAGTGCAAACATAAATTTGTTAAATGTTTAATCACAGTTGTCGAAGATAAATTAGCACAGGAAAAAGCAAATGAAAATCTCGAATATTCATCTATTACGGTAAGGAGATATTTATTGTGACTTGTAGAAGGTAGTGGTCCTTAAAATCTAGGGATAAACGTTCAAACGGAGCTGCAGCTTTAATTAGTGTACTAAGTTTTTATAGAAGCGTGGTTTTATAGATGCACATACAGGACAGAATGCTATCATAGTTTTAACTTCTTCTACAGAGTTAGGCTGATTTTTAACGCAAATCCAATGTTCCATCCTCGTTACATCTGGATGACAAAGTTCAGCATGAAGTTTTTTTAATTTCTGTAGATCAGGAGTTAAATTGGCACAAATACGAGATGATGCGTCTGCAACATTGTTCTCTTTACCTGGTCGATAGATAATTTCAAATTTGTAAGGTGCAAGTTCCAATCGCCAGCGTTCTATTTTATCATTTTTTATTTTTCCTGTATGTTTGTAGTTAAAAATAAATAAAACTGACTTTTGATCTGAAAGAATTTTGAATGAACGTCCAATAAAATAATGCCTCAATTTTCGAAGAGATTCTAGTATGGCATAGGCCTCCTTTTTTATAGCTGAATGACGAAGTTCACTTTTTGAAAGGATTTTTAAAAAGAATGCTACTGGCGACCCATCTTGTGAAAGTGTTGCACCTATCGCATAATCTGATGCATCAGTTATGCAGTTACTACCGATTTAGCTATATTAGCTTAAATGCTTTCAAATGCTCCTAATGCTTTTGTTGAAATTGGGAATGACTTAATTTGCACCAAAGGTTGAATTTTCTCCGAAAATTTTGATATCCATTTAGCGTTATGAGAAAACATACCCATGATACGTTTAAGAGATGTCTGATTCTCAGGTGGTGATAATTCTTAGAGAGGACTAAGTCTATCAGAATCTGGTCTAATCTTCTTATTTTCAGTAGTGTAACCGAGAAGATTAATTTTTCTTAAAGCAAATTTAGATTTTTCATAATTTAAGGTTAGATTATATTTTCTTTCAGCTTCAAGAAAAAAATATTTAAATCGTATTCAAATTTATTTTTTTCACATATTGTTACGTCGTCTAAATATGCAAATGTAGCTAGTAATTTTTCATGTCTTATAATATTATCTATTTCTCTTTGGACACCAGCAACACCATTTGTTACTCCAAAAGGAATTCTTGTAAATTGATTAAAATACAGGTTCAATAATTATCACAATATGTATGGCTCTGGTTAAAACTAGATATAAAAGGGTGAAACAGGTGTACTCTATTAAAGGATATTCCTTTCTTTCATGCGACAGTGACTTTGGTCTGGCTGAAGCTTCTATTTTTCACTATCTTACGATTAAAGCAACATGCTATTTTCTGTACATTAACATGCGGAGCTGAATGTAGTAGCCAGTTCCAAAAACAATAATGTGCTAGTTTTTGAAAATTGGTGGCTAGTGTTCTCCACAAAATACAAGGTCTTTGGGACGAGCAAAAGAAATGTGAAGAAAATGAGAAACAAAGCTTTGCAGTTTCGCAGTTTTACCACATTACCCATGAATATCCAAACCTAGGTATATTGTTGCACCTTCTGTTATTAGTAGTCTTTTTGGGAACCATAATATGCCTAAAATCCAAGAATCGAAAGCTGTAGCCATGCCAACAAATAAGGCATATGGAAAAAAGCTACCACCCATCGTGGAAAGTAAAATTAGTCATTTAGAACTTACCTTTTATGTTGTTTATTTTTTATTACGTTTAAATAAAGTTTCTGTTTTAGAGTGCCTCTTTTTTAACGTAAGTTTTAAAGGGGACCAAGTTTCATAATAAAAAGATCAAAAATATAAAAACTTAAGTACGATTTTTTTATTTTATATAATGGCTTTTTCTACGTTTTTGTTTTTTAATTTCGGACAAGAATATTTCATAAATAATCAACATTTTTGCCCTTTTCCCAAAACCCACAAAATGTCGATTGGTCCCTTACAACAATAATCGATTCAAGTATATTTTTTATCACCCGGTTCAAACTTAAACCACGAAATATCCATATTACAGAGCCAGCAAAATTCTAAACAAGGCATTAATTAAGGAATTTAAAATTTTATAAATTAATCTTCACAATTCGCGTTCGGATTAAAAACCTTATTAATATATCTTGAATCTAAACACCAATTCATCTTTTTTTTCTATAAGACTTTTAAAGGGTTATAAAGACATTTTAGTATCCCCTTACAAGTCTACCTTATCAATCTTAGTAAAAACGGCTTATCTATAAGCAAAAGTTTTCGTATTATACCTATGTTTCCTTAAAAGGACCTTGGCCGATACATTTATTTTATCCCCATATAAAGAAGTTTTGCCACAAAATCATAAAAATATATGTTGAAATTTTTAAAGCAAAAAGTAAATTCTTTTGCTGTGTATTTAAATATTTTAAATCTACAGTACAATTTAAAGTTAATTCTCTTTACTTGCAATTATAACCTGCTTTTATTAAATTTTTAAAGGATTAAACATGTCTGGAGCTTAAAAGACTTGTTTTTGTTAATTAAAATATACAGAATGTCTTCTACATGTACAATTAACCATTGTTCGTTTAAAATTAAAAAAATAATAATAAAAGAAATTAAACTCCTACATCCTAATTTATTAAAAATGTATGTAACACTGGAATATACTAGTGCTTTTATACCACTCTGTTTTGTACTAACCCTTCAGAAATGCGTACTTCTGTCACCAAAAAATAAAAAGTCCTTACAGAAATTACTTAATTTTACATAATTGTGCACTAAAGTTTACATTCAGAATTTGTTTTCTCCACAAATTTTTGAGAAAGTCTCAATTTTAACTGGGCCAAATCAAGTATATTTTTAATTTAAATAAAACAGAAAATTTTGAAATTGTATACAATTTGCAACAATGATGCGCCTTTCTATTAATTAGTTAAGGTATTATAGTTATGTTCTACTATATAATAAGTTATAACTGTTATTAATATTATATAATCACCTTATAATAAAAGTATTATTATTATATATATAGCCTATATTATAAATATATTAATAGTATATATAAATAAATATATTTAAAGCCTTTTATAATAAAATTACCAACACATAATCCAGGTAGAGATATCTATTTGTTTGTCTTTAGAGATGGAATAAAAAAGTTCATATACTGATAATTTTGCATAAAACATGTTTTTTCCTAAAAGATCAAATTATGAACATCGTATTCTTCTTGAACTTACCGCGTTCGGTAATTGAATTATAAATAGTAGTTTTTGTTTATGGTGAAGAAATATATGGAAATTTATTAAATTTCCTTTGATGTCAATTTTTTTGTCTACTAAGGTGCATGGCTAATTCCTATGTAGGGGATAAGAGACAAAAATATTTTAAGTAGGAGGTTTGCAAAGCTCCAAAAATGTATTCAAGAAACTAGGCTGCAAATGAATACTCCTAAAACCTTATATGTTAAGTTAAATTGGTTAGTCAGTTTCCTTAAAATCTCGTCATTTTGTATTTTTGTTATATAAAAACATAAATAAAACATTGTTATGCAAGTTCTAAAGGTGTGTTAAATTTTAGTTTAATACCACAAAAAAACGCTTGTGAAATTTGCAATAAAACATTTATACATTATTACAATCAAATGTACATAGTACAAGTTAAATACATTTAACACAATTTTTTTTTTGTGTTAAATGTTAAGTGTTTGTTTGTCACTTTAAGTTCTAAATGTTCATTATACAACAAAAATGAGTGTTTTTTGTGAGAAACCCCTTAGTTTTAAGATTGATTTGTTGTTATATAAAAAAATACATATTTACCTGATGAAGGCCCTTCCAGGCCGAAACGTCATAAATTATATGAAAATTGTTTAGTAAGCAACTGTTTTTATATATTGCCTGACCTTATCCCCAAGAAAATCCAGAAAATTTTGGAAAAGCATAAACAATATATGAAGGCAAAGGTCAAAGAAAATAAACAAACTAAATTATATATATATATATATATATATATATATATTATATATATATATATATTATAAATGTATATATAATATATATTATATATAGTGATTTTGATAGTATATATTATTATATGGAAATTATCATATCTATATATATATAAAATAATTAATTATTGTATTGTTAAGACTTTCAGTTTATTAAACCATAAGAAACAATTTACATACATTAGTAACTTCACTAAGCGCAGTATTAATTTTATTATTTATAAACACTAAAAATGAGGATTTATCTGAGTGTTGTAATTACAATATAGTTGATATTCTGAATGGTTTAACTAAATAACCGAAACGTCAATTAAACATTGACTTTATTTAAAAAATGACCGAAAAACCCCAAAAAAATAAGAAATTAAATTAATATATATATATATATATATATATATATATATATATATATATATATATATATATATATATATATATATATATATATATATATATATATATATATATTCAGTTAAATAAACATGTCAAAGCAAATAACATTCTACCCGAAACTCAGTCCGGATTTTGGGATGGCCATGGATGTTCACCAGCACTGGCAAATGTATCCGATGATCTTTTCAGGCTATCGATGAAGGAAAAATTACAATTTTGGCCTTATTAGACCTCTCAAAAGCCTTTGATATCATAAACCATAAGTTACTTTAAGCAATTTTACATCACATTGGTCTTTCTGAAAGCGCAGTAAATTTTTTCTCTAATTTTCTCACAGATATCAGGCTGTGCGAATTGGTACTGAGGTGTCATCCCCTATAATGATTGGGAGTGGTGTGCCTCAGAGCTCTGCTTTATCTCCACTTTTATATGCCATTTATACTTCATTTCTCTTAAATGCTTAGGAATCATGCTCTGCTCAGTATTATGCGGACGATACGCAAGTATATCTATCATTTGATCGAGCCCACGCTGTAGATGGCTGTGATACCTTAAGTAAAGAACTAAATTTATGAAATAGATTATCATTTGAACATTCCCTTTTGTTAAATCCCAAAAAATGCTGTGCAATGATGTTTGGCCGAAAAGCAGATGTGGCCTCGGTAAAAAATATAATTAATATAGAAATAGATAATACGGTTCTGCTAGTGAAAGATAATGTTCGCATTTTGGGAGTGATTTTTAACAGTTCCCTCAGATTTAATGCGCACGTGTCAAGTTGTATTCAGCGAGCATTTGTTAGATTAAAAATACTATATTAAAATCACCATATCTTATCAAGACATACAAAAACGTTGTTTAACTCTCTTGTACTCTCCTTGTTTAACCATGGGCATGAAGTTTACGGAAACTGCCTCACGGCTGTGGATAATTGCAGAATTCAACTTGTGCAAAACTCTTGCTTAAGGCTCACTCATGGTGTAAGAAAGTATCAGCATATCTCGCATACGTTGGTACAGTCCAGTTGGTTGAACATGGAAGAGAGGTGAGAGTTGCATCAAGCATGCTTCTTTTATAAAATTATCTGCTCCAAACGTTCATCATATCTTTATAAGCATATTGTCTTTAGGGCCCATGCACATAATATTAATATCAGATTTCGAGGAAAAATAACACCACCATATCATCGAACCGTAATATTTGCGCGTAGCTTCTCATATAATGTGGCTAAATTTTTTAATTTTTTGTCGGAGAATTTAAAACATCTTTCACAATCTACCTTTAAAGTACATTACACAAAATATATTTTAGGTAAGCGACAATAGCTGTTTTATGTGATTATTAGTAAGAAATTGGTAATAAATCTTTTGTTTTTTAGCTATTTTTTTGCCTAATACGCCATTATTTGTTTGTTTGGGTTTTCTTAAATACTAAAAGACATTTCTTTAAATTATTTATATTTTTTGTTATGTAATTAATTTAAATGGTTGAGTATGATCACGGAGGCATTCAAGGGTGCCTCATCTGAACTCCGCCTTTTTCTGAATTTAAGTTTTTTTATCTTTTATTGTAATATGTAATCCATTATTATTCAGAAATAAAGACATTTATTATTATTATTACTACAGCCGACTAAGAGTTTAAATGCTTCTTTACGGCACTTGCCCACAGAAAAATGAATTTTAAATTGGATATGCGCATTGTTTTTAAATATTCCAAAGCAGGTTATTTACCTAAAACAATATTAATCAGATTAATCCAGAAATAATAAATAATTAACATGATAAGCTTTTAGGTTTTGCACTAACAAAATAAAAATGGCTATACAGCTAGAAGTTTCCCTTACTAAAATTTGCGCGGTTCTTTTAATAAACCAATCATTTTAAATTAAATAATAATATGTATTAATATGTATAAACAATAAACTACAACAACATACGAAGAACGAGTTTGAAAAATGAATATTTAAGTTAAAAAATTTGTTGAATAAATTAATACGATAATTTTTGTGGTTTAATTTTTAATGAATACATTCTAACTTTTTTTTTTAATTTTACAAGATGAGATAAAAAAAATAATCAATACTTTTTAAGTTGTCCAGTAAGAACTGTGTAAAACTTATTTAAACTTTCTTTTAAAAACGAAGGCAATAAAAAAAAATATTTTTTTTAGGAAACTTATTAAATAAATGCCCTAGTCGGGTAAGAATGGGAAATTAGCCTTTGTCCCGATTTGGTTGATTTGTATCGCAAAGTTTGCTTTCTAATGAAACTTCAAATTCAGTTTAGAAAATTGATTTTACTGAGAAAATTTTTTTTAGAGTATCTCTTAAAATTTTTTTCAAAAGTTACTGTAGCAACCTTAATTCCTATGATTAAATTTCGACACCTATCTTCCCAAAAATTTAAAAAATGTTGCAACGAGAAATTTATTCTTTGAAAATATAAAAATAAATTTTAAAACTTTATTTGTGTTCTTAAATGTGTAACAATTATTTTAATAACAAATAGTTAAATGTTTTTTTACTTAAATTTAGTATTTTAAATACCAAAATATATTGCAAAAGTATTTTTTTTTTTGTATGTAAATGAACATTCTAAAAGTTTTATGCAAACCTTGCAAAAAACTCTTCACCCGTGCATGAAACTGGCGCGGTGTTGAACTTTATTAAATTTGAAAGGCCATATTTATATATATATATATATATATATATATATATATATATATATATATATATATATATATATATATATATATATATATATATATATATATATATATATATATATATATATATATATATATATATATATATATATATATATATATATATATATATATATATATATATATATATATATATATATATATATATATATAGCTAAGGAATAAAGCGGTGAAAATAACTATTTCAGATGTATTTTTCATATGGTACACTTTGTATTCATACTTGGCCTTTTGTTAAAAAACTGTGTTTTTTTAAATAGTCTTTTACAAGAAAAGCAGTAAATAAAAGAATATGGTCAACTTTACGTAAAATAAATTTTATTTCCCCTGCTGCTTAAAAATAATATTCAAATTATTTTATTATTCCCCACTAAAAAGCAGCTATATATTATTGGAATATATGCCACATATTCCATATTAAATGGTTATGCCAAAACACTATGACTTTGTATTTCTTACAGTCATATGTCAATGTTAATTATTTTCTTGTCAGTATTTTTTCTCTTTGTTTTTGCCAAAGTAGAGGAGAAAATGATAGACAAGGTGCATTTTATTGTTTTCGATAGCTTCTAGTGCTTTCTATTGACAAATTAAATCACAACCCTACTTTAAAGCACTTTAAGGTATACTATACATTTTATCATCCATAATAATCTTATTTTTTTTAAACCACCCCCATATCAAAATAAATCACTGGATCTTTTGTTCTTTTTTGCAGCGCTCGAAAAAGGTTTATAGTAAACAAAAAGTTTGATAAGAAACAAGAAGTTACCTGTTTGATACCAAAAACAAAGAAGTCTCTACCCCCCAAAAAAGAAGAATTGGGTTAGATTACAATATATCTGTATATAACACTCACTTATATTGACGAACCACAAAAAAATTAAAGGAACCAACGAACAGCAGAAGAATTACATGGAAAGAACTTGGATAAAAGTACAAAATTTTAAAAAAGTCTCAAAACCAAAACTTGTGTGTTATATCACACTTAATATGAAAACTCGTATGGATCACTTTATATAACACTGATACTGATGAACCAAAAAAAAGTATAAGGAAAAAAATTAAAGTATAGGTACAAAAAAAAACCGAACTAAAACTTGTATCTTATATCATACCTCATTTAAGAATTTGATAAGATCACAATTAATCTATGAGTAACGCACGCCTATACCAACAAACCACTAAAAAATAACAAGAAAAAACTTTAGAAAATCTAAAGCAAAAACTGTTATGTCATACTTAATCTAAGAATTCAGATAGATCAGAATATCTATATCTATTATATATATATATATATATATATATATATATATATATATATATATATATATATATATATATATATATATATATATATATATATATATATATATATATATATATTTATATATATATATTATATTATATATATATATATTTTTATTTTAATATATATATATATATATATATATATATATATATATAAAAATTTAATACTATATCATATATTATATATTATATATACTATATATTATATATATATATATATATCATATATATATATATATATATATATATATATAGTATAGTATAATAATTATATAAAAAAAAAAAAACCAACAAAAATTACAAAGAAAAAACTTAAGTACAAGTCCAAAATTAAAAAAAAAAATCTTAAACTAAAACTTGGGTATCATAATGCACTAAATTTGAAAATTCATTTAGTTAACAATATATCTATATATAACACTCGCTTTTAAAAGAAAAAAACCTAAGGAAAGAAGATAATTTGTTCGGATCACAACTGATCTATTTACCGGGTGACCATGAGATTACTTTTCAGCTCAAGTTTTTTTTTTATTTCTTTATCGACAATAACGAAACTAAATAGCGTTGTTATTCTTACAAAACGTCATTTTTATGCATATATAATAAGCTTTTGCAACATCCGGTTTCACCGGAAATACCTGGAATTTTTGATCTTTAAGTAGGATACTCTGTATATCGGATTCTACAGATCGTTTTACGTCTAAATGCAGCATTTTTATATAGAGTTTTGTCCAAATGGTATTTTTAAATTAAATTTTAATGTTTTATCTAGAGGCCATGATCATCCTGAAATCATTGCCCGTACATGATGCCGTAAATCGACCTGCTTACTTTTAGTAAACATACTAGTTTTGTGTTAATACTAAATTCACCTTAAAATTATTTTTAAATTATTGGAAATATGATAATATACACAAAACAACCTTTTTATCTGTTAAACTTTTCAAGGCAGGAAAGCAACTGATTCGACAGCACCCTATTTAGCTGCTGTTTTCATATGATTTATTGTAACGTATGGGGTATACCCTATTCAGTACAAAAAGATCTATTACTCACATAACAGAACAAAAATTTTTAAACGAAAATAAAGTGTAATGTTTAACATTGTTGGAATTGCTTTATAATCCTGCATTTAGTAATGTTATGCCAGTGAACTGTTTCTATTTTTGTATTTAAGCTAGGGCAAAATACTAAAATAATGAAGTTTATAGTCTATTAAAAAAATAAATTAAAACACTAAATTGGGTTTGTATTTTTTTAAGTAAGGAAAGTATGTGTAGTGATTTTAGGATGATCATGGTTCTCTGGATGAAAAAATTAAAATTTACTTTAAAAATACTACTTAATGTGAAACAGATTAACCAAAGATGCATTGAGAAGTAAAATAAGCTGTAGAACCCGTAAACAAAAAAATTACATAGTGTCCATTTAAAAATCAAAGTTTCTAGTCATTTACACTGAAATCGAAAGTCTGAAAAGCTTGTCACTTATTCTCAAAAATAACGTTTCGTTTAAATAACAACCCTACCAAATTTCTTTACTAGAGATAAAAATAAAAAAAAAAAATTACTTTGTAAGATACCCGGTATAACAATCACTTAAACTGACAAACACAAAAAAAATACAAGAAAAAAATCTAAGTTATAAGTGTAAGATCTAAAAAAAAAAACGAAATAAAAACTTGTGTTTCATACAATACTCAATCTAAAAATATGTTTAGGTTACAAGACATCTATACAGGGTGTTACAGAATGTTGTGAGGAAAATTTAAGGGCAGATTCTATACCTAAAAATATGAAAAAAAGTTCATATAAACATGGGTCCGGAAATGCTTCGTTTTTATGATACAGGGTGTTTAAAGTTTTTCATCCTTTATCATTTATTTCATATTTCTCGAAAACCCGTGGGTATATTAAGATGAGATTTGACGATTTACAGCATGCACTGAAGCAGAGGAAAGCCATTTTCAGCATTTGATCTAAAGTTAAAATCGAATACATTCTTCCTGAACAATTAGTTCAAATAAAATAATAAAATTATAAATAAATCGGGGAACAGCTTAGCGTACTTTTATTTTTATTTCGAAAACGGTGGGTTAAAACGAAAAAGTCCAAGAGGGACTTTTAAAGCAGAATTAAACTGGCTTTAAGAGACAATAAATAAAAATATAATTTTTGCGAAAACCAGTGGCGTACAGTTTTTTTCGCTAAAAATAAGGACTTACCGGCACAAACGCCACTGATGTAAGTGCCTTATAAAAAAAATTGTACATGTAAATGTGACCTATAATTGTACATTTGCGTGTACGAAAACCATCTCATTATCTTTACGGGTTTTCGAGAAATGTGAAATAAACTATAAAAGACAAACAACTTTAAACACCCCGTATCATACAAACGAAGCATTTTCGGACCCATGTGTATATAAACTTTTTTTCATATTTTTAGATGTAGAATCTTCCCTTAAATTTTCCTCACAACATTCTGTAACACCCTCTATATAATATTGTACTAATGTACAAAACAAAAAAGGAAAAAAATTCTAAACTAAATCTTGTGTGTTATATCATACTAAATACTCGTAAAATATTTAATACAAATTAAAAAAAAAACTTAAAACAAAATTTTACATGCAGGTTACCTAGAACATTTTAGATAGTCCATGATTATGCTGACAAGGCAAAAGGACGGCGGTTAAAAATCCATAACTTTATACATGATGACAATGTAAATTATGGGTTGTTTTTTACTTACAAAAATTTTAAAAAATAAAAAAATTTCTTTAAAAAACTAAAAACAAAAAAATTTTTGTATGCAAATCACCTTGAACATTTTAGACAGTTAATGATTATACTGACAAGGCAAAAGAACGGCTTTTACAAATCCATAGCCTGATACATGATGAAAATGTAAGCTAAGAGTTATGTTTTTACTTACAAAAATTTTAAAAAATAAACAAAACATGAAAAAAATATTTCGTTAAGAAACTAAAAAAATTTGTATGCAGGTCACCTAGAACATCTTAGACAGTTAGTGATTATGCTAACAAGACAAAATAACAGCTTTTCAAATAAGGGTTATGTTTTTTACCTAGAAAAAATAAAAAAATTAACATAATATAAAAAAATTCCGTTAAAAAATAAAAACAAACCTAAAACAAAATTTTGTATGCAGGTCACCTAGAACATTTTAGAGAGTCAATGATTATGTTAGATAAAAATGTAATTTAATGGTTATGTTTTTTTACCTAGAAAAATTTTAAAAAATAAACAAAATATGGAAACAATATTCTGTTAAAAAATAAAAAAACTTAAAACAAAATTTTGTATGCAGGTCACCTAGAACATTTTAGACAGTCAATGATTCTGGTGACAAGGCTTTACAAATCCATAACCATATACGTGATAAAAATGTAAGTTAAGTGGTTATGTTTTTTCATTAATTTTAAAAAAGAAACAAAATATAAAAATAATATTACCTTTAACAATAAGAAAAAAACTTAAAACAAAATTTTGTATGCAAGTCACCTAGAAAATTTTAGAGAATCAATGATTCTGGTGACAAGGCTTTACAAATCCATAACCATATACGTGATAAAAATGTAAGTTAAGTGGTTATGTTTTTTGCCATTAATTTTAAAAAAGAAACAAAATATAAAAATAATATTACCTTTAACAATAAGAAAAAAAACTTAAAACAAAATTTTGTATGCAAGTCACCTAGAAAATTTTAGAAATCAATGATTCTGGTGACAAGGCTTTAAAATCCATAACCATATACGTGATAAAAATGTAAGTTAAGGGTTATGTTTTTACCTAAAATTAAAAAAAAACAAAATATAAAAATAATATTACCTTTAACAATAAGAAAAAAACTTAAAACAAAATTTGTATGCAGATCACTAGAAAATTTTAGAATCAATTATTCTGGTGATAAGGCTTTATAAATCCATAACCATATACGTGATAAAAATGTTAGTTAAGGGTTATGTTTTTTTACCTCTAAAAATTTAAAAAAAGAAACAAACTATAAAAATAATATTACCTTTAACAATAAGAAAAAAAACTTAAAACAAAATTTTGTATGCAAGTCACCTACAAAATTTTAGACAATCAATGATTCTGGTGACAAGGCTTTATAAATCCATAACCATATACGTGATAAAAATGTAAGTTAAGGGTTATGTTTTTTACCTAGAAAAATTTAAAAAAAGAAACAAAATATAAAAATAATATTACCTTTAACAATAAGAAAAAAAACTTAAAACAAAATTTTGTATGCAAGTCACCTAGAAAATTTTAGACAATCAATGATTCTGGTGACAAGGCTTTATAAATCCATAACCATATACGTGATAAAAATGTAAGTTAAGGGTTATGTTTTTTACCATTAATTTTAAAAAAGAAACAAAATATAAAAATAATATTACCTTTAACAATAAGAAAAAAACTTAAAACAAAATTTTGTATGCAAGTCACCTAGAAAATTTTAGAGAATCAATGATTCTGGTGACAAGGCTTTATAAATCCATAACCATATACGTGATAAAAATGTAAGTTAAGGGTTATGTTTTTTACCTAGAAAAATTTAAAAAAAGAAACAAAATATAAAAATAATATTACCTTTAACAATAAGAAAAAAAACTTAAAACAAAATTTTGTATGCAAGTCACCTAGAAAATTTTAGACAATCAATGATTCTGGTGACAAGGCTTTATAAATCCATAACCATATACGTAATAAAAATGTAAGTTAAGGGTTATGTTTTTTACCTAGAAAAATTAAAAGAAAAAAACAAAATATAAAAATATTATTACCTTTAACAATAAGAAAAAAACTTAAAACCAAACTTTGTACGCAGATCATCTAGAACATTTTAGACAGTCAATTATTCTGGTGACAAGGCTTTATAAATCCATAACCATGTACGTGATAAAAATGTAAGTTAAGGGTTATGTTTTTGATAAACCAAAGTTTGAGACCTGCAATATCTTTTAATATAAGGTTTCAATGAATGAATTTCAGCTCTCTCTCGATTTTTAAACTGTTAGGCACATTTGCACGCTTTACCAAAGTAATAAAAGCTTGTATTATGGATATTATGGTCAATACGTGCCACGGAATAGTAAAGTGCACTTGATAAAATGAAGGAAATGTAGCCTGCTAAAATTAAAATTGCCTGAAAAACTGAAAAAGTTGTTTTACAAAATATCTGCTAATATGAAATTATGTAAAATAAATAATAAAATAAAACTTTTTCTATTTTTTATTAAAATAATTAAGTTATAAAAAGCCAACCTAAATTTTTATCCGGGCCAATTAAAAATAAAAATAGTTATTAGAAACTCCAATAAAAAGTACTAATATTCGCTCTCTTATGAATTAAATTGGTAATAATAAAAAATAATATAATAAAAAAAATTATTGACCTGAAAAACCATTAAAATTATTAACAAATTAATATATTTACTATTTTTTAGCTCCCTTTGGCCTCTTTATCACAACTTCTACATGTTTGGACAACAAATAATTTAAGAAATAGGCATATTTTAATTATAAAAAAAGAGAAGAAAAACCATTAGAATATTATAAGAACAATTTGCAATAACCACTTTTCTTTAAAGGAGTATTACTCAAAAGCAATAGGTCGATTGCCCTCATTAAGTATTATATAGGTACCGGGTGACACAGCGGACATGTAACAGCCCATAGCTTTTTCATTTATTAAAATTAATTTTTAAAATTTGGGTGATGCACCTGTCATAAGGACACGCTTTTAATGATTAAATAAAACTATTTATTAACTTCCGGTTTAACCGGAAGTTACCCTAAATTTTAAATTTTAAATAGCACCCTGTATATATTTTTAGTCTATCTGATCCGCGTCAGAATTCTCTTTTCAACCATGTATAACACTTGTCATTTCATTTTAAAATGGCTGCCAAATTCGATTTTTTACCCTAAATTTTAGTAGGCCATGATGTGACAATTAAAAATTATTACCATGTAAAAAGCGTTGAGATGTAAAGAATAGGGTATTAAAATATTTGTAATTTTGTTAATTTTTATCTAATTAATAAGAGTTGCACCTAATTAATAGAGAGGTTAATTTTTAAAATATTAGAAATGTATTTTTTAACGCTTAATATCTTAAAATTCAAAATAGGAAACTACCATTTTTATTCATTGTAGCTTTAAATCAAACATTACCTATTTAATAAAATTTATCCGAACTAGTATGAAAAACAAACTTTTTTTATTAAAAACGCAAAACTATACATATCCACATTGTTTCGCAAATACATAGATTATTAGTATCAATAACACGCCAAGTAGGCTTTATAATATTAAACAAAAAATGATTATAAACATTTTGTATCCATGGCCCCTTAGAATTGTTTAACGTTTTAAAACCAATATGCTAAGATTTTATAAAGCCTACTTGGCGTGTTATTGATACTAATAGTCTACGTATTTGCGGAACAATATAAATATGTATACTTTTGCGTTTTTAATAAAAAAGTCAGTTCTTTATACTATTTCTGATAAATTATATAAAATAGATAATGTTTGGTTTAGAGTTACATTAAATACAAATTGGAGTTTCCTATTTTGGATTTCGACATATTAAGCGTT
Organism: Listronotus oregonensis; assembly: GCA_019359885.1. Lineage (NCBI taxonomy): Eukaryota > Metazoa > Arthropoda > Insecta > Coleoptera > Curculionidae > Listronotus > Listronotus oregonensis. The sequence continues at coordinate 176,023 of JAHBCN010000019.1, read as the reverse complement.
AAAAAATACATTTCTAAAATTTTAAAAATTAACTTCTATTCCTAACTCTTACTAATTAATGTTTCTTTAAAAGTTTTAGACAGTGTTATGGTTTTAATAACACTGAAATCTTGGACTTTAATGAAGACAATGGAAGTCCAAGATTTCATTGTTATTCTTTCTAATTAGATAAAAATTAACAAAATTGATTTTGACATGAAATGATAAGTGTGACACATGGTTGAAAAAATAATTTTGACGAGGATCAGATAGGGTTAAAATATATACAGGGTGCTATTTAAAATTTAAAATTTAGGGTAACTTCTGGTTAATCAGGAAGTTACCCTAAATTAATTAATTAAATTATTAAAAGCGTGTTTTTATGACAAGTGCATCACCCAAATCTCAAAAATTAATTTTAATAAATAGCAATGTTATGGGCTGCTACGTGTCCGCTGTGTCACCCGGTGATCCGGTATACCAAATTTTAAATTAATAAATCATTTTGTTCAAGAGTTATTATGCCAACAGTTCGACAGACCGACAAATAAATAGAATTGTAATATAGAAATCCCTTAACGTACAGATTTGTGTAAAAACGTCGAGGTGCAGTTTTTCCGCAGTTAAAATAGTTTTCTTAGACAAATGTTATCAGAAAACTTGGCAAATTTTGTTTTTTGTGCGGTTATAAAATTTATGTCATTTAATTGCTTAGTTTAAGCCTCACTTTTTACTTAAAAAGCTATATAACAATAAAAAAGTAAGTTCAAAAAGAATAAATTTTAATAAATTAAAAACTTTGCAAAATAACATGCAAAATTAAAGCAAGAAAATTGAAATTTCTAGAAAATTCAGACTATTATGATAAAATAGGTTTTTGGTCTAATTTGCTTTATAACATAATGAAATTTTATATTACCCATATAAGTATTTTTACGTCTATTTATTGTATTCAAAAGGAAAAGCTTTAGTAGATAAAGATATTTTAATTTTTAAAATATTTGGGCTATAAAAACTTTAAACGTTTATATGCCTATCTAAATATACTGAAAATACTTTTAAGAATTACAGTTAATTTTGCGTGTACACGTTCACATAAAGTGTGTTTTTAAAAGAATTTTCATGACAAACAAATTGGATAAATTAAATAAAAGTAATATTTTTTTAATAAAAAAATATATAAATAAATCACTAAACAAACTTATTTTGTGTTAAATCAACTTTTTAAATAAAATAATAAAATTAAATGTAGAGATTGTATTTTTTTTATCTATAATCATCTGGCAATAAATATTATTTAGTAAAAAAATAATAAAATAAAATAATATGTATAATGTATATTTTTTTAAAGTGCAAAACTTAAAATACAAAATATTATTTTTGGCTAAAAGTACCTTTTTAACTCCTAGCCTGAACTTCGTGCGTGCGTGCATGCGTGTTTAGTTCTGGTTTAGGCATCTTTCCGCATTTGTTAAAATTATAATTATATTATTATACAATGCCAAACATGCTTAAGCCCCTAGTATATTATAATTTTCTTATTTACTTAATCACTTAAGTGTTCAAAAAAATCTTATAAAAATATATCTACCGATAACAGTGTCAGCTGGAACAAAGTAAAATTCAACCTAAGCACTTTATGTGAGTATATTCTAAGTAGGTCAACGAGAAGGCGTAAATTACACTCGTATCATAAAAGGCCTGGAAAAATTAACGCTTTTTTCCTAGCTTTTTGCTTTAGAGTTTACCAGCACATTCATTAATATATATAGGTTAATATCGCTTTAAGAAAAAAGGCTTTTTTATTTTTTAAATAAAAGTAAACAGTGTTTTACAAAATATCTAGTTTCAAGTTGAGAATCTCTATTACTGCTCAAAAAAATTAAAATCTTTTTTGTAAAATTTTAGACACCAAGCCTTCATAGATTGTTCCAAGATAAAAAAAAAACAGCCAATAAAGACTATGTTTATACCTTTTATTTTATCGGATAAAAATTATATGGAATAATTATTACCTACTTTAAATGACCAGTATGAAGGTTTCGGACATATTTTTAGGGCTGTATTTAGGCGGTGGCTGGATGAGCGCCTGGCAAGGGCGCAGCTACCTGGAGGGCGCAAAATTGGCCATGAATTTTTTTTATTAGTTTTCAGTACCGTTGTCATATTATTATTTTTTATTGACAAAATTCATCAAATAAATAAATAACAACAAAAAAAAAGTTTTTAACTTGGATACCTAATTTAAATATTTTTAATATATTAAGACTGAAAATATGTATGAATTATAATAAAATATCAATTTCTCCTGATACCTATAGCGAAAATGTAATTCTATGAATTTTTTAAATATTTAAGCTGCGGCTAAATTGGAATTTTATAAATTGAAGGCAGCACTAGTTCTTTTTACTACCAATAGCTTAGAAAAAATTACAAATTTTAATTACTTTTAATTTGATGTGTCATATACTCTTGAATATAAAACAGACAGTAAATTTACTTAACAGCTAATATACAGGCTGATTCATAAGAAAATGTCAATACTTTAGGTACGTAGTCAGGTTCCAAAAATATACATAACAGTCTATACAAATATGAGTTCGCAAGGCCTTCGTTTCGGAAATACAGGGTGTTACATTTTTTATTTAATTTTTCCATTTTTTAAATAAAATTTATGATAATATAAATATTGGAGTAAAAATTGGTATTCGGAGGTTTTTTGGTATGACGGATTCGAAACTTATCTTAGTACGGCTCTTACTTGTAGAGGGTGCCACCTACACGTCTTTTTACTACTTTGAACAATGACAACTTTTTGGTACGGCCCTGTATTACATTTTTAAGTTCATTAAATAATTGTTTTGTCATTTTTACGTTAAAATGGTATATCTGTTAAAAGTCGATATGAGCAACCGTTTTCGAGATATTTGGAATTTAAAAAAAATAAACAAAATGTATAATTAAACAATATGTTTTTTAATTTTTAATAAAATTATTGTTCTTCAATTATGTTTAGCAAAACATAAAAAAAGTAAAAAAAACTTAGAAAATATAAATAAAAACTTTAACACCCTGTATTTCGGAAACGAAGGCCTTGCGGACCCATATTTGTATACACTTTTATGTTTATTTTTGGACCTTGACTATGTACCTGTAATATTGACATTTCGTTATGACTCACCCTGATTGATATACATTGATAAAGGCTGAAATGAGCCGAAACGTCTGAAATAATTTTTTTTAACATGGAACTAAAATACTTTTGATTTGTTGTTAAACCCAAAAAATATATATATATATATATATATATATATATATATAATATATTATTATATATATATATAATATATATATATATATATATATATATATATATATATTAAAGTATAAATGTTACGTTTTAGTAAATCAACTATGCACAGTGATTTTGTAACTACGATTTTATTGTCAAGAAAATTTATTGTAAGTTTAATCATTTGCAAATAAGGAAGTATAGTTAATTACATAGTACATTCGACTTTTTTCGGTCAGATACAAACAGTCGTTTTAGGTGAATCATTTTTCATTCCAATAGTAGGCTAATAATTTCACATAAAGAAAATATAGAATTTGACGCAAATTCTACCACAAAATTGGTATTCTAAAGAAACTTAATTCTCGGATCAAAAAACGTTAAACCTACAACTTTCCACTTTAATTTTGTTAAATTTCTGTGCAAAAATTTCCGAACTTCCCGTTTTTATTGAGTGTATTCCATATTCCCTAAATTATCCGGTGTGTGGGGGAGCAAAAATGTTGAGCCCCGCCAAGAGCGCGGCCATACCTAGATACGGCCTTGATTTTATCCAATATTCCTTAAGTCAATCTTTTTGTTTCATTGTATTCATTTTTTTAGGCCGTTTGTACAGTAAACACGATGCTGTAGACAAAATTTGAATTCACACTGACATAGTTTACCTAGGTTTGATTTTAAGGTTAGGAATTTAATTTTTTTTAACTAAACAACAATGGAGTGTTTATTTTGTTGGAGTTTGACATTTATACCAGATAAAGTAAGCCGAAAGAGATCAACTGTTTTACGTTAAAATTTCATTGGATCAAAATCGGATTAGGTACTTCTAATTTTTTTGTGTCTGTGCATTGAAATTTATGATTGAAGGTTTTGGATCAGGTAAAACCTATATCTGACCAACCTTATGGATATAAACGTAGGCTCAAATAAAGCCTAAGAAGTAGAAACCGTAAGTTTTTAGTTTCACCCCAGTTTGGTCAAATATGTACAAGTATCAAAACATGCCAAAGTGTCATTACCAACGAATTCTTGGATAGAAATAAAGTAAACAAACCTTGTTTGGCATAAACATATTCAGGGGGGCAAGGCGGGATAGTTCTTGTAAACACATTGAATAGCAACCTTGATTAAACACACTAAATAACATCACTTCGGAAATAATAACTTTTTCAATGTTTATGGCATTGCACCATAAATCACATTTTTATAAATCGATGATTCTTTATTTTCAAAGCCACAAACCCATTTTTGTTTATTATCTGAAGTGACAGAAAAGATATGTCATTCACTTTAGATGCTCAATTCGATTGCTGTTGATCAAGTCAGTTTACAAAACGTGTTATTGAATAATACAACCTACTAGAAAGAGATAAAATGACATCGAAGTGCCCAGCTGTCCAAATAAACCATGTGGCCGGTGCAATCGAATGCAATGACAGTCCCAACAAATGTTTATATTTAAATCGATGTTACCTATATTAACACAAAAAGCAATATTTTTAAATAATTTTATTACATTACCAAGATAATTTCCTGAATTTGATTTTTGAGATCAGGCAATTTGTTTACGTTTTTCCAAAACAAAAACAAACAGATCACTATACCAAACACCCTGCCTACAAACTGGCGTTGCGTTAATTCTAGTCCTTGAGTTCGTTGGTCATTACGAATGTTATACGAATAACTACTACCTCTGAACTTATTCCCAATAGGCTTTGGGTAATGTCATTCAGATAGGACCTATAGTTTAACGTACAGGGTTTTTTCGTATATTTTGGAGCACCACCAGTGCTTTTATTTTAAGAGTAAGAAGAAACTTTAAATTATAAAAGTTGAAAAATTTTGCTGAACCGTCAGAAATTGTCATCAGATAAGGGCATGTTTGATTTTTTTTTTAAGAAACACCCTGTATGTTATTATTTTTTTGGCTTCTTTACTTTACTCCCCAAAAATATATATATATATATATATATATATATATAAAAAATATATATATATATATACATATATATATATATATATATATATATATATATATATATATATATAATATATATATATATTTATATATATATATATATATATATATATATATATAAACCGGTCAACAAATGAACCTGGCCCCCCCTGATTTTTTATCTAAATTCGACGGCCCATAACTTTTTAATTTTTAACCGTTTTTTTTTTTTTTTACCCCTTTGAAAAAATTTTTTTGGCTTTAAAAACTTGGGCCCCAATTTTTTTTAAAAGTTGCTAGGGCTACGTTATACAGCGTATTAAATAAACATGTAAAATTTTTTCCCCAAAATAAAAGTTTTTCCCAGTTTTACAAAATTAAAAAAATATTTTTTTTCATTACATGGGTGAAAAACTGAACCATTACCTCGAGACATTTTCGCATTTTTATTTAAATTGGGTTTTAAAAAAAAATTTCGGGGGGTATTCAAAAGTAGTCCCCTTTTTGTTTTTTTTTATATAAATTAAGATATTTTTTTTTTTTCCGCCCAAAACCATTAAAATAAAGACTTTTGGGTCCAAAAAAAAATAAAAATAAAAAAATGCAGTTAAATAAACGAATGCATTATACAGGTTGTTTAAAAATTAAATGGGGGGACTGGGCATGTGCAAATTTTATAAAATTCCCCCGACCCCAAAATCAAAAAAATTGAAAAAATTTTTTTTTTTTACCACATAGGTGAATTAACTGAATCATAACCTCGGGACGTTTTTCGCAATTTTGTTAAAAAGTTGG
>JAHBCN010000019.1:0-167500 GCA_019359885.1 Listronotus oregonensis | reverse complement strand
TTACACCGTATAATTTAGGTTTTTCAATCGTTTTCGCCCTCTTTTAGACTGAATTTAAAATTTCAATTTTTTCCTTTTGTTTTCCATTTCTTTTTAAAAAAATTTAGGACTTTTCTATGCTTAAATTTGTTGTGTGATCTTTATGTACAGTAACTCGTTTTGCCTATTTTACTTTGTCTAGCACCCTATTCACTCTCCAGTCCCGCAAGTTTGTTTACATATAATTAATTACAAACGGAAAGTTTTGGATTTTTACCAGCTGTTTAATTTTTCAATTTTTTTGAAGAATATACAAAATTGTTATATTTTACCAGACCAATTTCAGAAATTAGAGCTATTAAAATTGTTTTATAATTAAAACTGTATAAGAAGGAATACAATATCTATGTTTTTAATTTTAAATTTACAACGTAATTTAGATATTAAAATAACGTTTTTATATACTATTTATGGACATTTACGCTATATAAAAAATTATGTGTTTAATGCAAAAATATACCACCTGTGGTCTTTTTTTGCTAAATATGCATTTAGTTGTAAACAATTGTTCTATAAAACAAATATATTTAAAGTTAAGTTGTATTTCGTCTCGTTACATAATTGGATATTTATTATGCCGGCGCCCGAATATTACATAATTTATAACAAAAGCAACTTTCATCTAGTAGTGCCAGATACAATACTAGAAATGCGGTCTCACGGCCTAAAAGATAGCACACACTGCGGCATTTAGTAAATTAGAACTTATCTTGCGACAAGGGTGACAGGAAGCAAATATGGTTAAAGCATTAATAGAATTTATAGTTAAAGATCTTATTAAGTTGTCTTACACGTGGTAACTTTTACATTGAATTTTTTGTGTTGTCTAAATACGTTTTTAAAGATCACTAAATAACTGTTTTTTTCCTGTTATAACGAAAAACTGGTAAATAATGAATACTCATAAAAAAGAAATCCACTCTTTCTTCTTGAAGTATTTTTGTTTTAAATCAACGTATTAAAGTAAAGCCATTTAATTTCTTTAATTTGTAAAAAATATTATATGCTTATTTAGATACGTTTTTCCCGAATAAGCTACGGCATCGATTAAGCCAAGGAGTATCTTATGATCAGGATCTATCCGAAATTGTTTTTAACTATAAATACCTTTTTATATTCGGCTTTATTCCAGTATTTCTATACGAATCTTAAAAAAATAATAATAAATTGGAAAATCTTTAAAAATATTTTAGACCAATTTGGTATTTGGGATTGTGTAAAAACGAAAACGGTTCATTTTTATAAAAATTATTATTTTAGGTTTTTGTTCTTTTTTTATACCTGTATGTCTATGATATGAAAATGATATGAAAATTAAGACACTCAAAAAAAAGATAGAAGCTAAATTGGACTGAACAGGACCAGATTTAAGGCTTTCCTCGTATTTAAAACAAATTGAAAAAGCCATCTTGTGTATTTTTTCGAGATTGTGAAAAATAGTGATTTAAAATAAAACAAAAGTATATGAAATTAACTTTTTTCTTATTAATTGATTTTTTTTGCTGCGATTCCATTAAACTGATTTTTCTACCAAATTAATCTACTGTATATACTAGTCCCCATCTAACAATTCCCACACTGAGTTCTTTGACATCCTTTTAATTAAGATTGACACTATTATTTTCTAGTTTTCATTGGCCGCAGTAATTGTCCCCAGGGATTTTAATGTTCATAATAGGGACTGGCTAGGTTCTACAAAAACTGACACATAAGCAGCCGAAAATTTCGCAATCAGCAACTCGCTCACCAATTTAATTATGGAACCTACCTACTTTCCTAGGGTTTTCACCTATAATTCTAACACCTTAGATCTCTTTCTTACTTCCACCCCCGAACTTTACCAAGCATCAGATCATTGTTTGGTCACCGTATCATACTTCACACATGCTGAGATAACTGAACGCATGTCGCCACGAACCGTCTGGCACTACAACTCGGCCGACTGGGATGGTCTAAAAGATTTCTTTGCCACCTACCCTTGGCTTCCTATCTGCTCACGATCCTTCCGAAATATGTAAACAACTTACCGAAACAACTTAACTAGGAATTAAGACCTATATTCCCCATACCAAAAAGAACCCCATAACTTCAAATCACAAACCGTGGTTTTCTAAATCCTGTGACAAAGCCAGAATTTTAAAAATCCAGGCCCCAAAAATCGACAGGCTAGCATCGAAGCAAGAAATCAGTATAACCAGACCATCTCAGAAATCGAAGACCGTTGTAACAATCTGATAAAAGTTAAAGTCTTCTCTTGCTCGAATGGCAGTAAAGCCTTCTAGTCCCTTGCCAATAATATCAGTCAAAACTTCTGCAAAAATTCTTTTTCATCCCTAATCTTTGAAGATAAAATTGTTTTTACCTCTAAAGAAAAAGTCGAACTATCTGCCAAACAATTTGCTGCTAATTCTACCCTTGATCCTCCTATAAATCTTCCTTTTCCAACAGTTGCCTTGTTCCTTATATAATGTCCGATATCATTTTTAAAGTCAAACAGATCAAGCATATTCTTATTTCTCTTAATACTAAAAAATCGTATGGGCTGGATGGCATACCAGCAATCGTCTTGAAAAAATGTGCTCCCAAGCTTGCACCCATTCTAACTCGCCTCTTTTGAATCTCTTACGACAGGGGCATTTGTCCGCACGTGTGCAACTTGTACCCAAGAAAGGATGCAAAACTGTCTATTCAAACTGTAGACCATAATCTCTTCTCTCAATTGTTTGTAAGGTAATGGAAAAAATTCTAAAGTTTTTGAAAAACACAAGATCTCACATGACAGACAGTATGGATTCCGTCACAGAAGATACACAGCTGATCTTCTGTCCCTTGTCTCGAACAACTGGAACAAGTCTCTTGAGTGTCTTGGTGAACTCCATATCGTTGCTCTTGACATATCCAAAGCTTTAGATCAGGTCTGGCACGATGAGCTTCTTAACAAACTTCCTTCTTACGGTCTTCCACCTAAGCTTTGTTCTTGGCTCTCCAGTTTTCTTTTTAATCTACGTATATCAGTTATTTTAGATGGTCATTCATCCAGCTTCTACCAAATTTAATGCTGGGGTGCTTAGTACTAGCACTTACTCTGTTTCTTCTACATATCAATGATCTCTCTTCCACAATCAATCTTATTCATAGTTTTGCTGACTATAGTACCCTCCACTTTAATATTTAATTCCTTAAGCTAGTCAATAAGCCTGATTTGAAAACCAAGTGTAGGTCAATGCGGATATCAAGATTACTCTGCTCATGCCAATGCTCATCCGTTACATATGAGCGGCCAAGTTCTGCAGAACAAAGAGTCATTTAATCTTGTCGGCGTTACTTTTAAAAATAACCTCAACTGACAGAAACACATTACATCCATAGCCACAGCAGCTTTAAAAAAGCTTGAATTCCTCTTTTGAGACAAAAAGGTATTTTTCTTTCTCCAATCTGACCCTCTTAGAATATTGCTCTCATGTCTGGGAAATGGCATCTGCTTAAACTTTTGGCATTCTCGATTCCATTTAAAGAAGAGCTGTTCGTCTTATAAATGACCCCACGCTCACAGAAAAGCTACCTCCTCATGCCCACCGACGATCTGTGGGGAATCTGTCGCTCTTCTATAGGTATTTTCACGGCTTATGCTTAGAGGAGTTGGCCATTATAATTCCTCCTGTGGCAGCTCCCAACAGAGCAACACGTAGTGCGACTTTTATCTGCCTTTTAGAGTTCAACTGGAGAGGCCCCGGACTTTCCGCTTTCTTCGTTTCTTTATCCCTAGAGTGTTCAGACTATGGAACCTGCTACCCGCAGATGTTTTTTCTTCCCCTCCCAGTCTCCAAATATTTAAGTACCGTGTGAACAAACCCCCTCTCACCACACTTAAGACACCCACGGTATGTTAGTACTTAGGCCTCGGCCTTCGTGGACTGTCCAAAGATAAAAAATAACAATACTTTTTAGTAACAACAGAATTATTTAAGGATAGTTTTCACTTTTCCTAGTATGTATAAAGAGAAGTAAATAACACAAGTTTTTGACAAAATATTGACTTTTTTTGTTTTTCCCATTTAGGTAAAGGTATTGTTACCTTTTTCTATTTTATAATTTAAATCGCATATTTTTTATAGGAATTAAACTTGTTCTATTGTTACTAAAACGCATCAAATTAAACAAGATGTCCCATTAATATTTTTTAAATAATTTTACATTTTTTTCAATATAAGGAAAGCCACAAATACGACCCTGCCTAGGCCTTGCGAGATGATCGTGTATAAGTAAATAATATCTTATAACGTAAAAGTTAATAAATTCATTAAGAATAATTTTTCTCCTAGCAATTACAGTATGTTATATGAGAGACCAATTTTTTATGTTTATTTGTCTGGTATATTATTTTTATGTTTAATGTTATCTTGAAAGCCTATATTTATTAATAATAATAATAACATAGAAAATAAGTTTTAATACTTAGTTCACATCTTTTCATTTAAAAAATATTATTTAAAAAATCTTTAAACAAACAACTATTCCTTTTTTTATGGCTTATCATATTCTATATTATGTATATTTAAATTATTTTAATTAATAATATAACAACGAAAACGAAATGTTAAACATAATTTAAGCACGAAATGTCGCATGAAAACTCGGCCTTAGTCGACACTGGCCGAATGTACGCATTTTCACTCCTCAACCGTTTTGATTTCAGTAGTGATAGTTTCGTCCTTCGGTATGTCACGACTTCTCTAATCTCTTCCAGTTTCCGCAATCACCTGTTACTTCGTTCTTTCTCTAAAATGCAAACAAATGTTCACATAGACACAAAAAATTTGGGCAACTCTCCGGAACGACGAATTAATGGATCTTGTCATTCTAAAAGAAATTTAGAAGTAAGTTGTTGTTTAATTTATATATTTTTGTAAAAAAATAAATAAATCTGCATGACACTAATCAAGCCGTGATGACAAAATAAATATTGTTATAATTTTGTGGAATACGACTAATATTTTATATTTTTATGGAAATTTTTTACATTAAAGAAACAAATAAATACATGACAATTTTTTTAAGCTGACTAAAATATTAGAAATTTGACACGGCTATTATTTGTCAGTTATTTATGCGTTTAAATTATCGAGCTCAACAATAAGTTAACTAAGTTAAATTATTATGTATTGCAAATGTAGAAAAATAGTAGTTTTATTATATATAGCTTCTTAAAAAGAAAAACTGTTTAATTTTGATAAAACACCTTTTCATTTAGTTAAAATACAGTGCTTGTTTTCTACACGTTGTTTTAAATAATAGTTTTACGTAAAGCAATCAAAATAATAAACAATAAAATTATAGGGTGCTAATAAAGTTTAAAGCCATTCATCAGGTGGTTATAACTGATAAATATATGAATGTTAATTCTATTTGTTTTTTTTAATGTATTGATGTATATGCAAATTGTATGTAGACATCAAGAAAAAATTTTTCGTTTTATTTTAAACGAATATTTTGGTATTTTAAAAAGAAAATTTGTGTAGCGTTAATAATTATGAGATAATTAAAAAACACTGAATTACATTTATTTTTAAATTAAATATTATATCTTTGTCATAAACTGCTTAGTTTTTAACATACATTTTTTTTCTGAAAATATATTTTTGGTATATTTAATTAAAGTTCACTAAACAAGTATTTATAATTGATGTTAACAAAAGAACATTTACAAAATGATTAATAAATAACTGGCCATTTATGCCATTTACCCCCGTTAACCAATAATTTTTAATCTTTGTTTTTTTTTTAATGAAATAAACCCAATTTTAAACCTAAAAGCAAAACCGTATTAAGTCACAAAATACAAATTTTACAAAAAAGACTTTAGGGTTTTTTTAACAGTGGGAACACTTTCTACTAAGGTATAATCTTTTTAAAAATTATGACTTAGTAATGATAAGTGATTCTAAAAATATAAAAAATATTTTAAAACAAGACTGAACAGAAATTTTAGATATATGTATTATTAATATATATATATATATATATATATATATATATATATATATATATATATATATATATATATATATATATATATATATACAGTATTCGCGGATGGGTAACAGAGGACAAATGCCAAAATTGAAGATACGAAAAGTCATTTGATAAATTTGCTTGTGGAAAAATATGAACTACAATAAGAAAATTGTCTTAAAACGCAAAAACATAAAATCAAACAAAAGCAAACAATTTTGGCCTTTTACGGAAATAATAATAATACTTCTCAAATTTCTTCAAACATTCGAACTTCATGAAGAAAAGTAATTTGTGAAAAATTAAAAAAATCAACATTTTTGTAATACGAACTACTAATTAAACTTGATTATTGTTTACATTACTAAACATTTCAACTACAAGAAAAATTAAAATGTAAAAAAATATAAATTTAAATGACTAAAATTAGATTTTTTAAATTTTTCTAAATTAAATTTTCGTTAGTAATTTCGAATAGCATTAAAATAAATTTAGAAAAGTTTATACATTTCGCGTTAAAATGTCAAAAAGATACTATTTGTCTGTTTAAATTTTATTTTTACATGTATGTAAATTCAAATTTTCTTTTAGTTCATATTTTCGATCAAAGAAATAATAGAATGATGTATCTTTAATTTTGATCATTGCCGTTAAAGCAGAGAATACTGTATAACATATTTATTTATATATATATAAATATATATATATATTAGTATTATATTTAAATAAATATATATATATATAAATATTATATCATATATATATATTTATTATATATATATAATATATAATATTATATATATATATATATATATATATATATATATATATATATATATATATATATATATATATATATATATATATATATATATATATACTTCCAGATAGCATTTATCGTAAAATGCAAAATTGGTTAAATTTACGATTTATTAAAATAAATACAATTTTATTTTTAAAAAATCAAATGCCTTATAGCATTTTCTAAATTTTAAATAAAGATATTTTGGCAAGATATAGTTTATAGAAAAAGTTTTTAGATGCTAAAATAGGAATCGAATTTCATACCATAGGCATTTATTTTTAGTTATTTTTACAATTAATTTTATTCATATATAATAAGTAAATAATTTAAACGTAAAAATCAAAGTAGGCTAAATGTATGAAATTCGGTATTCAGTATGACTAAAAACTTTTTCTTATAAACTTTTTTTAAATCTTGCTAAAATATAATTTACCTACTCATAAAATTTAAAAAATTTATATCAAGGCATGCTGATTTTAAAAATAAAAAATGCTAAATTTTATTTTTTAATCAAGCAGATATCCAAGTCAAATTTCAACTCCAAAATTTATACTTTAATAAAATTCGATATTATATATATATATATATATATATAATATATATATATAATATATATATATATATATATATAATATAATATATATATATATATATATATATATATATATATATATATATATATATATATATATATATATATATTAATAATTATATTTTATATATATATATATATATATATATATATATATATATATATATATATATATATATATTATTAGGACCAAGATATATTGGATACTTAAACTTGGTTATTTATAGGGAAAACACAAAAGAGTTATTTTACATAACAGAATACGTGTTGTTTTTTTTAATTGCCGTAAATAATTTTTTATGCGTTAAAAATGTCAAAAAAAATATTTTTAAGAAAAATATTAGACATTTCATGTATTAAATAAAATTTTAAATTAAGAAAAAACATGGACATTAAAATTTGCTAAAAAAATTTATCTCGTTGCTTTGAATGTAGGTCGGAAGATATGTTAAATGGGTAATGGATTAGATGTGTGGCCCCACTTTTTTGGGATATAAAATTAACCTGATCAATTTTTTTTTAAGTTGTCAAATATTTTTATTCTTAAAGTTCATTAAAAATAGAATAAATCAAAAAAGTCAATTTTTCGATTAAATTTTTTTTTCGAAAAATATTTGAAAAATTGCTTAACTTAAATGGATGACTTTATTGACGAAGAACTTAAAAAATATTCATTTTTTTATTTTCAAAATAAAAATTAACACCAAAAACATTTTTTTTGTTTTTTATTTCGTAAATCCACTGCAGAATAGAACAAAATAATAAAAAAAACATGTCAGTATCTCTATTTTTTTGTTTTTTTTTTGGCAAAAAATAGCTGGGGCCGCGATTTTAAACAATAACCGTAAAATTTACCAAAATGCATCTGATTTTTTATCACCTTGAAGGTTAAATATAGGACAAGCTTTTTTTGTTATATTGGTATTTATTTTTAAGAGTTTGTGGAAAACTGTACACACTTAAAAACAAAAAGTAATTAAATTATTTTCTATTCTCTTAAAGGATCTCACTAGGACTTAAATTTAATGCATAGGTTCTTGATAAGATTAAACCATTTCTTCTTGTCACAATCCATTATGTCTAACATAGTATCAAAAAACCCATCCAGACATAATTAACTATAGCAATTACCTCAATTTGTGGAGTTTTGTACACCTATTTCTCCGCAGTCATATTTTTCTTCACAATTTTTCCATTCCATATTACAATATTGCGTTTAATAGCACGTTCTGTGCTGGCGGCACTAGCTCGTTTACCGGTTTTTAATCAAAATTTATGCTTGGTAATATACCCAATATGTGTGATTTCAATAAGCGGCTGCAGCTATAGGCAAAAATAATTGTCAATTTAATCGCAGCATGAACTTGTTAATTTTACAAAGCCCAGTTGTCTGTCACTGTAAAGTAAATTTTAATTTTAGGCACAAAATATTGCTGCGACAAGACATATTTTAATTTTAAATATAATATTTTTGATACCACTGCCTTGTTTAAATGCTTTGGCTATTTTTTTTTAATCTTAGAAGATCATCCTAAAAAATGTTTTTATTTTTTTTATAAAGGTACGCTGAAACTGTATCACATGTGGCAACGACGTGTACACGGTTATTCATTTTAAAGTAAACAGGGCTTTATTTTCGAACTTCTCTAAACTTTTTTTAAAAAACGAATATAGCCATTTCGTGTATTTTTTTCCATAAAATTCAATAATCTTATGAAAAAAACATTTAAAACAAAAACAAAAAAGTTACAGCATGAGTGACGTATTTTTTAAATGGAATACTCCGTATATTTTTATATTAATAGATGGAGATTTTCACGAGGAATTCGGTGATATAGGGGTCGCTGGGTTTATTTCCTGCGGTTCTGCTGCAATTGTCTAAAAACTGCATGATACTTTAAGGATAGTTTCACCTGAAAAAAACTGGCTGGCACAGGTCACAGGTGCTTATTTCTCAAAGTCAAGAATTTTAAAAATACGTTTATTACTTTTTAGAGTAGTTTTATAATGAGATTTTCATCAGAAGAACGAAAAACACAACGAAGATATGTTGCAAATTTCCAGCGAAATATATCAATAAAAACGATTTTAAAACTGAAGGTCTTATTCAAAAAAACAAAATCGTTACATATTAGAAAAAGGACTATAATGAGAAAAAGAAACCAGGATCGAGCTTTTCTAAATTATTTTACTTTGTATCCCATGAAGTCAATTACTAACGCAGTTAGAGACTTAAGGTATGGCCCTGCAAGAAGAAGAGTAACCCCTGCGACGGTTCAGAGAACACTGAAATATTTTAAGTATCTTCCATATCACGTTCTTTTAGTGCAGCATTTAACACGTGAACAAAAGAAACTTTGCTTTCAATTTCTTTCCCAAATTTTAATCCATGAACAAGATAACGATCCTACCCTGTTTCAAACGCGTCTTTGGATGGATGAAGCTACAATCACTACATCGGTAATGTTTAACCGACGCAATACGCACAGCTGGGCAAGACAAAATCCCAGAAATTTTCAAGAGATTAAATACCAAGGGAGGTTTTCTCTTCATGTCTGGTGTGGTGTGCTTAACAATAGAATTGTCGGGCCAATATTATATGGAGGATCCTTAACTGGAGAAAGATATCTCAATCTTCTTAAAAACAATATTAAGGACATTTTAGAAGAATTGCCACTCGAAACGTATAGCAAGATAATTTGGCAACAAGACGGAGCGCCGCCCCATGCTGTTCGTCAAGTTGTGTAGTATCCTAATCGCCGATACAATCAGTGTATTGGACGTTATGGCACTATTGGATGGCCACCTAATAGTCCAGATATTATAATTTTGGACACTTTTCTATGGGGTCACTTGAAGAATGTCGTTTTCAAAATGGGAACACAAACACGGAAGAAATAAGAGAAAAAATTGTAAATGAAATTAATCCTCTTAACCAAGAACCTCAAATAATATCGGCGAGCTTAGAAAGGCTAAGGAGGGGTTATAGATCATGTTTCGAAAATAACGAAGGTCCTATAGAACATTTAAATAATTAGTAATATTCTAATTTTTTGTTATAAGTGTTCTTATTACCACCATATTTTACCTCGTATTGTATTTTAATTTTTTCCGTTTATTGTAATTTTGCTGCTTGGTTTAGAAATAGATATATTTATCATTTTAAGCATATATAATATAATTTGACGCCGTTCTTCTGATAAATACCTCATTATGAAACTACTCCCAAAATTAATAAACGTATTTTTAAAATTCTTGACTTTGACAAATAAGCACCTGTGACCTGTGGCAGCCCAGTTTTTTCAGGTGAAACTATCCTTATAGTATCATGCAGTTTTTAGATAATTACAGCAGAACCACAGGAAATAAACCCAGCAACCCCTATACCACCGAAACCCTCGTAAAAATCTCTATCTATTGATATAAAAATATACGAGGTATTCCATTTAAAAAATACGTCACTCCTGCTTCAACTCTTTTGTTTTTGTTCCAAATGTTTTCCTGATTAGATTATTAAATTCTACGGAAAAAAATACACGAAATGGCTATATTCGTTTTTTAAAAAAATACAGGAAAGTTCAAAAATAAAGCCATGTTTACTTTAAAATTAATAAGCCTGTACATGTGGAGTACCCTCATTAGCAAACTGAATTAACTATGTTTTATAAATGCAGTTGCTTTCTAAACTGATCTTAGACCACTTTGGTGTGAATACTGGCTTCATTCCAGGGTTAATTCGTTGTAATATTATACTTCCTAATTTATATATCATGTATTTTTATAATTCTATTCTATTTTTGATACATCATTTAAATTAAAACATCTTTTAATCAATTTCTTTTTCTGTTGGTATATTAACTAACTTTAGAAGATGTTGTCGATTAGAATTTGGTGATTTTCCGTAAAGACAATATTTATAAAATGTATCACCTTAGCAACTTTCAAGTTTTTAGTAACAAAAAAATATTAAGTATATGTAAATCTTGTCACTCCCACATTCAACTTATTTTGGAACATTAATATGTGAAAATTCTTGTTTTAAATATTTTTCCTGAATAGTTGCCATATCAAAAAATACACATTTCTTTGCATTTTTTTTACATTTTTAATTAAATAAATAACTTTACAGAGTAAGTTAGTAATTACAGAGTAATTACCTTTATTTTAATTTCTATAATTCTCACCATAATATTAAGGACACTTATTTTGGTTATAGTGTTGCCATGCTAAACTGAATTTTGTTCTGTAATATTTTATTAAAAAGAAAAATTGAAGATAAAATTATGCAGAGCCGCAGTTAGGACAAACTAGATAGAGCTATTTTCGTTAAACAAAAAATTATTACAACAGTTAAAATATGCACTTAGACAGATATCTACCCATTTACATATTCACAGATATAAAATTTTGTTTTTAAAAAATAATATACCTATGGCGTGTTTATTGACATTGTTACATGGTAAAATAAAATTACCTTAAAAAAAAGATCTACATGCGTTTAGTTATGACGTTTTTGTATAACTATTTTTTTAGTATTTAAGGTACGTTATGAGATTCATACCACAACTAATACTCGTCATAATAAAAAACATCCACAAATACCAAAAATATATTAAAATTTTATTTACATTTCTACTGCATATTATTACAAATATTAATGATAACAGTTTTTTACATTCCTTCAAAACAATCCCTGCTGCTGATGATTATGATAATAATAGTGAAGGTCTAAGTATAATGAATTGGGCTGTTGACTGATTTGGCTCGTACTCGGTCAAAAACTGCTGTATATTTTCTCATAATTTGATCGTGACTTTTTCAGCAATATTGATTCCGTAGCACGTACCTACATTAACAAACTCTACGTCTGAAGGAAGACTTTCGGAATCGCTCAAAATAATTTATAAATATCTTTTTCTGTGCGAAAAGTATTCGCGTTTGCTTAATAGGTCAAACTAACTACTTAGTTTTTTGGTTTTTTGATCCAATAACTGTACCCATTCCGATCTACTTAAAACGTTATCTAAAATTAAATTTAATTTTTATTTAATAAAAAAAATGCCTCCTTTATCTGGGTGTTATATACCTGACAGGACGCTTAACATTTCTCGATCTCCTATGCTACTATGTGAATAGCTCATCGTTTAAATATTTTTATTATCGATTTAAATATAAATATCAATTATTTTTAAAAGACAGTTACTCGTTCAGAATGTTCTTGAGAAAATTTTAATCATAATTTTAACATATTTTTTTTAAATAGTCATCTTATTTAAATTATGGTATTTACCTAATTATATACTACTTTAAGATATGATTAAATTAGAGTTTAAACATTAATTTAACAAAAAAAACTATAAAAAAAATAATGTTTAAAATATCATTAAAATTACCTTAAGATCATTCTGAACGAGTAACTGTCTTTATAAATTAATATCATTATTATTTAAACTGATAATAAAAATATTTAAACGATAAGCCATACACATAGCAGCATAGAAGATCGAGAAATGTTGGTTTGTTTAAAAAGAATATGTGTCAGTTTTTGTTTATAATTTTATAAAATAAAAGTACAAATTTGTATATAATTTTATTCATCTATAACATTCCATCTACTAATGTACTTACTTTATATGTATATACGGAATATAATCTAATATTAAGCTAGTTACATTATAAAAGAAAAAAAAAAGAAATTTTACAGTACAAGCCAATAAATATCAGAACAAGATTGGTTTTAAATTTACAACTTTGTCAAACTGGATGTCTAAAGAATTAGTTTGTCTTTATCTAATTACCATAAATAATAAAAAAATATTTACGAGCACTTAGATAACTAAGTTCTATTTTGATAAATTGGCCATCATATATTTTTTAATTATTCAAATAAAATTTATGTTTGGTACCTAGTGCTTTGTGCATAACAATTTAAATTTTAAAAATTTAAAGTTAAAATGTGGTCGTTTATTAATTTTTTCTTAGAACCATTTTATACATACGAAAATTATTCCGAAAATTATTGGCATAATTGTGCCGAAAATTTACACGATAATAATTACATAGCCCCACAAAAAAAGAGGTTTGTGCTGGGTGTGAAATTAGGATTTTCTGCAGTATTTTATCCACTGAACACGAATTTGAAGTCAAAATTGGAGGTCAAACAGAAAATAATCGATAAAAGGCGTAATTTCAGATATTAGTGATTTTTTTTTTAAATTTAAAACGTCAATATTGTAAAATCTATAAAAGATACACGAAACTTTCTTGTGCATAAACTATGTATTTTTGCAAGACCTTTATTTAAGTTATATAACCTTTTTGTCTAAATGCAATATTTTGCGAGTTATAATCAAAAATCCAAATTTTTTGAATTTTTTCAAGGTATACCTATGAAAAAAAATTGCAAATTCTAAGTGGTTTGGGATTCAAATAATTAAAATGAAATATTTATTGGTGACAAAAAAAGAAGTAAAAATCACCTTAATAAAAAAAAAATTGTCTTTTCCTATTTTGGACTGAAATTTTTGTCAAAATTACGTTTTTGTTTTTATCTCCCTTATTATTTGTGTTTTGAAAAATAATTATATAATTTTTTTATGGATAATTTAAAAGGCTCTCTTTTTTGTTTTATGAAATTTTTTGTATCTCTTATAGTTTATAGCACACACCACTGTTTTTGTGAGCCTGTGTTATTTTCTATGTAACACTTTTAATAATTTTTACTAGAATTTTCGCAATAAAAATATTAAACATATTCTATATTTTCCAAAAAAATTGTGCTGAAATCGACGCAGAACTTTTTTCGGGGTATATATTATTTCATAAAGAAAAAAGAAACTAGCTTACTGATACCACACTCAATAATAACAACTTTTATTTATCTATACCTGACATAATTTAAAGGGCACAAAAACATTTTTTTATTTATTAAATTTCCGCCTTTCTAGGTTATGTTAAACTAATCTAACATCTGTTTATAAAATTAGCATTTGTGCGCATAAGCATCACATGAATTCTAGCAATAGTTCTACCGAAATTTATTGTAAGTATCAAATACAAATAAATGTACTATAACCAAAAATCCCATGAAAACTTTTTATAAAAATTTTGGTCATAATTTTCGCCATAAGTTTCACTAGAATTCTTATTTGTGTAAAACGGTTCTTAGCATAGAATATTCTGGTAACTAGATTTATGACTAATACTCGTCACATTATTTCTACTAACTTTTATGTTAAACGTGGTTTAGTTTGTCTTCATATTTTTTTGTAGGTATATACCGTAATTAAAATAGAAAAAATTATATTAAAACCACATAATGATCAATTTAAATTAATTTAAGTCATTGTATTCCTTTAAAATGTTTTTTATCTTTGCCTCCATTTTAAATTTTATTATTAAATATTAATTATGCTTTGTTTAACTAAGAATTTCATATTAAAAAAAAAACATGAAAGGAAAATATATAATAACGATGTATTATTTATTTCTAAAGCATTACGTATTGTATTAAATTAAATATACAGTGGTGTAGATGTAAGAAAAATATTTTTTGACAGATAGAATTCCCCCTCCCCCCTCTGCCTCTCCACTCGATTTATTGTTTCTCGAAAACGAAACAACTTGGAAAACAAATTGTGTCATCTTATAGATCATCACAAACGATTAAAAAAATAAATATAAAAAAAAATTCCGCACGTCTCTAGTGGCTTGCAGAAAGTAAAATAAAAATGACAAAAATTTAAAAAGGCTGTAGAATTTTTATTATAAGAGATATTGAGGGAAAATTTTGGCAATAGACACATATTAGGAAACAGTTTAATTTAAGACGTTAAAAATGTATACAGAATGTTACAAAAAAAATTACAAGAAATAACACATTTTGAATGTAATATTTTAAAAAGACGTTATAATTAAAGACAGAAAAAAATATTTTGGAGGTTATTGTACATTTATATATTGTTTTTTAAAAAATATAATATTGCTTTACCGGGTGAGTTAAAAAGTAAATATATTGAAAAATCAAAAAACTATAAATCATAATAACTTCCTTATTATTAAATAAAGAGATTTAAAATATGGTGAATTATGAATATTCTTAGGGTAATTTTGGAAATACCAATATATATTAAACCGGGTGTTCCAAAAAAGTTGTACACAACTTTAAAAAAAAAAATCAAATTATTATAGCAACTTTATTTACGTATATAAAGAAATAAAAATTGGGTCATAGATACATATAGATATGTAGTTTATTTAGGCATATATTTCAAATATACGGGGTTCATCAAAAAATTATAATTGGTTTTTTATCTAAAAAATTCAACAATTTTTATCAATTTTATTTATAAATCATAAAAAAAGTTGCTAAAATATATATATATTTTTAAGCAGAATTAAAAAATAAAAATTAAAACTATACGGGGGGTATAGAAAAATTATAATGAATTTTGAAAATTATAATTAAAAACTGAGTGATAACCTACAAATCAAATGATTTTTGGATTACCTAAACATCATTGTACTTAAAGTTTTTTTGTTGCGAAAAGCCAGTTTTAAAGCACATTTATTAAATGAATCTTCGTTAAAATCGATAACAGATTCACTTGAACCACACAAAAACACTTTTTATCAAGTTTCTGGTCAGTCATTTTTTATCCATTTTTTTAAACAATACTACGTAGCACGTGTTTGACAATTGAAATGCCATAACAATGATTTACTACGACAACAGGAAAATGCTATTTATCTCAAACTATGTAAAAAAAGCATGCGCACCCTCTCCTATTCAACGAACTCGTCGCACGCAGCTGCGATTCTCCGTCCTCTATTATTACACTGAATAAGAAACTCGGAACTCCCTCTTGCGCAACCTTACTTGCTCCAATTTATAAACTTTAAAGCTCGGCAATAATATTTTATGAACGGTTTATTGCAGACAATATTATACTATCGCGTTTGTTAAAATAATCTCTTTTTTCATATATTATTATTATTGGTGAACAATGGTGGGCAATTTTTTATAATAGCTTACCTGGTTACACCTGCTTGCCAGGTAGCCATGAATGGAAACACGTAGGCAAGACCTCACAAGCATATTCTCTATATTTCAAACTTTAATTTTCAATAATATTTTTTTGGTTAACAAGTTGGTGCACCATTTGATAAAAACGTATTTTTTTTTAATTAAAAATAGCCATGAACATATTTTGATAGGCAATACATGTCAAATGTATTCGTCTATGTATGACATTTGATTTAAAAATTATTTCATTCGGTTATCAGATGGGTGAAGGTTGACCTCTCTTCGGATCTTAGACTACTACCTTTTTTAATGACAATATAGATATTATTATTGCTACAACCTAACCCCTTTATTATTTATTTTGTTCAAAAAGGTAAATCAAATTTACCAGTAAAGGCGCCTTATTTTTTTCTTCTTAGTGGCACCGCAGGGAGTAAAATAAGCAAAAGAATATATTGCATGACAAAGATAATCAAAGCGACATTTTTTACTGCTTGAACCAGATCCTGGGCCGACAAGATACACGAGCCCTCGCGTGTATAGAATTTTTGACTATCGGATGGTCATTTAAGGTCTATGTCATAATTGCTTTTAATTGGTAAATTTAAATATATGGTACTGGAATAGGTTTAATTTTTTTTTACCTAAAATCGTGGTAAATAATATACTTATTAAGATATCAAAATGAAAGCTAAATAGACAATATTGATAAATGGTTGTTATTCTTACTTAAATAGTAATTTGATTTTTTAACATTATCGGATGTCCCTGATAAACCAATTAAGTTCTTAAGATAATAATATAAAGCCGGATTTAATTACAGCCTGTGAAAGGTACTACACAAACTAATTCGGCTTAAAAAAGTGTTTTTTTTTAAGGTATTGTTGTTTAGTAAAAAAATATGGTTAAATTATTTTTTTTTTACGTTTCTGGAGTGTGATCGAATAATATTTTGTTTAATTTTCATAAGAAGAAAGATATGAATAAATACATGGATTTATATGACATTTACATTGTTACAATAAGAACAAGTGTGTATTACAACTTTACCTTTTCACCTTCAAGGGTATTCTTAAAAGTTAAAGCTGCTTGTTTAAGGACAAAATTTGCATAATTTCACATTAATTTACTTTTAGTGCTACTATTACTTTTACTATACTTTGGCCTTGTCACATTTACCTTGCGAAAATATTCTTTTAGATATTTTACTTCTGTTCGTATTCAGTGGAGGTTTACATACGCAACTGTTTATTTAAATTTATTTAAATTTTTGAGTATATGTTGCCTAGTTTAAATTCCCATTTTTCCAAATGAACAAAAATATATTACGTTTGTTTTTCAGAAATTATTATTTCACTTGCATTAAGCATCAAGGCATTCTCAGATTTAACATACATAGAATAAATGGGTTTTTATATATTCTATAGTCAAAAACTAAAACAATAGCAATAAATTAACAGCCAACCAGAATAGAAATTATTTTTCCAATACGAGAATTATTCCTAAAGATATTGCATAAATGTGTTGAAAATTTAAACCAAACATATTTTGTGTTCTACACCAAGTAAAGTGTCTTAAATAAATTAAATAGTATTCCTATTTGTAATTTTTTTAAAATTTTAGTTTTCTTTTAAAATTTTGGATGTTAAATACACCATTAATTAAAAACATAGGGGTTTATAAAAACTTTAAGAAACACATTTTGAATTTAAAGTAAATAACGCAGACATAAGTCGAAAACTTTAACTTATATTTTTAAATAGAATAGCTGTTGTACACTTTTCACTGTTTTTTGTAAACACTTTTTCGTCCATTTTAATTTTTCTTATTATGTAATAATTTTTTCATAAATATAAAACTTAGAACCAACCCTTGCAATACCAAAAATTAACAACTTAGTTTTATTGATCTAAACCTAACATAATTTAAATAACACAAAAAGGTTCTTTTTTTGCGTCTAGCATACAAACAAGCCGTCCAAATCAGATTTTGTGCGTGTTTCAAAATAAAAAGCCGCTTTGCTAACCATGACCGACTAGAACTTAGGGCTTTTGAATTTGTCTTGAGTATTTGTTAAAGTTATAGACAAAATTTTAACAACGTATTAGAAAAATACCGGGGAATGTATAATTACACTTTAAAAAAATATATAACTTCTATCATATCAAAAATTATTAAAATTTTGTTATTAACTTCTATGTAGGGATAACTTAGACAAATTCAAAAACCCCAAGTCCTAGTTGGTCATGGTTAGTTCTGGTTAGCAAAGCGGCTTTTTATTTTGAAACATGCGTTCTGGTCTACCTTAAACGGCCGAAAAGCGATATTTCGGACATTGCCAAAATGCTGTCGACCAGAACGGGGTTTGGCCACTTTTTCCGTCCATTGGCCGTTTTCGGGCTTTGCGCCTAACATATTTATATATATATTATATATATATATATATATATATATATATATATATATATATATATATATATATATATATATATATATATATATATATATATATATATATATATATATATATTATATATATATATATATATATATATATATATATATATATATATATATATATATATATATATATATATATATATATATATATATATATATATATATATATATATATATATATATATATATATATATATATATAAAATATATATATATATATATATATATATATATATATTATATATATATATATATATATATATATATATATATATATATATATATATATATATTTATATATATATATATATATATTATATAATATAACATATATATATAATATTAATTATTATATAAAATATTAAAGTAATTCTACGAATAATTTTTCATGCATGACAATGGGAAAAGTAAGTATTATCTGTATTTGTAGTTTCAATTTATAAATAATTTACAAATGCAATGTTCTTATACATCATAGTAATGATTAAACATATATAACAACGAAAACGCTCTGTGTATCTGTTTTCGTTAGTATTTAATGTAAATGTTCTTTGATGTATAATATACCTATGAAATGTAAAGTTAACATAACTAGTGATTTAATGTAAACATAGAAATAGTAATTATGAAAATTGTTGCAGACTACCACTACTACTGTTTGAAAAAGGCTAGGGAATTTCCAGCCGAAACGTCACAATAAAAAAATTAAAAAAAAAATAAATTTTTCTGGAAAAAAACACTTTTCTTTTTTTCCACTGTCATTTGAAGGACTGCAAAACCCAAGAAAAAGAATCTCTGAAAAAAAAATATATATATATATATATATATATATATATATATATATATATATATATATATATATATATATATATATATATATATATATATATATATATATATATATATATATATATATATATATATATATATATATATATATATATATATATATATATATATATATATATATATATATATATATATATATATATATATATATATATATATATATATATATATATATATATAATTGATTAAAAGATGTTTACAAAATTAGTGTAGTATTACCTAAATTAGGGCAATATATTTACTATAATTTATTAATCAGAAACTATTAAAAATCCTGAAAAAGTTTTTAGTGCAGTGTGTGGGAAGAAGAAAAGTGTTTGACGTCCGGATTTTTTTGTACAATTTCAATTTTTATAAAAATTTAGAGTCAAGATGCTTTCATCCTCTAGATCAAAGTTTATATATGCTTAAAGTGTGTTTTTATTTTTAGGGAGTAAAAACCACCCCTCAGCTAAAAATAAAAAAAAAACATATATATAGACATCATGTAAATTAAAATCAAAGCTAGAAATGTAGAATAAATGTATTTTTATGCTGTGAGTTATAATTTACATTATATTTGTAAAGTTTCAACCCCTAAAAATCACCCTTAATAACGAAATGCCAAAAAAATGATTTCCTTTTTTTATCTTAAAAGTATTTATTGACCCTTATATAGTAGAAAAAAATATTTTAATAGTTTACGGTATAATAAATATTCAACTACAATACCTCTACCCTTTAATAACTTTCCCTAATGCGATTTACAAAGAAATTGTTTTTGACAAATTAAAATGGTTTAATGATACATATAGTCTCAGAAATGAGGATTAAAAAATGCCAAAACCTTGCAATTTTTTTGTAATGCATAAAAATCTGGAATTAGGTTTATCCTACCCTCTACTTCAAATTTAATATCATATTCCTAATTGTCAAAACATATAAAATAACATTTTAAAATTTAAGATTGGTAAAATTTGGTTTGGATTAGTTGAATAATGTGTATATGTATGCTTTGCGATATCATTTCAGAATATTTTAACCCTTAAAAATTAACCCTTGTTAGAGCTTAAAGAAAAAAAATTAACCCTCAAAAATTATTAATTTGTCAGAGTGATTTAATTTTAAAACGCTGTTGCTTAAAATATGTACTAATTACATTTTGCAACTTTTTAACCCTTATAAATCAACACGTATTATAGCCTATTAAAAAAAAACATTTATCCAAAAAAAATTAAAAGCTTAACAGATTTATTAATTTAAAAAATTATTGCCTGAAATATTATCAATTTTACTATTTTGCAAATTTTTAGTCCTTAAAAACCACCCCTTACAACATTGCAATTCTTATAAACTAATTTAATAGATATTAATAAAAAAAATAAAATACATACAAAAATTTATTTACACAAAAATACACTGCATATTTACATACATAGACAAAAATATACCGGTTATGTAGACAATTATGCTCCGAAGTGGGCTATTCTAATTTTTTAAAACAAAAATTGTTTGATTTTTTAAACATAGCTGCTTTATTTTTAATGATAAAAAGTTTTTTTTCAAAAATAGGGCTTGAATAAAGTGGTGCTCAATCGTAAATAAAGGCTTTAAACGGCCAGATCTCGCCGAATATTTATTGTACAGAAAACCTCTTTGTAATTAAAAAAGCTATAATTCGGCACTCTAGCACTTTTTTCGTATCTCCAGTATTTTTGGAGCTATTTTAAAGAAAATGGCTTTTTTACAAAATTGCAGAAAATCATTTTTCACTTTAAGTTCCAATATTTTTAAAATTAGGCATTTTAAATTGGTTAAAATTCTATAAAAGCTAACCATTAACAAGCCGTAGCTCGGTCAGTGTTGGTTGTAGAAAAATTATTACAAAAAAGTCTCGTTTGTGTTTTTTTTCTGACCTACAATTTTGCTTTCTACAGTTTTTTTTAAATAAAATGCATATTTTTAGAGTTATGCGGGAAAAACCCATTTAAAAGGTCGATTGTTTCATCGAAAAACTTAGTTTTAATCACGAATAATCAATTTTTTTTTTAAATTAATCATGCAAATTTACAATTAGTTTCCATAGAATCATAAGTAAATGTTATAAGTGTATATTACATGAGGCAGAAGTTGCTCAGAAACAACTCTCCTTTAGTTAGTTACATAATATTATATAATGACTAACAAGTCTGTTGGCCAGAGTTTCCTCAGTCTTCTCACAACCTCCGGGGGAGTGTATAGCTGCCTTGCTTCAGCATTAGGATGGTCTGGTAATCCATTTAGGTAGTGTCTTATATTTCTATGTATTTCTTCCTCTATCATCGGTATAGCTGAGTCATCATGGAATATCTTGTTGCTTACATATCAGGGAGCATTAAATATTGATCTTAGAATGTTTGATTGTACTCTTTGCATAATCTTGATACTTGATGGTCTCGAGCATTCCCATAGCTGTATTTCATAGGTCTATATAGGTTTTATTATACATTTGTACAGTAAGAATTTGTTTTCCATAGTAAGCTTTGATTTTCTTCCTAAAAGCCAATTCATTTGCTGGATTTTAATATTTATTTGGGCTCTTTTGGCTTGTATATGTTGTACGAAGAAAATGTATGAACTTTTTTTACTTAGAATTACTTTTCTTTTTATCGATTCGTATATTTAAAATTTAATAAAAAAATTCTACCTCAGGATAAAAGCGCCTCTCGGCATAATATAAACTTTGATCCTTGGCCTATTTCCTACCTTCTGTAAAAATTTCAGGTAAATCCT
Organism: Listronotus oregonensis; assembly: GCA_019359885.1. Taxonomy (NCBI): domain Eukaryota; kingdom Metazoa; phylum Arthropoda; class Insecta; order Coleoptera; family Curculionidae; genus Listronotus; species Listronotus oregonensis. The sequence goes on along the minus strand of JAHBCN010000019.1, from coordinate 144,967 downwards.
TGTAGGACGAAAAAATTCCGAGCCAAAATGCTTCATTTCGTGTACTATTTATCAACATTTTAGAAATAATTTTTACCAGAACTTTTAATTAAACTAGCAAAACCTATATTTGCAAAATGGATTTGCTAAACCTTCATAGTCACTGGATACTTTAGCGCCAGAAGCTGGATTATGTGAAATTCTACGATAAACAAAGTAAGATAAATTTTGCAAAATTAGTTTACCCTGATATCGATCGTACAAATTTTGTACTAAAAATAGATACTAAATGGATTTTTATTTTCGATAATTATTTATTATTGAATCCGCATTTTTTAGGTAAATTCTTAAAAAAATATTAAAAATAAATATTAACACCTATTTATTTTTAATAAGTAGCAAAATAATATCAAAGCCAGTAATCTGTTTGACCTTCAAATTATTTTGTACAGTTTTAGTTTTTATAAAAACTTTGAATTAAGTTGCTTATACCCTCTAGATCAAAGTTTATTTATACTTGAAGTATGCTTTTTATTTTTTAGGGGGTAAAAACCACCTCTTATGCTAAAAAAAAAATTAAAACCCATAGAAAAAGACATTATTTAAACTAAATTCACAGCTAAATATAAAAAATGAATATATTTGTATAATGTTAGTTATATTTTACATTATATTTGTAACGTTTTAACCCTTAAAAATCACCCTTATTAGCGAAACTCCAGCTGTTTTTTTTATCCTAAAATTATTTAATGACGCTTATATTGTAGAAAAAAATATTTTGATAGTTTATGGTATAATAAATATTTAACTACAATAACTTAACCCTTTAATAACCAACCCTTATGAGATTTACAAAATAATGTCTTCAAATCATTTTATTTCGTAAAATTAAAATGATTTGATGATACATATAGTCCCGGAAATGAAGGTCAAAAAATGACAAAACCTGGCAATTTTTTTGCCCCGCATCAATATGCATAAAAATGTTACATTAGGCTTATCTTACCCTCTACTTTAAATTATATATCATGTCGATGGGCGCTGCTTGTTTTTTAAGGGTGGAAACTACCCCTAATTGTTAGAACTTATAAAATATTATTTTAAACCATAAGATGGGTAAAATTTGGTTTGGATTAGTTAGATAATAATTGTTTTATGCTTTAAAATACCATTTTAGAATATTTTAACTATTAAAAATCAACCTTTGTTAGAGCCTAAAGTAAAAAAGATATATTTACCCTAAGAAATAATTTTTTTTTATGGTGATTGAATTTTGAAATGCTGTGGCTTTAAATAGGTACTAATTTCATTTTACATTTTTTCAATCCTCATAAATCAACCCCTATTATAACTAAATTTTAAAACAAATGCCCCCAAAAAAATAATAGCTTAACAGATTTATAATTTAAAAATATGACTGCCTAAAATATTACCAATTTCATTATTTTGCAACTTTTTAATTCTGAAAAACCACCCCTTACAATATTACAATTCTGATAAAATAATTTGATAGATATAAATAGGAAAAAAGAAGAACACACAAAAATGTATTTACACAAAAATACACTGCATATTTACGTAGGCATTACATAGACAAAAATAAAATTTATACAAACACAGGACTGCGAAGTATACCGGTTATGTAGATTATTATGCACCGAAGTGGGATATTTGAATTTTTCGAAAAAAATGGTTTGTTTTCTTTTAACAGAGCTTTTTCATTTTTAATGATGGAAAGTTTTTCAAAAATTATTTTGTAAGGTTTTTTAAGAGGTACAAGGCTATGTGAATTAAATCGCTTAAAATCTTTTTGAAATGGGATGAGTTTCGAATAGGGTGGTGGTAAAAAAGCTAAAATTCGGTACTCTAGTATTTTTTTCGTATCTCCAGTATTTTTTAAGTTATTTTTAAGAAAAGGACTTTTTTTACGAAATTGCGGAAAATTGTTTTTAACTTTACGCTTGGATTTTTCTAAAATTAAGCATTTTAAATTGGTTAAACTTTTAGAATGTATTGATAATACATATAATAAAAGAGTCGCAGAAGAGTAGAGATTAATTTTAATTCAAAGGGTTAATAAGGGTTATTTTTACTGATTTTTTCGTAGAAAAAAGTAAGGACCAACCTAATCATAACTCGCTCAATTTTTATGCTAGAGACATTTTTTTTCTTTTTAAAAAAAATGTTTATTTATTTATTTTAAAACTGACTTTATCAGTTTTTCTCGAATAATGCAAAGTTTTCCCGGTATTTGACTTTAAATCTTTTAAATTTAGCATTTAACGAACAAAAGCTAACCATTAACAAGCCGTAGCACGGTCCGTATTGGTTGTAGAGAAATTATAAAAAAAGGGTTTTTTTCGTTTTTTTTATAAGGTACAATTTTGTTCACTACAGTTTTTTTTTTGATAAAAAATTCCGAGCCAAAATGCTTCATTTCCTGTACTATAATTACCCTAAGAACAATTTATAACTTCGCGTTAGTGCCAATGATTAAAAATGATGTTTTAGCTTCTTGTACATAAAAAAATGCTAAAAAATTTTAAAGAAACAATAAAACACAATACTATTAGAAATAACCATTATATAAAATGCTTAAAATGCTAAAATATGCTAAAAATATTAGCTTACTATTTTAACATATTACTGTAATAAAGCAGTGTATAATTCAAAGATTTATATAAAATAAGCTAGTAATTATTTCTTTTAACTAAATTTTATTATGCCATAAAATTCTTTTGACAACATACCCTGTTGTGCTTATCTCCAAGTAATCCCTTTAGTATTCAATACCAAGTCGACGGATATTGTTAGAGCAGACAATGTTGAAATTATGCAGAATCAATGTTCATGAATGTTTATCCAACTTTATCCAGTCCCGTTCATTCAGCTCATCTTAAACAGATGAGCTCTCGATCCCTATTTCCCTAAAGGTTATCCTTAGGGAAGTAATTTAACCTCTTAATACCGTTTTTATTAATTATTGCCTCATTTAACATTATAAAATCTAGTTGTATTAGTTAATGACCTAATAAATATTTATTAAAATCTTGTAATTTTTGTTGCTATTTAAAATTATTGTAATCAGTAAAAGTGGTTATAAATACATATAGGGTGCTTCAAAATTCAGTACAAATATTTTAACGATGTAGTATTAGTGTTAAATTAAGACTCTATATATATAAGTATATATATATATATATATATATATATATATATATATATATATATATATATATATATATATAATAAAAAAAAAAGTACATTTCTTGGGCATAGAGGCTCCTTAATAAAATAAAAAATTAAAGATCCTGGTAAGTATGACTACTAAGCTTGGTTGTTTTAAAATTACGAGGCCTCCAAGTAAATGGATAACCCCGGGTCCAGCCAATTCGATAGCCAATAATATAACATCAGATGTCTAGTTAAATATAATAATAAGTAAAAAAAAAAGAATTGTTGAACCTTGTTTAGCTTACTTTTTAGAATATTCCTAAATAGCATGAACACATTAAATTTATATTAAAAGCAGATACAAAATATTTATTCTTTGAGTCTTTATTCTTTCTCTTCTAACATTTCCCCAAATGAGACTTTATTTGGAATACTGTTTCAATGTCTTAAAATTGGCTTTTCCGATTTCACATAACATTACTTATTTTATCCAAGGATAAACTTAATGTTAGGTACAAGAAAGCTTTCTCCTCGCGCCAACGGACAAAGGGTAAAAAAGCTTTCCTTTTATAAGTATTTTTAAGGAATCTGCTTTTAAAAGTTTTCCAGTATAGTTTCATACTAGGTAGCACTAACGCAACATAAGTTGTAGGACCTGCTACCTGCAAAGGTTTCTTTCCTTTAGAAGTCCAAAACTTTAATTTTGTTTTAAATTTTCAGAGCTTTTTTTGAGATTTTATATTTCTCATTAACATATACGCGTACAAACATTTTTAAATTTCCAAAAATGTATCAAAACACCGTAATAATAAAGTTAGCCACGGCATACAGATGCATGTCTTGTTTTATACAGGATTTTAATTAAGTATGTGGCCAAACTAAAGGTTGTTATTTCTGACTTAATTTAAAGGTAGAATTTCATATAATCCTAGGTCTCAAAAGGCTTTACATTTGTTAGGAAGGGAGTTGAAAAAATTTGATAGTGCATAGAAATTAATAAAATTATCTATAACATTATGTATTTATTGGTACCATTTATTATTATCTTTATTTAAGTTTTATTACTGCTTTATTTTAATTTTATAACCATGCAAAATTTAAGCAATTTTGCTTTAACAAATAATGAATTTGTTCTATACATCATGTACATTTCTTTACCACCAGTAACTACAAAACTGCCATCTAAAACCATAAGTGTTTAATGTTTTTAAAAACAGCTCTTCTTGGAGATTATAAATCTGCAATAAGGGTGAAACACTTGTAATCGGATTGGCTGGAGCCGGGGTTATCCATTTACTTGGAGGCCTCGTAATTTTAAAACAACCAAGCTTAGTAGTCATACCTACCAGTATCTTTAATTTTTCTTTTCATTTCATTAAGGAGCCTCTATGCCCAAAGAAAGTCTACATTTTTGTTATTATATATAACAAGGCTCAAAAAGTTTTATTTTATTTATTATATTGCAGTTTGGGTAAAAATAGTAAAAATAGTAAAAAAACTGCGTTTTCCCCGTTTTTTTAAATCACGGTTTCGGTCATGCTGCACGTCACCTACTTGGAATTGGCAAAAGAGCCAAAGAGAGAGAAATTTTATTAATTTTCATGCACTATCAAAATTTTTCAACTACCTTTCTAACAAATGTAAAGCCTTTTGAGACCTAGGATTATATGAAATTCTACCTTTAAATTAAGTCAGAAATAACAACCTTTAGTTTGGCCACATACTTAATTAAAATCCTGTATAAAACAAGACATGCATCTGTATGCCGGGGCTAACTTTGGTACTTATACTTTATTATTATGGTGTTTTGATACATTTGTGGAAATTTAAAAATGTTTGTACGGGTATATGTTAATGAGAAATATAAAATCTCAAAAAAAGCTCTGAAAATTTAAAGCAAAATTAAAGTTTTGGATTTCTAAAGGAAAGAAACTTTTGCAGGTAGCAGGTCCTACAACTTATGTTGCGTTAGTGCTACCTAGTATGAAACTATACTGGAAAACTTTTAAAAGCAGATCCCTTAAAAATACTTATAAAAGATGGAAAGCTTTTTTACCCTTTGTCGGTTGGCGCGAGGAGAAAGCATTCTTGTACCTAACATTAAGTTTATCCTTGGATAAAATAAGTAATGTTATGTGAAGTCGGAAAAGCCAATTTTAAGACATTGAAACAGTATTCCAAATAAAGTCTCATTTGGGGAAATGTTAGAAGAGAAAGAATAAAGACTCAAAAAATAAATATTTTGTAGCTGCTTTTAATATAAATTTAATGTGTTTATGCTATTTAGAAATATTCTAAAAAGTAAGCTAAACAAGGTTCAACAATTCTTTTTTTTTTTACTTATTATTATATTTAACTAGATATCTGATGTTCCAATTTAATATTTATTGAATATTCTATATTGTCCTGTTATTTAAATATTGCTTAAAATATGAATATTAGGGTAAAGGGTACCATCGTCACAACTCTAAATAAAAATAATCGGTTAAGAAAGAAAATCCATAATGTAATAAAAAATCCAGGCTAATATTTTAAATATGTATTAAAGATAAAATGAAAAAAACAATACGCTGGATTTTAAAAGAAATATTTTAATCATCTTCTACTGCGTAACAGAAAATTATTTTGAATTTAAAAAAAATCGGAATATTTTCAATTAATAAAAAAATAATTATTTATTAGGTTAATTAAACCTACTTTTACCTGATATCTTCTATTTCTTACAGTGTCTAATTGTCTCCAAAGTGGTACCTTGTTTTTAGTGCTTTTGCCAGATAAATTCTCGTTAAAGCCAATAACGCTGTTTATTTATATAAATAATAAATTTTGTTATATCTAAATCACTTTTTGGTTACCTTTTTTTTGTTTATCAAAGGCTTGCTTACTTAACAAATAAAGGGTACCAAGGAAAAAAGGTTACATTTTAAAATTATCATACGGATATTTATACGTGAAGAGTGTAAACATACTTTTGACAGTTTGATTAATTTGGTACTACTTTTGTTTTAACCAACAGGTGTAATAATTGTGCTGCCTTAAATGCAACCCTATTTGTTTTTCCCTCTATTTTATGTGGATAACAAGTTTTCATAAAATAACAAAATATGAGATGACAATGGTGTTTTTTTTCTTATTCATCTCCAGTGGAGTTATATTTTATGCTCTTGCTAAGATAATTGATATACAAGGTGTTCGAAAAATGCACGGCTAAATTCCAGGAGGTGATACTTTAATAAAATACAAAAAAAAGTTTTTTATTAATATGGTTTAGAAAATATATAGTTAAAATACAAAGTGTTAAACTTTTTATTTATTTTTTTTTCGTAAATATCTAAAATACCCTGTGGCCGATTTTCTTGAAGTTTGTCCGTGTTTTTTATTAATAAAAGCCTAATTTAGGCCTAAATAAATTAAAATTACGAAATCCAGTGGCGTCCCAGAGAACACTATATCAAAAATAATTGTAAAAAATGTACGCCACTTACTTTTTTTTGCAATTTTTATATATTTATTAGATTAAGAAACTAAAAACACAACATATTTATCTTTGATATTTTTTTCTATTCTGCTTCGTTTTCGAGAAAAAAAATTAAAACTAATTCATTCCACATCTCTGGACCCCATTAAAAAACTATTAAATATTAAATTTTAATTTGCAACTTTTTTTTAAATATTTAATAATAAAGTTAAACAACGAATTACAATTTATAACATTGGTGTTTAGTGCTGCCTACAGCAAATGCTGAAAATGTCCGCCTTTCATTTACACAAACCTTCTCACGTGGCTAATTATTGAACGGTGAACTCTAAGGAAATTTTAAGGCCCATTTCAGATGTATTACAACCACTTATTATTCTATTTAGAAAATGTATTAATGTTTCTATTGGTGTTGCATAATCATTATTTTAGGATGCTCCCACAGAAAAAAAATCGGCGGATTTAAATCAGGGGAACAAGGTAAATCAGCGGATTTAAATCAGGGGAACAAGGTGGTCAGTGATTTGGTACACCCCTTCCACTCCATCTCTCATTATACGTATTATTTAGATGGTTTTTCACGGCTAAACTAAAATATATCGGAGCTTCGTCGTGCATAGAAATAAGTTCTTTACGAACTATAAGAGGTACATTTTCTAATACTACAGACAATTCTCTTTGCGGGAAGTTTAGGTAAGATTTACCGTTTAATCTTAGGGGTTAAAAGAGAGTACCAATTAGATTATCATCTACAATACCCATCCATACATTTAAAGAAAATTGTTCTAGGTGGCGGCATTGCACGTTAGCGTGTGGATTTTCATTACTCCATACAAGGGTGTTGTAATAATTGACTAAAGTATCTCGCCGAAACCCTGCTGCATCAGTAAAAAGAACGGTATTATTAAAACTAGTGTTGCTAATGATCTTTTGGTAATGCCATTCGTAAAAATGTAAACGAGGCTGAAAATCTCTTGGATGTAATGCTTGTACACGTTGCACCTGACATGGGGATAAAAGTTGTTCGGATAATACTTTCCGTACGGTGCTGTTAGAATTATCGATTGGGTACGATTTGCGGTCTTCGTACTAAAACTAGGATTTTTTTCCAAAACTGCCTCGTCGAGTCAGGGGTTCTTACGGTCCTTGGCTGGTCTCTATCATTGGTAGAAATGGCAAAACTTTCTAAATAAATATTAAGCTAGTAATTTTCCAAAAATATCTCGAAAAATAAAGAAAATTTACCATTTTCCCATGTTCTGCATTGAATGTTTTCAAATATTTTTTTATTCAAGTTACCAATTGGAGGATGGGAGGATATGCCACTGCATACAGGCACCTACCTTCGTGACAGTTTTTGCGTACATCATATGCATGCCTGTCATTTCTCCAAAAGTGTAATTATTGTTATTCGTGGAAAAACGTTTTTTTTTTAATTTACAAAACTTAAAACCTAACCCGCATGATAAGTCTTCAAAAAATAACACGCAAATGTCAATTCGACAAGCAAAAAATATTGTCATTTTTCAAGGCACATGTGAATTTTTTACAAACAGATGAAGTGGTTCAGAGACTTGCAATGAATTGGTTTAATCTTTTTTCAAATGCGACGGAACATAGAAAATATCAAAAAAAGTTCTATTTTTAGTTGCCTAATCTAAAAAATATAAAAACTAGAAAAAAATCAGTGACGTGCATTCTTTTTACAAATATTTTAATAATATTACGAGGTCCGGCTGCAAAATTATGCGCTCATAGAGTTTTTGGTAAAAACCAAATTTTTACATACATTTAAGATTGGAAGAATATATATTTACCAGGGTGCCCATCAAAATGTAGCCGCCAGTATTTTTTTATTAAATTATTATTAATTGAAGTACTGAAATGATGAGAGTTCCTCCTTCTCCTCCTCCTTACCTTCTCATAGTACGATTTAAAATTAATTTTTAAGATTTATCTCTACTTCTGACTAGTTAAGAATATAAATTAGAAATCATTTAGCTTTATTTTGACATGTCTGTATTAGATAGTGCAGATGTAAACCAGTATGCCACTTGTAAAAAGAAAAAAATTGAGTCAATTAAATAAAAATAAGCTTTCTAAAAAAATGTAATGTGAATGTACAATATGTCTAGAAATAATTAAAACAAAAACAATAGGTGGAATTAGTAATTGTGATCATCAGTTTTGCATAACATGTATAAAGAAGTGGTAAAAAAAACATGTCCCATGTGTAGAAAAACATACACATAGTTACCTATTTTAAAACTAAAGTAGTTTTAAAATTATTTTAATAGGACTTTTTTAAAACTTTTTATTTATTATAAAAAACAAATTATTAATGGGAACCTTATTTGTTTGTGTTGATTTTAAATTTTGAAAAAAGCTTTAGTCCGGAGGGGAATTTTCTATAACCGGAGTTTCAGTACAAGCGGAAATAGGTGTTTGAAAAATATTACTAAACTGTAAATCTTGCAAAAAATGTAGAGATCCGGCTGCAAAATTAGTCGTAGTAGTTACAATTATAATTAGAAGAATATACAGGTGTCTCAGAATATGTGGGCAATCTTTCGGAATCCAATAGAAAACATAAAAATATTATGACAAGTTCCCATAGACTTTTTTCTACGACACTCTCCTACGGAGATACAGGTACATAACGGACTCCCCTGGAAATAGTTTTTTTTAATTACTTTTAAAATACTGGGCGTAATTTAATTTTAAATGAAGGTTACGAGATAAGTCTTCTTCTGAATGTTCAGAATGTCAGTATACCACTGCACCTAGACCTCAGTAGGTCCTTTGTGCTCCCTCTTGTAGGCGGGAGATTCACTGCGTCGTCCAACCTATTGATTTAAAATAGTTGACGACGTCTTTATGTGGAATCTCCCTAATTTCGGCCAGTAATGGCCAGTTCGTGCCCAGCATGGAGTTACGTTCGTATGTGAGGGCGGGACAATCGCAAAGAATGTGTTCCGCGGTCTCCTCTTCTTGTTCACAGCCTCTACATAATCCTGTGTTCGTTAGACCCATTTTAAATAGGTGTCCTCGTAGCGCGCAGTGGCCAGTAAGAAAGCCCGTTAGTGTTCGGAGGTTCCTTCAGGACATCATAAGGTTTTTTTTCGCTATTGATTTGTCTGGATAGCTCAGCATTATTTTTGCAAAATTGCAGTTCGTAGTATCATCCCATTTCCCTTTAAACAGTCGATGGGAGTATTCTTTAATGATGTCTTTAATCGCTGTTGTTGTCAGTCCAGTGGTGAGGACGCGGACGGTACCAACTAGTTTCCGTCCCGCAGCCGCCCTGGCCAGCGAGTCAGCGGTATGATTACCTTTAGTTATGTCATGTCCTTGATCCAGGCTAGGTTGACCACATTATTTAGGAGATGTTAGTCAGGGCTTGATGACATTCTAGTACTAGTCCTGAAGTAATTCGTGGTCTTTTCAGGGCTAGTAATGCTTGCCTACTTCTGTATAAAACAGATCGTAGGTTGGTGATGTTGCGGCTTTTAAATTGTAAGCCGCTATGGTTATCTCTCAGTTCGGATTAAAGCACGCTGGGTTCGGCGCCCATTGTCCATCCGATTTTCAGGTTTATGGTTGGTAGTAAATGCCACAGCCTGTGCCCACCTTGGTCTTAGAGCCGTCAGTGTACAGGTTAATGGTTCCTTTAGAGTCGCCTTTTATTGGTATTGTTTTCTCTATGTTGATTTGAGGGTTTTTGAAAACGATCCTTGCTGTAACTGAGTCCGCCTTGCCTTAGAATTGGAAGTTCCTCTGTAACATCCCTCCACAGGCGTCGTCCAGTTGAGCCAGTGACTACATTAGTATCTAGACCGACCATGCGGAGGGCATGTTAGAGTCATCAAAGCCGCTTCCCTTACAAATATATCAAGGGGGTGAGATTCAATATCACCTCCATAGCTCTAGTCGGTGTAGTCTTTATAGCACCTGTGATGTTTAAACATGCTATTCTTTGAATTTGATCTAGCTTATGTTTTGCCGTGATCTGTTCTGTTTTGGACCACCACACTATAACCGTAAGTTACCATGGGTCTTATTATGGCCTGTAGATCAATGGGCTACTTTGGGAGAGAATCCCCAAGTCTTTCCTATGGTTCTGCGGCATTGATCAAAAGCAATATATGCTTTATTTTGTTCTCCAAGTGAGAATTCCACGTTAGCTTACTGTCAGGGTAATCCAAGTTTGTTTTGAAGTCAGTTTATTTGAAAAAAGGGTTGTGAGGTTCCCTAGTTTTTTTCTTTAAACAGAACCATTTCTTTTTTTGGTTTAAGAAGAGGTGTTCAACGCACCACTGTTCCAACTTCCTAAGGGCTTTTGGCATTTATCGCAGATTACATTTAGGAATTTGCCTGTTAGCAAAATAACCACGCATCCGCGTATGCTATCGTGATAGGTTTTCGTTGAAAGGCGTCCAAGAGGCTGTCTGAAATGTTCCATAGTAAGGGTAGAGTACTCCCCCCCTGGGAACCTTTTGTTACCTTGCTTCTGACCTTAACATCTCAGCCTTTATTTCTATTATCGTTTGAGAGCATTTCATTATCCATCCATTTATGTTGGTGGGGTATGATAATTAGCAAGTGGTCTGATATATTGGAAAAAGGGCGTTTTGTCAAACGCCCCCCCTATGTCTGCGAATACACCAAGGCGGCCCCCTTGTAGTCCATTGATCTTTCGATTTTATTTGAGACGCGTATGTGCGTTCCGTTGATCTGCCTGTATTTGCATGTTGGTTTGGGTGTAAGGGTTTATTGATAATCCCATTTTGATATATCTTTCGCATACCCGCCCATTTTTCTGGGAAAATGATGTTAGTGATTGGTCTAAATGTTTTGGGGATACTGTAGCATTCCCTGGTTTTGGATAAGACAAGTTTTTCTCCCCGGGGCCTTTTCGGGTTTTATGTAGGGCCAGTGATGGCTAACATCCTACCAGGTGCGGAAGTGCCCCTTCCCCCCACTAAGTAGGGGGGAATACGCCGTCCGGCCTGGGATTTGAAGGGGGGAAGCCAGTGAGGGCCCACGCCGTCTTCATCAAAAATTTTTTTAGGCATTTGCCAGTCTTTTTTTGTGGGTATCACCTCTACATCCACGTCCACATGTTCTGTGTTCTGATTTTATGTGGGGAAACCCGGGGGAAATGTGTACAACCAGACAGTTGTGCTTTTTCAAAGGGGTTTTGTAGGAACCATCCCTTTTTCAATTTTCCTATACATTGATATGGATCTTTATTTAGAGTTTTTTTGGGCCCGCTGCATCAAAAAAAACTTCAATTCCTCACAGGGGTACCCCGGCCGCTTTTTTTTTGTCTTATGACTTTTTTTATCTTTGGGGGGGGATCTGTACATTTTCCCCTTTTTATCGAGTTTGGTTTTTTTTGCCTTGTTAAAAGCTTTCCTGGGCCCTTTTTTAGGTGATCTAGTTCTTGGCACCACCAAGGTAGGCTGTACATCGTTCTTGACCAACCTCATGGGACAGGCGTTTTGGCCTTTAGCATTGGTTTTGGATTGTATTGGAATACATTTCCAAATCTTTTGTGTTTTGGGTTTTTTGTTTCAATACCCCCCTCTACCAACAGTTCGTGTATTGCCTATCTGTTTTTCGGGGATCCCGGATTAATGTAGATGTTGTTACAGAAAAATTTATTTCAGCTTTGACATTGAAGCTTCGTTAGATACCGGGTTTTGATTTTTTTGAAACTTGTGGTGTTAAAAGGAATCTATTCTTGTTTGACGCGCGAGTTCCAAAAGGGGGTCGGTGTTTTTATTTATAATACTTAGATTTTGTGTTATGATAAAGTCGTAAAGTGACTTACCTCTAGTGTTTTTGCCCTTTTCCCCCCGTATATGGTTTTAGTTAGAGTCACACCCGATAAAAGCCCAAACTGTTTTTTGGCAGACTACCAATCCTCCATTTCCCGGGGGTGTGACTGCATCTGAGGAGGTTTAAAGCCAGGACAATGGTTTTTTTTGGATTGAACATATTCCATCCTGATTGCAGTGACGTCTGAGGGGAAAGATGTACAAGCGGATGACCTCGGAATGACCGGGGGTGAAAAAGGCTGCCCCCGGTTGACTTTTTTTTTGGAAAGCTAAAAATTTTACCCATTGTTTGCCTAAGCCTAATATCTTGGTTTATTTCTCCAGGGGGTTTCCGGATCAATGTACTGTATCCTGCAGCCCATCAAGGCATTGGCATAATGTTTTCCCCTTTCTGCCCTGTGTGTGCCAAGTTAATTATAAATCTTACCTGTTTAGTAACTGCCCTTGTTAGCCATGACGGGTGGTAGCAGTTCTTTAGTTGCTTAAAAAGGAGTGAGCGTAGTGTCACTGGAGGCCGATTTTGACCCCGCTGAGTCACCTTGGGTTGGTGTCTCGACGTTCCCCCCCGAACCGCTATCACGCACAGATTGCGGCTCGACAGCGTCCCCGAGGTTCGTCGTCGACCACCTTCTCGTCAGCGGTATTGGGGCGGGAGGGCGGGGGGGGACGCCGACCTGCACTGCTGCGGAGGTCTCGACGCCACCAGCAGTCCCCGCCCCGCCTCCATTCTGGCTCTCAAAGTCGAGGTGAAGGTAGCTCAACCTCATTGACCTATTTTTGGAGCCTTATATCCTCGTCTCATGCCGAAGACAAAGTGGTGTCCTTCTGGGGTTCTTTGCCTCATGGTGAAAGATACACCATCTGGCTACTTTAAGGTCGGATTCTGACCTTCAAGTCGACGTAAGATCGTCTCTTTGTTTTCATTGTTCCCAGCAGATTCTCCGGACCCAAAGAGAAGCGGTAAGCTTTGGGGTTGATTTATTCCCCCCGACTGCAAGTGAAGCACCCATGGGACTAGGCTGGCAACGGTGTGCTTCAGCCACGTTAGGGGGATATCATCATCGCAAAAAACTCGTAATTCCCCCAAAAGGCCACGTGCGAAAAATGGGAGGTTTGGTTTTTCAGATGAGGCGGACATGATGGCAGCCCCCATAACATTTTTTTTCAACCGGCTCCTTATCGGCGGTGATTTTGCCATAAGGGTTGTCTTTGTCATGATAGTACCCAGGTGGCAGCTGCCTACTGTAGCTGCTTTTAGTGGGGGAAGGGCACTTTTGTCCCCCCGGCCCTTATAGGAGTTACCTGTGGACGAACCCGACCGGTGTCTTTTTTTTAAAAACCCCTTTCCCTGCCTCTTTTGGGGGGGGAATCACGCGCTGCCCCGACATTAGTTTTAAAGTGGAAGGTTGTGATGAACCGGCGGCTGCTGGGGGAGCCTTTTTCCGTTCCCCCACCTTCCTCCTTCTTCTTCAGCACCGCAGATCGTTTTTCCCCGGCGGTGCGTTGTTATGAGCGTTGCCGTCCATCCCCCGATTTGTTAGATTTTTTTTTTTATTTTTTTTTTTTTTTTTCCCTGGCTTCCCACAGTAGCTAGGAAGTAACCCTCCTCCTGGAGAGCCCCCATGCCGGGGAAAAGGTAAATTTAAATGGGTTTTTTCCCCGGGTTTCCCCGAGTTCAAAAAGGTTGAGCCCCCTCAATCTGAGCCCCGGCTTATGCTGTTTCCCCTTTGGTTGGGGGGTTGGTCCCGGGGGACGAGTTTCGCAAAGGTTTAAGGGTTTATTCCTCGCACCCTACTTATGCCGGTCATTAACCAAGTCTTCCAGAAGACCGTTCTCCATCCGCCACCTGGAGACGCGTCCGGCAGGTGCTCACCCCGCAAATGAGGGTGCCGGAGATAAGTCTTCTTAAAAAACCCATTAAACATACTGGGCATTTAGTTAGCCAGGGCCCTAAAATCTGACACAAATTTTACCCTGTATGATAAAGGCCTTTTTTTAAAAGCTTTAACCCAAAAAAAAAAAAAGTATTCTCATTGAAAAACGCCTTGTTTTAAGTAAAAAATTTTTAAATTTATGGGGGGTTTTTTTAAAAGGGTTTTTTTTTCAGAATTTCCCCAGGGGGCCACCCATTATTTTTAAACATTTTCCCCCCGGGCCCAAGGGGGTTAGGGCGCCCCACTTTTTTTTTTAAAAAGGGCCTTTTAAATATCCCCCAAAAGTTTTTGGAATTTGTAACCCCCTGTTCCTTTTTGCCCCATTTTTCTTTTTAAAATGTTCCCCCTCGTTTTATGGGGTTTTCCCCCCCCGTTTTTAACAATCCCCAAAGAGGGGGAAAAAGGGGGTCCAAAAAAAAAGGGGGGTTGGGTTTCAGGTTGCCCCCCTCCGGCCCCCCTTTACTGGGGGGGGGGACCCAAATTTTGGTTTTACCTACCCACTTATGGGAAAAAGTCCCCAGAAATTTCCCTCCCCCCCGGGAAACGGGGCATGTGGCAAAAAATAAGTTTTTAAAAAACCCCTTTAAAATTCATTTAGAAGGGGAAATTAAAAAAATTTTTCCCCTTTAATAAATTTTTTTTTTCCAAAAAAAAAATATTTAAAAAATAAAGCCCCAAAATTTTTTTCTAAAATTTGCACACAAAAAAACATTTAAAACCAAAAAATTTTTTCCTTTCACAAAAATTGTTTAAATTTTTTTAAAAAGATTTTTTTGAACCCTTTTTTTAAAAATTAAAATTCCCCGTTTTTTAAAAAATTTTTTTTCCACTGTTATGCCCTTATTTTTGGGGGTAAAAAAAATTTATTTTCAAAAATTTTTTTTCTTTGGTTCCCAAAATTCCCCAAAATTTTTTAAACCCCAACCCCCAAAAAATTTTTGTTTTTTTTCCCCCGGGGGTTTTTCCGGTCCTTTTTAAAAAATTTAATTAATTTTCTAAAAAAAATTATTTGGATGGTAATTTTTTCCTTTTTTTAAAAATTTTTTTACTTTTTCGTTAACAAATACACCCAAAATTTGTCGGGATGATGAATTCTTGCCCTACCCCCTTTTTTCATTTTTCCACCTTGTTTTCTTTATTATGGTTTTAACGGGTTTTAAAAGATAAAAAAAAAATTACTTATTTGGCAAACATTTTTTCCTGGGCCTTTTTTATCATTAAAAATAAAATTTAAATGTTTTTTATTTTATTTCAATGAAACTTTCCCAAATTTAAATTTTTGTAATTTAAACTCCTTTTTAAAATAATATCACTGCTTAAATAAGCATCAGTAGCAGCATTTTTTTATATTTATATCAAAGCCTACTTTAAAAAATTTTTTTTTCAAGGGAAAAAAGAAATAAAACTTTTTTTTAAATTTTGGGATATTTAATAATAATTATTAAAAATTTTTTTTTACGGATTTTTTTTTTGAAATTTAAATTTTTATATAAATTAAAAATTGGTTTAATAAAATAATGAGCGGCCAAAATTTTTTTTTGGGGCAGTTTGCCCAAAATTGCCAGACCCATTAAACCAATATTATTTGGGTTGTTTTTTTTCATTGCTTTTATTAAAAAATAAATTTTTAAAAAAAAAATTTTGCTAAAATTTTTTTTAAATTTTTCCAATTTCCCCAACCTGAAAACCGTAAACTTTGCATTTTCGGACCCATATTTTTAAAACTTTTTATTATTTTCTTTAATAAAAATCACTACCTAACATTTGGCTGTGCTTTTTTAAATTTTTTTTTACCAAGACCCGTTTTTAAATTTGGGATTGACCTAAAAATGAAAGACCTCTTCTGCAATATTGACTAAAAATTAAAAAAAAAAATTAACTTAAAACCAAAAACATAACTTCATATTTATCAACCATACCTCAAAATATCATAGCCCCCCCTGAGCAAAAAAACGCATACTGGGGTATTTGACGGCCAATAAATATATTCCACCGAAAAAATTCTGGATTTTTTAAAATTTCAATCATAATTTTAAAGGGCCTAAACAGCGAAGGAAGAAATTTAGAGAATAAAAGGCCCAAATATTAATTTCAGGTTAATAATTTCATCAAATATTTATAGTAAGTTTTTTTTTGCCCCAAAATTATGGTTTAAGGTCAAGTATCACAGTTTTAAAAGTAGAATCTCAAGTTTCATAGTTTGTGGCGAGTTTGAGTTTAAAGGGAATATGGTCAAAGCATTACTATTATGGATTTAGGACATATTCATCTTGTGGTCCTTTCTTTTGGGACTTATGTTTGCAAATTTAAATTTTTTGGGTTATATTTTTTTTTGGGGTTAAGCTCTAAGCAATTTATTTTTAAGGTTCAAAATAAAAATATGTGTACTGAAGAAAACATTTTTTAAAAAAAAAATTCATGTATAAAATTTGATTATGATCGATGTTTTTTAGTTATGTTTGGGGTTTTTAAATTTGACGTTTTTTTTTCTATTGATTTATCCTAAGTAAAAAATTTTTTATTTTTTTTAACTTAGTCCCCAGTAATGTGAACAAGGTTTCTTGGTTTTAGGCCAATGAGTTATATCCCAATTTAAGATGGCTCGTAATTAAATAAAAGGCGGGGGGTAGAGCGTATTTAGGGAAGTGCGACCATATCGGTTAATAAAAACATTTTAAACGTTAGAGTTGGCATCATTGCATAAACACATTAAAACAAAACATTTCATATACCGAACTCATATGGCAACGTTTTTAACCGGATCCGTCAGGAAAAAAATTTTAACTCAAATTATCGTTTGAACTTTCTGAACGACTAAGTAAGTATTTTTAAAAAATCAATTTTTTGGGAAATATTTTTATATTTCTATTTTTTGGAATGGTAAAAAAACTCAATAAACAAATGATATTTATGTTTTTATAATACAAAAGCTTATATTTTGTAATTATTTGTGTAGACACTTACTACGTAAAATTTGTGGAAGGTTCAAGTGCTCCACGAAATTTCTATAGGGACACTTTCCCCTTATTTTTTTCAGAAATATGTCTCGAAATTATAAAGAAAAGCAAGAGGTGCTAGTTACACTAAAACATGAAGCGCCATTGACAGTGTCAAAAAAAAAATATTGTCTTTAAAAAACAAGTAATTTTATAAGATACCAAAAAACCCCAATTTGGACTATGTCATGGGACTAGAGGTGTCAAAAGCAAAAGTTTTTTGGGGGAGATTTAGATATTCCCAAGATGAACAAAAAAATTTCAGAAGCCCTTAGGTTTAAAGGAAAAGGGTGAATTTGGTTTGTCCAGATCAGAGGGCTTGAGAAAGTTGGAGAAAGGTTAAAAACAAATTAAAAACAAGATTTAAAGCTGGCATCCCTGGCTCTGATTGGTTTATAAGTTTTAGAAAAGAACAGACTATCAATTAAGAAGTCACAAGCTATAGAAATGGCCAGACAAAAAAATGTAGACCCATTTATAATTTATGACTATTTTAAACTGCTGAGGCGTACGATACTGAACTTGAAATAGAAAATAAACCAAATCAGATTTGGGAAACCCAGATGAAACAAGTTTTTTTGTAGACCAAAAAAAAATAAAATTGTCGTGCCATTGAAACTGCTGGCCAAAAAAGATCAGTACTTCAGGGAAAAGAAAAAACGACCGTTTAATGTCTTGCAGTGCAGCTGGATCAAAAAGGGAAATCCTTGATTTTAGAAAGTGTTAAATTTTTGACTTTAGAGATGAACGTCCATACTTTTAATCTATGATGGTCATAGCACTTACGTCAGTTTAAAATTTTATTCAAGAGGCTATTGGGGAACAAGTGACAACTTTGGGAAACCCACCTCACTCTAGTCACCTGCTTCAACCACTGATGTAGCCGTGTTCAAACCTATTAAGGACAGATGGAATAAAAGCTTTTGCATGGCAATGGGAATCCCGGGGAAAAAATATTGAAAAAAAAAATTTTTGATTAAAAAAAATATGAAACAGTCCTGAAAAATTCAACAAGGGTTTAGAAAAGCTGGTATATACCCCCTTTAATGATCAAGTTCTAGCATCAGAAAATTTGATCCTTCCCCCCTATAAAAAAGGTGGAAAATAAAAATAAGGTATAACACTGACGATGATCCGAATAAAAACCAGGAGTTCTTAATGACTGATCCATCAACCATAACGATAATAGCACTTCTAATATAAACAAACTGACAGCCAAACTAACACAGGAATATTTACATTACACTTACGTTAGATTTACTTTCAAAAGGTCTTTCAAAAACCCCTGGAGGATAAAATTTTGTTAAGTCGGGTTAAAAGATTTTTAAATTTAAACTGTTTTCTAAATTTAGTCAAATTATTATACTAAGAAAAACTTACAGAAGATAACAAATAAATTTAATTGAGAAACGTCTTTAACTGAAAAACCAAGCACATCAGATCCCTAACAGCAACTAATACACGGAAAAAAACACCCCTTAATTCAAAACCCTTCAAGAAAAATCTTAGCCACAACTATGAAACATGATTCATAGCTAGCCATAAAAAAAAGGCCAAGAAAGGATAGCCAGGGGGGCGAAGTCATTACAAAAAAAAATTTATTACACCTTAAAAAAAAAAGAAAACGTGCAAGAGACAAAAGAACGAATAAACACAAAGAAGAATCGCAACAAAGGCGCACTTAATTCCAGGTTAAAGAATAGTTCAGCTTCTGACGAAGAGAAGGTGGAATACGCAGAAGATGACTCAGACACTTTGGAAGATATCTGTGAACAAATGAGTGAAGAGAATGCCGGGATTAGATAAAAGGGGGAAACGTTTGGGGGGAAATATCTGTTGACAATTGGGTTTTAGTTAAGTTTTCGAAGAAAAATAATAAAATTATGCAGAAAAATATTAGACATAAAAGATAAAAGAAGTGGAGATCAGGTTGTGGGAAAAAGGCATATTTTCTGAAAAATCGATTTAGATTTTGTGTAGTTGAGGACGTTTTTTTTGGGTCTCAAACTGGTTTAAAGTGAAGCGGAACCAGAAATGGAAGGCGTGGAGAGATATCATTTAGGTTTAAATTTAGGGATATACTGGGCTAGTAAAACGTGCACAAAAAGGGTCGAAGTGGAAAGGGTTAATTGTTTTTATAGGTTTATTCTATGTTTTGGGGTGCTGAACACGAATCTGAAGTTGTCCGATAAAAATTTGCTCGGCAAATGAGAAAAACAAAAAACCACTAAAAATCATTTTTTTTGGTTTTTTCAGCTTATAACTTGCAGAGCAAGCTATTTGAAAAAAAATAAATATTTAGTAAAAAAAAAAGGAAAAAAATTTTCTATAATTAATGTTTCTTAATATTTTTGTACGTCTATGGTTTCCACGCAAAGAGTGCTGAAAAATGGGAGAAATCAGAAATTTTTTGGAAAAAAAAAAAATAATGAATGAATCAATGAAACCCTTTAAGTAAAATAATTTATCTGCACCGCCTCGACTATTTCGACGTAAGAAAAAAGACCGACGGGAGGGTATGGGTCAAGGTCACGACTCATGCCTTCAGTTACTCGGTTCGTTCACTGCAGTGCCGTGGTCGTGTCATTTGTCTTTCTGCAACTGCGCGAAGTCCAGACGGAAAGTAAAAAACAAAACCGCTCATCTAATGTTAAGACAACTTTGCTGCAGCTGGCATTCACACAAAGCAGGCACAAGAGGATGGGGTACTCTTTTTGTCACCACATCCCAAAGAATCTCGCACAGCAGCATAACTGTGTAGCTATTGTGGATAAAGATCGCGGGTGATCATGACTAGTCGTCGGGGTGTACATTCAAATATATGTTTTCTAAGCCAGGTAAAGGGCAGTTTCACAACTCATTTTTTTTCCCCGACTATCATTCAGACCTATCCATCAGTGACAACATATTGTTTTTTTTTCATGCAATGGGGGGGGTGTGACACCTTCAGTCTCGTTCAAAGTTGGAAAAAAAGGTTTCTTCAAACACTTAGAAAAACCTGGCCTAACCAAGACCATTCTTTTTAAAAAATCCTACGGCACATGCTGACGCGTTTCTAATGTGGTCTTACCTTTTTCACTGCTTGTCCAAATTAACTGACAAGAAAAGCGATCCTTTGGGCAAATTGAGGATAAATGCTACTTTAAATCGCAAAAAACAACAGCACATTTTGGGCGCTACCTCCTACCGAAGCTGCAGCACAGCAACATTCTTTGAGAGTTTACTTTAAATACAAAAATGGCTTGGAAAAGAAAAAGATTCGAAAATGGGGTTTGGGAAAAAAACCAAAAGGGGGTCGCAACCAGTAACAACATTACACCCACCAGCACCCCACGCAGTATTGAAATTAATATCTTTCAAAAGCGTAAAGACCTGTCAGACCACTGTGGGGGAAAAACTAAACCTTTAAATGTTCCAGTATGTGCCCCCAACTGTGAGAACAGCTGTAATAATATGCCCATTGCAGGAATTAAGGCAGAAGAGAGGATGATTCAGTACTTTAAGGTAACTGTGCATGGATAATTCTAGCTTTCCATTATCTATTCACTATTTATTTGTGTGTCAAAATATGTTTTTTCTGCTGCAAGTGCTTGAAAAGGCCTTTTAGGTTTCAGGGTTGAACTGGATGCCAACCTGAGGAAGCATAACCTTTACCTAAGGGCTGGTACAAGTAAATGAAAGGGGGAGTTATAAATTGATATTTTTATATCTATTCAATAAATGTTGAATATTTTGCAATTAAGTCAATGATTTTTTTTTCAGACCTAGAAAAACTGGAATGCTGCCTGCTGAAATCCTTTTAAAGTGTCTAAGAGGGGTCTATTAGGTCGTAAATACTGAATGGCACTGAAATTTTCTTCTTTTTTAATCTTTTAAATAATGTTTACCTACATAAAATAAAAAATATAAACTAATGATGTCTTCTGCTAATTTCTCCATATTTCAGCACTCTGTTGCGTGAAACAATACGACGTAAAAAAAATATTAAAAACATAAATTATATTTATTTTATTTCCTAAACACTTTTTGCATAAATAGCTTGCTTTGCAAGTAATAAGCTAAAAACCACAAAAAAACATTATTTTTGGTGGTTTTTGATGATTTCTCTTATTTGCAGATTAAATTTAATTTGGGAAAATTTTAATTGTTTTCAGCCCCCCAAAAACCATGGAATATACCAAAAAAAACAATTACACCAAAACTTTCCACTTCATACTACCTTTTTTTTTGGGACTATACGGTGAAATAGTTTTTTAAATATATTTTTAAACTTTTGATTTTTGTCACAATAATAGATTAAGTCTCATAATAATATCGTTAGTTTTTATCAATAAATCAAGGATTTTTGGGTTTTTTAGTGTTCAGTTTTCGTTTACAAGTATGTTACACTTTTGTAATAAACATATCTTGAATCTGAAAGAAGCATTTTTTGGGGAAAAGTGCAAGAGACCTCTTACCCCATATTAACAATGTTTATTTTTAAGAAAGATTTATTTAAAATTGCATTAACCTAAATTTTTGTGGGGTAAGGGGACCACTAGTGGAAAAAATATAATTTTATTTCTTTAGACTAAGATAAAAAAAAAAGGTTTTAAATGCTCAAAGTGAAGTGAAATTGTATCTTTTGGAAAAAAAATGTTTTGGTCATCAGAAATATTTAGAGCACCTGGGGTTTTTGATATTTTAACTATGTTAATTTTGTGCCATTTCCCCCAACTGACCTTAGTAATTATTACAGCAGAAATATAAGAATAACTTCCTGCGACCAAAACTGACACCTGGTCTTTTTTTTATTTTCCACTCTGGAGTGACTACTACTATACGAGCCATTTGAATGTTAGTTAGCTGACAATAAAATAGGCAAACTAAAAATGAGTTTGAAAAAGGATATTTGCATAATACCTATATCAGATTATTGAAAAATTTAAATTTTTTTTAAATTTAAATAATAACTAATAATCGTGCAAAATATGGATTGTTGCATTTAAATTTAAAAAAAAAGGATGTACTACCTTTTGAAATAAAAGTAATAGCAAAAAAAATCTCCCGTTGAAATATGCATTTACTTAGTTTTATACACATTTATTAAATTTGTTTTCTTTATAGACAATTTTGGAATGACCAAATTATATTTTATTCACTTAGCGCAGTGCGGCGACCTCCCGTTTTTCAGGAAAGGATCAAACAGGTGGAGAAAAAGCAAACACTGTCGTGATCACGGCGCTTCGGGGATAGCCTGGAAAAAAATACAAACCCTTTTAAATGATAAGCTGTTTGTATAAATTAAAACAGGTATACCGGTTAAAAATTTTCTATTCTAACAATTTTTAAAGCCTATTTTTACAGGCAATGAAAGATAATATTTAATAATATTTATTAACCCCCATTGAATTTCAGCTTTAATTAGTATAAAACTCCGAACCTTTCAAAAATTATGCAAACTTACATAGGTTTGTCAAATTTTAACTATTAAGAAATGAGAAACCTCTGGGCTTTTAAATTTTCCCGGCAGTATAAGATAATATTTAATAATATTTATTGCCCGCGATACTGGATTTTACTATAGTTCTAAGGGTATAAACTCCAAATTCCGAAAGTTTTCCAAACTTACAAAGGTTATTTTTTCAAATTATAACTATTAAGAAATAAGAAATTTTTTGGGTTTCTAAAAAAATTTCAGAAACTGTTATAATTATAATTTTTTTCATTAATTTTATTTAAAAAAAGACATTTTTTTGGGGAAAAGCATGCCAATTCTAAAATACTTTATGCTTTATACTGCATCAAAGACATTCTTAAGAACAGGATATTTTGTCATGATACGGTAAACTAAAGTAGATTTTAAATCATTTTTTCTTTTTTTTTGAATCTATAGTTTCGTTTTTTAAAAGTTTCTACTTTTTGTTTATAGCAAGGACATTATCAGAATATGCAACACTTTCTCCTTTTCGAAACAAGTGCTGGCACATATTAAACATTTAGAATATTAAGTTATTCCAAAATCAAGAGAGACTTACGCAGAATAAATAAATTAAAACCGATAACGTTTAATTTACCCGTAACAAAACTGATAATTTAAAGTAAACCTACTAAAATACGAAAATAAAAGACGGGGAAGTCACAAAACAGCTGTTGCAAATTTATATTTGTATAACTGCTAAACTCCGCAATATTTTCGGTATATTTTTTTCAGAAAAGTTCAGTTTCAGTAAAGTTCCCCCTTTAAAAACTCTATGGATCGAAAAAGTAATGTTTATAAACTTTTTAAAAATAGGATGTTTTTTTTTTTTAAATTTTTTTCGTTTTAGCAAAAGCAAAAATGGTCGCCTAAAAAAAACCCCCCCAGATCAAAAAATTTTGGGATTATTAAAAAAGAGGGTTTTTACTTTCCTTTTTGGAACTGATCCTCATTTTAGATTTGTTACAAAATCTAAAGTAATAATAACCAATAACAAACATTTTACACATTTTAAGAGTTGCATAATAACCATATTATGGAGATTAATAAAAAAAGTTAAAATAAGTTTTATTTATCTGTAAAAAAATTTTTATAATCGTTTCTTGTTTAGGTTTACCTATTTCTACCGTCATGTGATATCTAATTACTTATTAATTATTACTATGGCTGTTTTGTCCTCTACAAAAACCACTAAAATCATAGAAACGTACAACAACATTAAGAAATGAGTGGATTTTATCATTCTAAATTTGTATTTAAATGAGAATATTTCGTATAAAATTAAATATAGGGATATAATATGCCAATAAAAAATATCCAGAAATTTATGTTGAAACAAAAATTTGCTTAAATATAGGGAATTATTTAAAAAAATTAACTTTGATCCTTGTACGGGCTTTTGATACCTGTATACATAACGTTGTTCGAAAAATATAGAGCAGCAAAACCAATATATATATATATATATATATATATATATATATATATATATATATATATATATATATATATATATAGATATATATATATATATATATATATATATATATGTATATATATATATATATATATATATATATATATATATATATATATATATATATATATATATATATATATATATATATATATATATATATATATATATATATAACTATATATATATATATATATATATATATATATATATATATATATATATATATATAGAATAAAAGTATGTTTTCTGTGAAAAGGAAATAGTTAGAAGCTTAAGGCGATAACTCATTCGACCCGGAATGCAAATCTGAGAAAGTCGTTTTGAGGATTTTTCTGCCTATAAAATTGCAGTGTGTTATTAATAAAAAACGATACTTTGCAGATTGATCCTAAATAGGTTTTTAAACTTTTATGAACTATTGTGTTCTTTGCTAGGTGACTAATTGAATCGGCTGCAACTTGCGATTTGTAACTATTTTATTAACTTAACTAAATAAACGACAGAATAGTACTTAATATTAAAATAAGAAACAAGATGATTCGACGACAGTATAATAGTGTTTTTTATTATTATTATTAAATTCTTTATTTAGCTAATGGCTTTCAGCTAATCAATATTTTTTAATTCCAATTCTCCAAAAAGTTCTTTAGCACACTAAAAACTAAAACCCCTAAACACCAAAAAACTCATACGATCTAAAAATCGATTAAACGGGCATAAATATAAGCCAAAGAAAAAATACAACAGCTTTAACTAAACACGAAAATAAGAAGCAAAGCATTCTTTTGGAAAATCGTTCCTTAAACAACTAAGCGGGTTAAATCATCTCCTAAATATGAAAAAAATCAAAAACTACTTAAAAAATCTGCAAACACTAGGATATAACGTTAAATACCATAGCAATATAAGAAAACTGTCGAATATTTTATAATACATTTTACTTAACTCATCAAAGATAAGGCTGACTTTAAAAAAAAAAATATTTTAAGCTTTTTTATAAAAATCAACCTCTTAGGGGTGAAATCATCCGCTACATATAAAAAAATCAAAACTAACTTAATAAATTTAGAAAAACTACTAAGAAACTCTAATTATTAAAAATTTAAATGGAGTATACTTCTCACCAGTTTTAATAAAAGTACCCCTATAACTAAGGGATGAACTACGCCCAAACGTGATAAAATACGAAAATATCATAGCAATGTAAGAAAACTCGAATATTATAATAGATCTTATCTTTCTCTTCAGATAGATTAAGTTGGCTTGATCGAATTATTTATATCTTTATGATATTTTCGTATGCTATCACGTTCAGGGGTAGTTCACTCCTTCGTTAAAGGAGTGGTTTTCTCCTAGACAGTGGTTGAAGTACCCGATTTAAATTTCTAATAGTTTAGAATATCTTAGTAGTATTTCCAAAATTTTTCAAGTAATTTTTTAATATATTTTTTTTAATTTCGCAGATGATTTAACCATCTATGAGGGTTGATTTTTATTAAAAATTGAATAATTAGGACCAGTAAGCATAATCTTTTTGAAGTCAAGAAAGTAAGAACTATTATAGAAATATTTAACCTTTTATATGGCTATGATATTTTCGTATGAAATCACGTTCTGTGGTAGTTCACCCCCCTTGTTACAGGGGTGGTTTTTTTATAGATATTGACGAAATTACGTTGAATTTCTAATAATTTAGAATGTCTTAGTAGTTTTTTCTGGATTTTTAAGTTATTTGTGATTTTTGCATATTTTAGAAATGATTTAAACCCCTTAGCTAGTATAAATTGAAATTTCAACTATATTGCATATATATATATATATATATATATATATATATATATATATATATATATATATATATATATATATATATATTCTTTAATTTAATTTCTTGGGACTTTTGGTTCACATTTATTTTGAAATTAAAGGTTATTTTTAATTTTTGTATATTGTTTATCATTACAAACGTTTCGGCAAAAGCCTTCATCAGTGTTTATGCATCTAAAATTAATATGGCAGTGGTTACTTATAATTATTAAGTTTTTTTTTTTGTGTATTACATAAAATGATTTTACAAATTTACAATATAAGTTATGTTTTTTGAAGCACCTAGAAGGAAATCTGTCCATTAACAATAAAAAAAAATGTTGAAACACTTATATATACACAATCAACAAACATTTTAAAATCTTCAGGGCATGCACAATTAAAATATTTATTTATGCTGAAACTGACAGTTAGCAGTTCCTTCACGTATCCTAGAGACAAGATAATAATCCAAAACATTCTTTTTTTTGTGTTGTAATTAATGTTGAAAACAGTTTTATAAATTATAAAATCATTTTATGTAATACACAAAAAAAACGTAATAATTGCAAGTTACCACTGCCATATTAATTTTAGATTGTATAAACACTAATGAAGGCTTGAAACGTTTGTAATAAAAAGTCCCACGAAAATAAATTAAAGAATATATATATATATATATATATATATATATATATATATATAATATATATATATATATATATATATATATATATATATATATATATGTATATATATATATATATATATATATATATATATATATATATATATATATATATATATATATATATATATATATATATATATATATATATATATATATATATATATATATATATTTTATATATATATATATATATATATATATATATATATATATATATATTATATATATATATATATATATATATATATATATATATATATATATTTTTATATATATATATATATTATATTAAATTTAAAAATATTTTAAAATATAAAATAAAAAAATTAAAATAAAAAAATATAAACTTTTAAAATTTAAAATTTTATTTTAATATTATAAAAAAAATTAAAAATAAAAATATAAATAAAAATATATAATATAAAAAAAATAAATTTTTTAAAATATGTGCGAGTATTTACGATTCTCAACATTATAAATTCTCTAAATAATTGTTAACGAAAATCTATAATTCAATAATTATTATCAGTCAAACTTAAATGAAACATCTGTAAAATAATCATTATCAATCAGCTTAAATAAAAACATAAAATATTTACTATTAAAATCGCGGACACCCTGTAAGACAGAAAATACAAGCTGTATTACACCATCATATAGAAGGCTGATCATGATATCGATTTTTATCGGTTAGGCAACATACTACTATGGATTACGTCTATCTTTCTCTGTCTATCTTTCTATCTCTCTCTTACAACCGCGACTAGACTTAATCAGTAAAGCGCGTCGTTGCAACCGGCTGGTTTAAATATAATTTTGGTAAAAGGTTTTCACGGTTAACGGTATTCAAATCAGCTGTTGAAAGCAGAAAATTTCGTTCGTATTTGTTCACTTAGAATTATTATGTGTGTGCAGTGTACAAGTTGAGTGGAAAACCGTATAAATACCGCGAAAAATTCAAATTCGTGGTACTCCTTGTCGCTTAAAAGAGTACTGCCCTTTTTTGGTAAAAAGGGACATGTGAGCGAAATAAAAGATCACCATTGGACCTTGTATTTTAATAGTGGGAATCAGGAGCCGAAAAGGTGGCCAAATTCCTTCAAGTCAAGGCTTTTTGATTTCGACACTTTTCATGGTAAGTCGGTCTCCCCTTTTATTTCTCTTAAACTTGTGCTAAAAATTTTTCTTTTTGGTTATGTATAATATACATGATATGTTTTTGATTATTGCTTTTGTGGATTTTAGGGAAAAATCCAAAATTTATTCCTGAAGGGAGTTATTACTTAATGATTTGTTAAGGTCTTTTTTCTTTCAAGCCGATCAGGCGCCATTTATTGAAACCATGTATTCTGGTGCTTACACATTTTGATGTAGGCGAATATATAGAAGTTGGAGCATTTCCCTTTCCTTGAAACATAAGACCTTTCTGCTGTTCCTTTTTTTAGTCTAGACCTGGATAAGATCCTAGGATCACGAGCCTACTGGCACTAGAGTCTGGGAGACGTAAAAACTGGAGCAGACTACCACAACAGGGAATGTCAATCTAAAATTTAGCAAGCAGCAGTAAAGATCTGGGCCAGGAGAGTCTATGAAGTGAATCGCAGGTGAGTCAAAATTAGTATCAATTATTATTTTTTTGCACATAGGTGGTGAAGGATTGATTTTTTTGACTCAAGTCCTGTGGGGTTCAATTCATAGCGGTCCAATTCTTTTTAAGTTAAGGGAGTTTCAATTTTTTTTAAGAAAAGGACCATAAATAAATCTAGTGTTTTTGGAAAATATTGTGAAGCCACAATATTTTGCCTTACTTATTATATCTTACCGTGGAAGGCGCTAGGATATAGCGTTTCCACTGCTGTTATTAATTTTTTGTACTGTGAGTACAGGAGCCTTGACAAATGTCTTGTTAAGGACAGATTTTGCGCCGCGTGGCGTGTAAATTAGCAAGTAGTTGAGAGGGAGGCCGTTTATATATTCAGGAAGTGTCGAAAACAAAAGGCCAAATTGTATATATGTTTGTATAGATCAACATTTTCCTTGTACCTTATAGTTATGCAAGTTATGTTTTAAATTAACATATACTTTATTAATTTTTAAATACCTAAATAAGTTCCAGGAAACCCTTGAAATTTCCTTTTTAGTAATTTGTGATATTAGGATTATTTTGTAAGAAAAATTTTTTTGGGTTTCATTTGTGAGCTTTGGACCCGTTCTTCACGTTTTTGGGCTTTTGTGTTTTGCAATTTCTGCTGTAATATATTCAGTGGACTTTGGACCTGCAACGCACAGAAGGTGTCACTGGCTAGTGATCCTCACTGATTGAAATTTTTAATTTTTTATAAAATCTTTTTTACTTTATGCAATTGAAATTTTATTAATTTTTTTTAAAAACTTAAATAAAGTTCAGGAAAGCCCTGGAAGTTATTTTTATAAATTTTTTGCTTGATGCAATTGGAATTTTATTAATTTTTGTTAAAGTACCTAAATAAAGTTCTAGGAAAGTCCTGGAAATTTATTTTTTTATTTTTTTGAAGCAATTGTAATATATTTCCTCGTCTAGAATTTAAGACGAATTTTTTACTTTTATTTTCATTACTCGAGAGTTTTTGCTAAAATAAAAGAAATGTTTTCATAAAGGTAAAATTTTAAAAATCAGAGCTGTCAAGTTTGAAATTTTTTGAAACCATAAGACATAAATTCAAGACCTATACCGAAATAACCTTGGTGTACCGATACTGCCTTCATTTCTTTTTATGTACTGCTGTGACAACAACCTCCACTGGCCGCTGTCACGGTGACGTCATCGCCCAGCTTTCAGGGACGTACTTGTTGAGGAGTTCATCAACCACGACCTCAGCACAGGAGAGAAGGTATATCTACTACACCAAGAGGTCACCAAAGCCAACTTCAAAGTCAGTTTCGATTAAATTTCAAATCTCCTTTAGAAAAAATTTGTAGTCAACATTTCAAGATTATTTAAAATACTAAAAAAAAAAATGTATATATTGTACATATAAATGCATATCCATTAGTTTGTTTTTGAATTTTATAATCTTTTTATTTTGCACCTGTACTGTTAGAGTTGGTTGTCTTAATTTTTTTTATCTACTAAAAATTACTAGCGTGCTCAGTACTACACCCTGAGCTAACCTTAACATCTTTGCACAGAGAGGCAAAGGAAAAAATACTCTCTCAAAATTGTGCTCTTTCCTCTTGTTTTGTTCCATCTCCATGTATGGAATAAAATAGGATAGGAAAGAAGTAGCGCCCACGTTAGGCGTAATTTATATCTATTTTATTCCATACATGGGAATGGAGACAAAGGAGAAGAGCACAATTTGAGTATTTTCCTTTGCCTCTCTGCATGAGCCTCCACCATAGCCTCAGCCACAGTAGACGGGGAATTTAAGACGGCCTGACTTCTCTAACGTACGAGTGTAAAAGATTATGGGTTCTAGAAACAATTTAATGGATATGCATTTATACATGTGCAATATATACGCTATTTTAACAATCTTGAAACTAACATTCTAACAAAGGAAGATTTAATTGAAACTGACTTTGGTTGGCTTTGGGAAGCAGCCAGTAGATACCTTCTCTCTGGCGTCGTGGTTGTGCTCCTCAGCTGCTTCCATTTGAAAACTGGGCGTGACAACATCTGCAGCGGAGGCCCGTTGTTCTGGCGTATAAAACAAGGCATCGTACACCAGGTATTTCGACATGGGTAGCGGTATGATGTATGGTTTCAAAAAAAAATTTCAAACGACGGCTCTGATTTTAAAGATTTTACGCTTTATGAAGCATTTCTTGTTTTAGCAAAAAACTCTCGAGAAGCAATGAATAAAAAGTAAAAATTCAGATATTAGAACAGACGAGAAGAAATATATTGCAGCTTTCAAATGACACCATAAATTGCTCTAACAAAATTAATAAAATTCCCAATTACATCAAGCAAGAGTATAAAAATAGGCTTCGGGACTTCCTGGAACTTTATTTAAATATTTAAAGTAATGTTTCGGTGCATAGAAAGTAAGATAAAAGTAAAGAACGTCAGTGGTCGCTAATGCGTGTACCTCTGTGCGTGCCTCCCAAAGTCCACTTAATTACGGCGAAACCCGCCCAGGCACAAACCCAAGCGCAGAACGGGTCGAAAACTCATAAATGAAACCCAAAAAAATTTTTCTTACAAAATAATCATAATATCACAAATTACTAAAGGGAGATTTCAGGGTTTCTGTATTTAGGCTATTTAAAGAGTAATAAGCGAATTTAACATAACCTGCACATGGCAAGGTGATCTACCTCTGCAAACAGCTATATACAATTTGGCCTTTTTTTGTTTCGACACCACAAACCCTGCAGCTTTTTCTTGCTATTACACGCCTTTGTCCTTAACCAAGACATTTGTCAGGCAAAAATCAATAACAGTCGACATATCTGGCGCCTTCCTGACAGAATATATTGGAAGTGGGCAAAGATATTGACTGCAATACCAAAAACACAGATTTGTTATGGTCCTTTTAAAAAGGTGAGCCCTTGGCAAAGAAAGTCTGGACCGCTATGGTACAGACGCGGTAAAGTCGATCCTTCACCTATGGTAAAAAAAAATGACGGCGCTGTAGAGGCTACCGTTGGACATTCTAACCAGTTTTACGTCTCCACGAAAACTCGTTAGCCGATACTATCAGTCTGAACTAAAGAAGAACGGCAGAGAATCTTATGTTTCAGGAAAATGGTCCAACTTCTGATCGCCTACGTGTGTGTAAGCACTCAGACTGAAATGATCGCTGAAAAACAACAAATAATTTTGTAACTTCACAACTCAAGAATATTTTGGTTACCTATCCACAAAAACATGTCAAAAACATATCATGTATATTATACATAATAAAAGAAAATTTACAACTGAGACAGAGAAATAAAAGGGAGACCGACTTTTACCATGTCAAAAACCTTGACTTTGAAGGAACTGACACGGCACTTCATTTCTCGTCTGGGTCAGTGGTGATCTTTTATTTCGTTCTGTTTCCTTTTACCAAAGTACTGCACAAGCGACAGAAGCGCCACGAATTTAATTT
Organism: Listronotus oregonensis; assembly: GCA_019359885.1. NCBI lineage: Eukaryota > Metazoa > Arthropoda > Insecta > Coleoptera > Curculionidae > Listronotus > Listronotus oregonensis. The sequence goes on along the minus strand of JAHBCN010000019.1, from coordinate 113,050 downwards.
TCGCGATATTGGTTTTCCCTTCAGCGCACTGCGCACACATAAATGGTCACCAAGTGGTGAAATGCTACGAACGAGAGTACCGCTCAACGTGGTGGGCTCTGCTTTGCCACGCAAAATTATATTTAAACCGCTGATCTACAACGATCTTCCACTGATCGCGTTGCTGAAGAGATGAAAAGATATAGTGTAATATATTGCCCACAACAAATAAGCTCGATATCATGATCTGGTGCTATATACAGCCTTCTATTATACCTAGTCAATAAGTAAATATTTATGTTTTTATTTAAGCTGATTATTTGAATGTTTGACTGATGGGTATTGAATTATAGTTTCAGTTAATGAGAGAGGTGTTGCGAGAATCATTGAATACTACTTGTTTGATCAAAATTCATTTTTTTTAATAAAAATCAACCCTCATAGATGGTAAAATCATCTCCGAAATTAAAAAAAATATTAAAAAATTACTTGAAAAATTTAGGAAAAACTACTAAGATATTCTAAACTGGCAGAAATTTAAATCGGGTACTCCAACCACTGTCACAGGAGAAAACCACTCCTTTAACAGCGAAGAGGTGAACTACCCTGAACGTGATAGTATACGAAAATATCATAACAATATAAATAATTCGATCAAGTCAACAAAAATCTATCTGAACAGAAAGCTAAGATCTATTATAATATTCGAGTTTTCTTACATTGCTATGATATTTTCGTGATGCATCACGTTGAATAGTTCATCCGCTTAGTTATAGGGGTAATTTTCTTATATAAACTGGTGAAGTATACTCGATTTGAATTTTAATAATTTAAATTTCTTAGTAGTTTTTACTATTATCAAATAGTTAGAATTTTAAAATTTAGCGGATGATTTCACTCCAAGAGTATGATTTTTTTTAAAAAAAAAGTTTAAAATTTTTTTTTTTAAAGTCAGCTTAATCTTCTAAAAGAAAGTGAAATTTATTATAAAATATTAAGTTTTCTTATATTGCTATGATTTTTTTACCCCAGTAGTTTTCGCAGATTTTTTTAATTTTGATTTTTTCATATTTGGGAGATTTACCACCTTAGCAAGTTTAAAACAACTTTCAATATATAGCCTTTATTAATATAAAAATAATTTAAAAATATTTTCCCTTTTTTATTTTATAGAAAGATACAATTGAAGATTTTGTTCTATTTATTTACTCATATATTTCAGTTCCCTCATCTTTCAACCCTTAATAAGGGTGGTTTTCGACCTTTTCGAAAAATAAAATGTTAAATTGACGAAATCGCTCCCCGTGGAAATCCATTTAATTTTTAAAATAAAACATTTAAAAGTGATATTTCCACTGTTTATTGGTATACTATAAAAATTTTATGTTCGCTATACTATATTCCTCGGTACTTTATGAACTGTTTCAAAATAAAAATAAAGTAAAGAAAGGGACTGCAACCTAAATCTACCAAGTTTTACAATCTACCATAACTATTTGTCGGGGTGTTTTCAATTTAATAAGGAGGGTTTGTTTCAATTGACCATTAAGGGAAATTTTGTTTTTTTAAAATTTTTTAAATTTGGGCTCTCAAAACAGATAGTTTTACCTTTATTTAGCACATGTAAAATATTAAAATCATCAAAAGTTGTGATTTTCTTGTAATAAATGTTGTGCATGCAAATCTTCTTTTGGTTTATAAAGTTTTTTATGTTCCATTATACGTTTCTTGAACGACCTTCCGTTTGACCTACATAAACTTACCAAGAATACTTGCTTATAACAAACATCTCATAAACAAATAAATAATTTGGGTAATTACATAAAGAACAATAAAGACAAGATGGGTAAACCTAAGTCCTAAATTTTTAAAACACCCGAAAATAGTTATTTAGATTGTAAAAAATTGGTAGATTTGGTTGCAGTCCTTTCTTTTATTTATTTTTATGTCAGTTCTTTAAAAACCCGAGGCTATGGGATAGGGGAAACATATGTCGTATGGGGTTCCATAAACAGTGGAAATATCTTAAGTGTTTTATTTTTAAAAATAAAAAAATATGCTATACTTGATGTTTTATTACCTATAATTTGACATATGCAGAATATTTATAGGTTTTTTAAAGGTTTCTGGCAAAAGTATGAAAATAGGCTAAAAATAGGCTGTTTTTGCGGTCACTCTTTTAATGAAAGTTTTGTAAAACAGGGAATTTTGTTCGATCTAATTGCTATACGGAGTAAGTTGAAAGATTAAGTTTTATTTTTCATTTTTAAAAGGTTCTATTTCAATTATAACGTCCTTTTTATTCTTTAAATACCTTAATTTTACTAAAAATGAAAAGGGAGTTTTCTTATGCTATGTTTTTTCATTTGCCTCCTCCTAAGCTTAGATTTATTTAAACTTTAAAATTTAATGTTTTATGAGTTTAAGGTCAAGCCGAGCTTTTAATCAAAAATAAAGTTTTACGAGAAATAAGAAATAACAAAGGTTCTCATATTGATTACTAATTATGCCAGTCACTGTATAACTTATACAACCTATCACAACCAACGCATGTAACCCTACAACCACGCACGTACCCACGTAAAGTTTGAACACATACACAATGTACACAATCATGGACGCCATAATATTTTATATCTTTACACCTTTTTTTATGTTTTAGGGATCTAAAACCTAAAACACACGAAAAAATAATGAAACACTTGTTGCAAATCTAATTAAATATACTGCATTGTGAATATATGGTACAATAACGAAAAACGTAAACATAGTAAACGTTTTTATTAGATAAAACCCAGTTGCCAAGGATAAGGACAAAAATCTAAAATTAACATATAATTTTAAACACAAAATTTTACGGTTTTATTATTGTTTACTTTATTCCAGACCTATGCATTCAAATCTATTGTACTGAAAATCCCTACCGTAGTCTTAAAATAAACCAATGTGCATAAAATATACATCTTCTTAGTAGTGACGACAGCAAAGCAAATGTAGATGTAATTTGCATAAAGACTTGAGTGTAAGGTTTAATTTATGAAATTTTTAAATTTCCCTTTGAAAGGGGACCCGGGAAGTCCGGGTTTTTTTTTTGCAAAGATAAAATCTGGAATTTTAAGACCTTGCCAAGAAAATGACAGCTTAGTGATTTCAGGGAATTATACAACAAAGGGCAAACTTACCAGTTTAAATAAAAGTTTTTATAGTTAGACTACATTATTTTGTAATATAAATTTTAATATGGACTTCTAGTAAAAAAACAAAATTTAAACACAAAAAAAAATAACACAAATAACAAAAAGGGAAAATATAAGTAGAAATAAGCAAAATTTTTTTTTATTTTAAAGTATTTTAAAGGGATCTACAATAAAAAAGAGGGTTAAGTACATAACCCAGCCTAATTGGATAATTCCTTGATTATTATTGCACATAGGATACATAAAATAAAACAAAAAATCTTATATAACCTATTCTCTTGTTATTTGGTTATTGTTAATTCCTATGAATATTTTAAGTAGCATGAAAACAGCACAAAGAAAGCTTTTTTGCGGTAAATCAACTTTTTAATAAAATTTGGAAATACAGCTTTTAGATAACAGGGGTCAGTTTAACCCCCATCACGTCAGGGTCAAGTGGTATCAATGGTACTATATGTTTTTGAAACGAATCCATACCCAACTAGCAATTTAGTGTTTTATAAAATTTCTAGAAATGTTTCCGACACAAATTTTATAAAAAACTATTTCTCTGAAACATTTTTATTTTTTTTGCAGCACAAGTCGCCACAAATATCTTTGAATCAAAACAAAATGAAAAAAACATCTGAAAAATACAAAAGGGGAGGCCATCTTATTGGATTAAATGGTAAGTAATATGGATCTTCGTTTACACGCATCTCCCGTGGGGACTAAAATTTTTAGGGGAAGGAAATTTTACTGATAGTAATATATCATGTTTTCAACAAATTTTGCGCTTTCTGTTTAAAGATTTCTAAAAAAATGTTTTTGTTATTAAATCCATTTTTTAAATTTCAAGTCATTTTGCAAACATAATTATGTCAGATTATTTTAATTATAATAAATTTTAAGTTAGCACGTTTTTAACTGAAATTTAAACCCAAAAAAAATATGATAATTGTTGTAACTTTACATATCTGTATTAGAGTTACGAATTAGTGCATGGATATTCAAAATGGCTGCCTTCTATAAAATACTTTTTTTTTAGTAGCAAGCTTTTTAATAATTAAATTGTAAGGCTATTTTTATAAAATTTAAAACAAAGATTTTTACAGTTTTAGGTAGATCAGTGCTTAGACAAAATTTTTTTGTGTCACGGGATTCTTAAAGCAAATGTACCTAATTATTTTGATCTCCAACTTTTGTCATGACGATCTTGATTATTTTGATCCTAGGATCTTGCGAAATTATGTAAGGGATCCTTTTTTTAAATTCCGAAATAGAGCTCTTAGGTGCTGAATGTGAAAATTAAAAAAAAGCCTATAATCCCAATTTTTTTAATTTATTGTTTTTTCCCTGTTCTGTTTTCCCTTGCTTGCTGTGTTTTAGTGCCCAATACCACTTTTACTATTAGTTGCTATTTATAATATTTATACAACAAATTTTCAATCTTTAACGAAAATCATCCTTTTTAATTTTTTTTTCATTGTCCTATATCTAACATTTTAAATTTCTGCTTTTGCACTATCAATCGCTATAAATATTTTTATAAAAAAAAAGCCCAGGTATAAAAATAAGAAAACCTAACCACACATTTAATGCAAGAAATATATTATAGCAATGTGTTTTATTGCGTAGGTAGCCGCAATAATTATATTTAAAAAAAAACAATTTAATTATGGAATCATTTTGTTCCTGTTTTAAATCTACAGCAGAGTGCATTTTATAAAAAAATTATATAGCAAGCTCTGAAGCAACAATTTACTCAAATAACGAAATAGTCCTAAATACTGCTTTGGAAAAGTATTTTGTAAGATAGCCAACTAATACAATAAAATAATTTTTATAAGTTTTTTTAACGGTAACGGCTGCAAAAAACTCTTACAAAGGCGTTATAAAACAATTTAGTTTTTTACTAAGTTGTTTTTTAGCTTAGTTATGAAAGTATTTTATAATTATTTTGTAACTACTTAATAATAAAACATTTCAGTTGCAGACAACCATATAGTGTTATCAACAACTGTAATATAATTAATTAACATCTTGAAAGCATTAATAAAAACAATAATAAAACAAAAAAAGTTGTAGAAAATTAAAATTATAAAATACATTTGGTTGTTGGGGGGTCATTTAGGGCAAATCTGCAAAATTATTCATAATCAAATTTAAAGAGTTTATACTTATGTTTTCGAGGTCGCTGAGTACAAATCCGTGGTCAAACCTGTAAAATAATAATTTGGCCGATTTGACCCTGAAATATCTTTTGACCATGACCCGATGAGGTCAAACTGACCACGGATTCATATTCAGCGACCCCAAAAACATAAGTATACGTTCTTTAAATTTGGTTGCGAATAATTTTGCAGATTTGACCTTAAAATGCTCTTGATCCTAACGTGATAGGGTCAAACTGATCCCAAAACCGGATTGAGATGAAGATGCTCAAGTCTTTCGAAACTTTAGGTTGGGATCAAGGTCATTTTAAGGTCATATCTGCAAAAATAATCGCAACCAAATTTGAAGAGTGTATACTTATGTTTTTAAGGTCCCTTTAACCCCATTAAATTTTGTTGCGATTTGACCTTAAAATGCTTTTGACCCTGATGTAAAGGGGTCAAACTAACTCCTTATTGGGCTTCAGCGATCCCAAACACATAAAGATATCATGGAAGTTTCAACTCTTTCTTTTTTGTGGAGCTGTGTAATCTTTGTTAGTATTTCAAAATATTTTATCCGCCACTGCTTGCCATTTTTCCGCTGCTGTTCCAAAATCCCAACCAACAAAATGAAAAGGAAATCTTGCACCAGTGAAATGGCCACTGCTTCCTCCAGAGCATAAAATAATCTGTATTTTGTGTTATCTGTCCTTTCAACTATTTCTTTATATTTAATTTGGTTGACAGTATCCTCAAATATTTCATTTATCATTAAATCACAGTTATTCTTGACCGTCCATGCATATAAAGAACATATTTTTGTGTAAGGGACAACCTAAGCCAACACAATGGCTGGTTAGATTTTTTAATTTCCACGGAAGATTTCATAAATTATTTTTAAACTAGACGTTGTTTAATTAACTTTACAAATTAGTAATTAAAAAAGAATCTTGCTTGCATCACACCATCTTCTTCAACGGTTGCTTAAGAGTGCAATTACGCTACAACTTGGGGGTCGGGCGAAAGGACGCGGAGACGGTGGGCGGAGACTAACAAACTCCCCCACTACCACAATTTTCGTATAGCCGCATTAAAAATATTATATTTTATTTAGGTTCTTCCAACTTCGGTGTATCGATGAGATGTTGTTTCCGATTGCAAGCCTACAGGTGATAACGTTTTTCGGTGACTATTTGTCACTTAAATGACATAAATTATACACCATTTTAAAGGTAAGGAAATAATCTATGTCTCTGCTGTAACGGATTTTTAAAATATAAGTCGAGTTAAGAGAGAATAGTATGTAAACATAACCGATTTTAGGGTGACTTTCACTCAAGGAAATATTAAAAACTAAATCCAAATTTAAAAAACTATTACAGCAGAAGCCCAGATTTAAGTGTTGGATTTCATATAGTTTTTGAAAATTTTTGATAACTTATACCGTTTTTGAGAAAAATATTATGCCCCGACCCCAAATTGGATCCAATTTTCGCGGCGCGAATGGACTCTTAAGCTTAACTTATGTTGAAAGTCATTAGTACTCATGCCTAATGACTTGTTAAAATATCAAGAGTCTGTAATTTAAACTATAGTACTGACTGTCTACTATTAACATTAAGTTATAAAACAGGTGTTTCAGAGCCTATTATTAACTGTATTTACAATAGTCATATTTGTATAACCTGTGTATTAAGCTCTTGTTGGTCACCCAAAATCAAGTACCTTTAAGAATGTATACTTATATAATTATCCAAAAACGCTCTTTTTAGAACTATTAGGTTACAATGTTCTGCATTATAAAAATTTTTGTCGCTCTTCAAAATTTTTTCGAATTTTTTTCGTCTAGTGTGTTGTACTTAATTCTTATATGCACTGGATTTCTCTTATGACTTACAAGTTTTTAAAGAAGGGCGAACATAAAATATGAAAATATCAAATTATAAGCGATCTAGTGGTAAATTTTTAAAAATAAAAAAAAACAAAACCTTTCTTTTTACAAAATATACTTCTTATTGTATTAAAAAAAAAACAAAACAATTAAACAATTTTTTGGTTGTCTTTTTTCGTTTGTATTCGCCAGAAGCGGTTTTACCAATGAGCTGTTAGTTTAACTGGAGAAAGCATCGATTTGGCATAAGCGTGGCATCATAAACGCACATTCTAAGGTTCTGCCTAGCGATAAATGAACCTCTGTACTCAAAACAAAAAAATCCACCAAAACCCGGGAAAATGGTTACAAAAGATACTATTTTTTCGTAAAACGTGGCTGCCCAAATATTTTTCTGTTTCATTTACTTGATAGTATATTATGATTAAATTTTACTTAATTTATTCCTAAAATTACATCAAAATAAGATCTACTATTATATTTTAAACTGTGAATAATATTTGTTATATTTTTTACTATAAAGTATAACACAGAAAAGTAATGATGTTAAAATACTAGTTTCTTTTTGGACAGCTACTAATAAAGGCGCGACAACGTGACAACAGCGGATTTTTCATAGAAGCGTGTTTCCGCCGCTTTCAGCTTCGCTCGACAGATGACACATTTAATATGGCGTTTTAGTCTAAATGTTTTTTGTTGTTTGGGTAATTTTTGTGACAATTGCATAAATTCCATTTTTGTGTAAGTACTTTTAATAAATTAAAATGGTAAGGCAGTGCAAAGTGTGTAAAGTGACGGATATGATTCCTACTATTCCTACAAACTATGCTTGTACCATTCTATCGCCAATAATAAATAAAAACATGGTGAGCGCAGCTCTAGATTGCGTTTATGAATGAAATGCTTTCTCTATCTATGATGTTAGCTCATTGGGTTTTACCTTTAAGGGTCCCACAGTAGTATGCTAGCATACTGGGGGTCTATTTTTCACTGTAGCGCTTCTCTATCTGAGTAATTTGCTGGTGAAATCTCTCGCCGTGCTTGTCTGAAACTGCACCCAAATTGTCAGGAAAGGGAATTCAAATGGGAGCGAAAAAAAATGCAGCTTAAGTGACATATTGCAACCTAGGGTCCCATAGGATTGGATAAGTTCTTCTAGACCTTTGAGTTGTCCGTCTTTTTTTTACCTAGAAAGTGGCTACATACAAAAGGAAAAAACAGGATTTGGGGCCCAAAGCAGTTTCCGTTTCAAATAAAGGCGAATTTTCTTCTAAAAAAGGCCTTTTAACAAAAAAAAAATTTTAAAATCTATTTTGGGTTACTGAAGGTTCATTAAGGACGTTTTTCTGGCCGGGCACAATGTTTTTACGTAACGGACAATCTTTAAATAAATAATGTTGGTTTCTGGCTCTGCTGTCCCTTCGGCTGATCCATTCGCATAAAAAACAACAATATTTTGTAAACCCACTCTGCAGTCCTGTGAGCAGTGCAACATCTTTAATATCGGCACAGATGTTTCAGTTATGATCTTTCTTATTTTATGCTTTGGAGTAATATGCGCATGTTCTGTTATATTTCTTTCATATTTACAGCATGACCAACGGAAACTGATGGTCGTTCGTTTTCATTAAACAAGTTTTGTCTTGATCGCCAACTTTGAACTCAAAATATAGCTTATAGGCTTTTCTTACAAGTGGGCTCAAGCTTTTTGTGCCACCTTACTACATAAATAACGGAAACTATTCAGATAGTTCAAACACGATCGCAACGGCATCGCTTCGGTCATATAGCCACTGCTGAATTCTGTAATACTGATCCCCCAAACAAGCGCCTGGCTCCTTATATCCCCCCTTTTTCGACATCTGGTATTTTCAGAAACATCGGGAATCAAGAGTAACTTTAACTAATCATTGCCCATTGAGAGCTGCTTATGACTTTTTAAACGCCTTTTGAAACTCTTGAAACTCTTCTCTGGGTCTGAGTTAATGAAATGATAGAACTATTTTTGTATACAAAGGCCCTTCAATAAGAAGCTGTCCCTCCGACGACTATGAAGTACGGTGGAATCTGGAATTACATGGGGCTCAATGGGTATCTCCTTTTTTTAAAACCCCCCAGGGGTTGAGATTTCGTAGATGGGGACATCCTAGACATTACCTATGCGGTCTTGCCAGATTTTTGCAAATTTTTTCCTAGACTAAGAAAAATAGATTTGGGCCAAACCGTAGCCTTTATGCCTTAGAAAGATCTATCGCACAGGTACATTTTTACGCTTGTTTAAAGCATGTTGTTGGTACTCTGTTACGTAATACGACAATTTAAAGGTCGGTGTAAAGGGTTAAATAAGGGGTTTATCGAAATAACTTATCTGCTTGGTAAAGAGGATTTTCGAGCAGGACAGTGTTATCGTCAAAAAAATGAAAACTATTAATTTTATTATTATGAGTATTAGTATTACTATTAAAGTTAAATTAACAAAAATACCTTTATACTTTGCCCCTGTCCAAATTTTGTCCAAAGATTAAGGAAGAAACCTATATTTACGGCAATATTAAATCACGTTTTTTAGCCATGCTGTTACCCTTACAACCTTGACTATAAAATAAAAAAAGACCATAAAGTGTAACGCCTTCCACTTTTAGCAGCTTTCACTTTGAAAAATGTATGTATTAAAGTTTTACTTTTTCTTTAACGTCGTCAGATAGATCCTTTGAAATTTAGAAAAAGAAATGTGAAAAATTTTATTCGTCACAGTTAGGTTGTTTTAATTGGTTAAAAATATAAAAAGATTAAATATCAAAGGTGTTCATTTTTAAAACGACCTATTTTTAAAAATGAGGAAAATATAAAAAATGTGTTATATTCTGTTTAGGAAAAATATGGAAAAAGTATTTTATATAAAATAACAAAGTTTCAATAAGGGTAGAAAAACAGTAGCTTAAAAGTAACGTACAAGAAAGTCTATTGGAAAAACGTATTAATATTTTTATTTAAAATTCTAAATAGAAAGAATATTTTGTTTTCCATATACTTTTAATAGGCCACTAAAGTTTGTGCATATAAAGATATTGGTTTTGTTTTTAATTTTACGCCTGTTCTAAAATTTAAGTTATCAAAATTTAACGAATATGCAAAAAACTTACTGCGTGTAAAGTTTTATTCTTTAACAAATTAAAACCACCGGACTTTTTAATTTAAAAAAGGAAAAAATGCGGAAAATCCTGTTTTGTGGCCCTTGTCGCGGTCCCTGGCGGTCTGTCGAGATGTCAGTCGTCCTGCTGATTGGTTATCTCCTGTCTTGTGGTCCACGTTTGGTTGCTGGCTGCCTCTTGTGGCTGACCCTAATATTAGATAAAACAAAGCAAAAAAACATGGGACTGGACACTACCAAGATAAAATTGCAAAAAATATTTACAATTATATATACACGCATGCGCAATTCAGCTACCCTTATCCGCAATGGCCTTTTTAGTAAAGGACCAGCCCTTCTCCCAATTAACTGGAATCCCTGTTATGGTTTTAATTGTTTTCTCACAATTTCTTATTGTTTTTCCCCTTCCTTTAGAATTTTTTTTAGTGTGTTACAGCTAGTAAATAACAACACTTCCTTTGATAATAATTTAAATAGTCTTACTTGATATTAAATCTTATTAAAATAAAATTAGAATATACCTTACGAGTCAATAATTATGCCTTAGAAATTTGATTTCATCAGAGCTCCTTGGAAGCCAGTATCATCGACGAGGAGGGTTATTCAAAAAAATTGTATAAACTTGTATTATTCTTTTCGCGTGTTTTGTCGTATCCGGGAGATTTCCCGGACACCCTATAATTTCATAGGTAAGTTAAACATCATACTATGGTATGTACTTCTTTATCTTCAACTCCGTATTTTTTTTTACTTTTTAAAACTCCTAAAAAATAACAAATTGAATGCATTTCTTCACGTAAAGTTTTTTTTGCTTCTGGAAGGTAATGTGTAAGGACTGGTGGTGATGTTAACTTGATTCTCAAATACGCTTTTTTGTGCTGATTTCTATAAAAACTTTTTATTTTTATGCTGAAATTATCCATATATTTTCTATAATAATTGGCAAAATCAAGGAAACTTTGCAATCATTTTTTATCGACTGGTGTTGAAAACTTTTTCACTGCTTCTTATTTGGAAGAATCGGATAAAATACCTTTTTCACTTATTGTGTGATCTAGTACTGGTATTTGATTTTAGATAAAGTGGTACTTAGATGGTGTTAATTTAAGGCCCGTCGCTTTTAATCTCAACAATATTTTTCTTAGGTTTTCGTAATGTTCTTTCAAATTTCTCTTCTAGAATTACTGCTCTGATTACTCTTCTAGTTGCTGGAACGTACTTGGTACTGTTGTCAATCCCAAACTCAAACGTTTCACCCTAAATAATGCTGTTTTCAACTTGTCCTTTTTCTATTTTCACCTGCCAACACCCGAATAACATGTCCAAACTTGTAAAAAAGGTTGCTTTTCCCAAGTAAGTAAAAATGTCATTTATGACTGGAATGGATAGACTTTTTTTTCGTTTTGGCGTTTATTATTATTATTATTTTTTTATTAACGCCAAATCTCATTTTTCCATCTTTTTTGGGCACTAGTATCTACTGCTGGGCTTGCGTATGGACTGGTTGATTTTCTAATTATGTTGTCTGCTAACATTTATTCCACTTGTTCGTTAATTATTTTTCTTTCATAAGGTACCCTTTACGGTCTTAAAAAAACTGGAAACTTTTTTTTTGTTGCATATTATTTAATTTAATAAAGTATAAATGTTACATTTTAGTAGGCTTGCTATACAGAGTAACTACGATTTTATTGTTGAGAAAATTTACTCCAAGTTTAATCATCCGCAAATGTATAGTTAATTTACATTCCACTTCTTTCAGTCAGATACAAATAGTTGTTTTACGTAAATCATGTAGAATTTGACACAAATTCCACCACAAAAATTGGAAACGAAATTCTTGGTTTAAAAAACTTTAAACCTACAACTTTGCACTTTAATTTGGTTTTCGCTGGGTGGTATTCCATACTTCCCAAACACCCTGGTGTGTGGGGGGGGCGTAAATGTTAAGTCCCGCCAAGGGCGCGGACATACCTAGATACGGCCCTGCGTGTCCGTTGTTTCTATGCGGTGCTTCACTACATCTGTGTGTTCAAGTTCGGTAATGCTCCAAACGAACGTGTCCACAAACTCTTTGATTAAACTATATACACTCTCAAAGTTATTTTTACACATAACCGAGAACATAACTTTATTATTACCACAAAACGATTTTTTAACGTCTTGGCCCGGTAAAGTCACTAAGGTTTTAAAAAGATCGCCTTGTTTAAAACTTTTACTTTTTATATAACTTTTAAACTTTAACTTTAAAACCCAAACGTGTTCCCGCAAAAGTGTTTTGGTATTATTTATATCATAATTTTTAATTTATGCTACAAAAGTTTTACACTATACATTTTATTTACTTTAAATCCATATTTTGTTTAAAAAGTTCAAATTGGGTATAAATTTTATTTTTTTACAATTACTTTTTGATTTAATTTTTTCTCTACTTTTTGATTTATTACAATGTCACTAAATAACGTTATTTTTCCGTTTTTTAAACTTTTTTTTTGTTCTCGCATTATAACGTAAGTGGTAACTCTTCAAAATTATTTTTATCTACATTGTTAATAACAGGTTTTTAATATTAGCTGTTTTTGGGTTCGGTAAATTACCGTTCTAGAACCGTTCGGCGCTTGCGCAGTTCAAAATTGCCTGTTCGGGTTTTAAAGAACTGTTCTCGGACTTTTTAATTCTGAGTTCGCGTTTTTCTAGGACTACATTGGGACAGTTCTAGAACCGTCCATATCGGGGGATTATGATTGCGTTCGAGATTTTCAAATGTCTGATAATTCTGGAACTGTCAGAGAACGATTTACAGTGTTGAGGTACCGTGCATACAGTTCTGGGCCGTTCTCGGATAGTTCAAGAATCGTTCGTAAAACGAAACCCGAAAAAAGCTATTGAGACTACTTATGCTATTTAAAGTCATTGTCAACGTAACTACCTTGTTTTTACATGTTTGTAGACTAATTTCATTTCTTTTACTATTAATTATGGCTTCATGTGCCTGCAGAAATTGTATTCCTAATAGCCTTTTCGTTTTGGTATTGCTGTGCAAGATTTATTGACCTTCTGTAACTCTGTCGGAACCTTGGTTGATTTTCTGTGTTTCTGTAGCATACTCTGGATCTCTGGCCGGGTTTTTCGCATTTAAACACACTGGGCGGCTATCTATCGGATTTGTTTGCAATGCGTGTTTTATTTCTTTTCTCACAAGTTCTGCTATGCCCGGCATTAAAGATAAGTTTTTGGGCTCCTGTGGCTGTTTGGGTTAACTGGATGGCATGGAAAGCTTTGCGAAAATGTTTGTATCTTGGCTTACCTTACTTTCGGTTTTATTGCAAATTTTCTGTTCGCTGAATCTTGATTTGGTAAGCATATATCGGTAGAAGTTCTTGCTTAATATGTTCTCTTTATAGATTCGGATCCATCTTGTTGTCCACTTCGTCGCATAAGCTTATAACATCGCGTAAATAACACAATACATTTTCACCAGGTTGTTACCTTTTTATTCCAATTCCATTTTTTTGCATTTAAACAAATGTAACTAGAAAAATCCGGATAAAAGGCTTCTAGTCCGATATTAAATTTCTTAAAGCAAAAATGTGCATCCACATTTACGTTTGGCCTAACAAATAATGCGATAAACAACATAATTTCAGGTTATCACTCCAACCATTTATCAACGCTAATTTTTTATAACTTTCTAAGCTAAATTGCCTGTTTGGGTTTTGAAAGTTTGGGTGATAAAATGTTGGTGTGTCAAAACTTGGAAATGTAGGTTTTCAGTTCGGTAATATGCTAGATATTACCTAACGTACAATTAAAATTTTCTGACATTTTTACTTCTAAAATTATTTCCCTAAAACTTTTATTTAAGAATTACTTTTTAATATCGCTTAATTTCGCTAAAATACTATTTTTTACTACAGTATTTTCTAAAATTGTAGACTCTAAACTTTTTATTAATTCGTTAAAAACTTCGCTATCCTAATTTCTGTTTATTCTGACTTTTACAATTAGACTGATTTTTATCTTAGCTATCTTTTTTGTATGACTTTTAGATACCAATAATTTATCCATATAGTTAGAAAATGCACATTTAAAAAATATTTAAGTAACAACTTTCCGAGAAAAATCAAACTATTTTTCCTTTTTATTATATCAAACTACCAATCAATAAAATATTAATTTAATCTTACCACATTTCCCATAAAAAAATATAAAATATACGGCTTCATAGGCAACCCAAAAAGGTAGAAAATATTTTATTCTATCAGTCCAAAAGCATAAAAATCAAAAAATGTCTCGTAAATTGAGGTTTTTAACAATTATAGTATCACCAAACAATAATAATGTAAAATAATTTTCTACAAAAGCCTAAGAGATGTTCACTTTGCTTAAGATATGCAAATAGAAAAGTGGATATATACGGCAACAAAAAGAAGTTATGAAAATAATACACTGCAATTTGCAAAACAAAAATAATAAATTCATCAAATATACCCACAAGTCTTTAGTAAAAATTTAATATTAAATAAAAAGAAATTATAAAGCTTGCAACAGTTAACTTATCAAAAAAATCCTGCAAACGAGAAAAAAAAACTATTACACCTTCACCCAGTTGTCATAGGATCGATGGTTGATGTTTTAAAAAACAACTAATTGTATTATTATTTTAACCGTTGCAGCTTTATTACTTTTTAAATTATATTACATTAAAATAACCCAAGTACCTTACCTAAACTGGGTAATCCTGTAGGTAGGCAAAAATTCGACTTGTCTCGAGCGTAAATCTGGGCAGCGGTGATCGGCCTGTCAACTGCTTCATTTTACTCGTAGTTGAAAGATGAACTCACCTTGCTTTTCGCACATCGAACCTTTTGCGTCGTAACTAGTTCCAACTTTTGGAGCTTGGTTCGATGCGCGATGCTCGAGGGTATATTAACTAATCTAATCAGCCGTTTGTGACAATATATCGCAACATCGCTTTTTTAGTAAAAATACTGCAATAATTAAATATCTTTAAAATCGGTAAATATGCGTTTACAAGATTAGCTATCTTTTGGGCATGCGCAGTTCAACAATAATCTTAATACAGTTGCCAGATTTCTAAATTTTGCGCTACACGTAACATTGTCAGTTGTAATAGGATGCTTCAGTTATTTTTACTGAAATATAATTATAATTTATTAAAATTTATTTAAACAATATTAACGTTAAGATAAGAATGATATCAAAAGCCAACAGGCTAAAAAAATATTTAACAGTTAGAACAATGATTTTATGGTACAATAATTTTAAATTTAATGTTCAAGGTATAAACGGAACATTCTATTTAAGACAAAAAGATTACATTTAACACAAATTTGGCAATAGTGCCGATATTACTATTGCTTCTGCATGCCCAAAAACCTTTAGATAAGAGAATTCATAAACGCGGCTTTAGCTGTTTTAAATATGTTTAGGCTTTGCGACACTTTTTAATGAAAAGGGGATGTTATTATATCTCAGCAACTAGTGGAGTTATAATTTTAAAAATTTGGGATCTAAATTTGGCCCGCATAGTTAAATGCAATTACAACAAATAGGACATTTATATATATATATATATATATATATATATATATATATATATATATATATATATATATATATATATATATATATATATATATATATATATATATATATATATATATATATATATATATATATATATATATATATATTAACTTCTTAAGCCTTGTTATAAATAATAACAAATAGGTAGACTTTCTTTGGGCATAGAGGCTCCTTAATGAACTGAAAAGAAAAATTAAAAATCCTGTTAGGTATGACTACTTAGTTTGGGTACAAATACTGCGTTTTCCCATTTGTTTAAATCACGTTTTCAGTCGTGCTGCACGTCACCTACTTGGAATTGACAAAAGAGCTCATTTGTAATTCACATATCCGTGAACTAATAAGAAGCCTTTTTTCATTAAGTGTGTTGTATATAGCAACTTCTGAATGTTTTTGCGTAATACACCTAAATGGCGCACAATAACATCTTAACCTGTCGATACTAAGATTGGTTGGTTTGACAATACTTGACGAGATGGCGCTAGTTGCTTCTAACGTTCAGTTGTATTGGATTACAATTGTTCTTAACGTGGCTACTTCGCAGTCAAGGGTGTCTACGGCCTGCATTCGGTGTGATCATTCCCAACAAGGGTGAAACACGTGTAATCAGATTGGCGGGACCCGGGTTATCCACCTACTTGAAGGCCTCGTAATTTTAAACCAATCAAGCTAAATAGTCATACTTAACAGGATTTTTTTTCAGTTCATTAAGGAGCCTCTATGCCCAAAGAAAGTCTACCAATTTGCGCCTTACGCTTTTACAGCGGTATGTGTTATGAAAATGTGTGCATGTTTGTGTAACTAGTAACGATATACGTATCTCTATCTCTATCTAAGAAAAACCTATTGCTATAATTAAGAAATGCGTAGGGATGAAAGTAAATGTATTATTAGTAAACATCAAGGATGTTTACCTCTTAAAATAATAAAGCACACTAGTCAACCAAACTAAGAAAAAATCTAAACACAGTTTATATGTCAGTTAAGATTTTCTCTGATCATTAGCTTGATGGCTAAAGTGTTAACGCCGTTGGGTTGGTAAAGGTAAGCGCTGAGACGCTAGGATTTGATTCTCGGTTTCTTCTTTTTGATTTAATTTTATTAAATATTCTTTTTTAATAATATTAACCTAATTTACATATATATTTTTTTTAATTTATAATAAAAACAATTTTTTGTTTTTTATATTTTTTTAATGTCTCGCACTTCTTATCTAAATGAACCTTCGAGCATATACTTGCCTAAAGGTAGACTTGCCGCTCGTCCGTGTGAACAGATGAAAAGCACTATAAGTTTTCCCTCCCGCTTCGCATGCCTACTGGTCGGCGGAAAATAGGTACATACCCTTCCCCGCCGACCAATGAACACGTGCTACGAAAGAAAAAGGTTATACACCTACAATCGCGTAGCTAGGAACTGGCAGGGGCTACAGCCGTCTTCCCATTAGCAGGGGTAGGCAAAATTATTCATTTATATGTAGATATAAAATTAATATCCAGTTTTAAGGTCCCGCAAATAACTATAACCTAAAAATTTTTAAATTTTTAATTAATTCTTTATTAAAAGGTTTCTTTTTTTAGGTTTTTTTGTATAATATTAGTTTTTTATTGTCGGCCCCTCCTCGAACAAAGTCTTGACTACGCCCTTGTACATCTTTTCTTCTTTCACTCAATGCTGCCTGTGGTAGGTAAATGCTGTCTTTCTCTTTTGTCTGCGTGCTGATTGCAGTTGCTCGAAGGTTTTAATACTGGCCCACTTAATTAAATATAATATGTATAGACTAACCCTTCAAGCATATTCCTACTGGAGGAAGCCTTGGCGTAATAACTCTACACCCTTTCTCTCTTGCTCTGCGTGCATTCGCTGCCTCTAGTAGTTATAGGGTAGAAGAGATAACTTAACAATATCCTACGGTCCGCCGCAGTGTCACTCAGGTGTATTCTTAGTATACTTAGCCCTTCCTTTTTTAGAATTTTGGCTTCAAAATTTATAATAGTTTTACAAGATTGTAAATACCAATGAACTCTGCAAATAAATTGTGAAAATAATAAAAGAAAAATCTTTAAAATTATGGAGTATTACCAAATAAATATTAACATGCATTCTAAGAAAAATAACGTATGTTATAGAAAAGCAAATTACGTTATTGGCCTAGCCAGGAATTAGGCGTAGGGAGGCTGCCCATAAATCTCCATGTAGCCTTTAGGGGGTTGGGGGAGTGCTAAAGCCTGGCAGTCCTCTCTCCCCCTAAATACGCATATTTATCATATTTTTTAGATTTATTTTTATATAAATTTTCTTTTAATTTGACTTCTTAAAAATAACGTTTACTCAATTATTAGCCTCCTAATTAGATTAAGTAGATTACAGGTACAATAACAAATTTATAAACTTTTACTTAGGTATGTTTATTCCAAATTATACACAGAGAGACTGAGTTTACTCAGCCCTATAAGCCGGGACCAGAACTAATGCGGTCCTATTTATAATTGAATCCTACTAATGCAGAACATATCGATAAATTATATTGTTTTTTAAAAAGTATCTACAAATTTGAAAAATAATAAACTGCATGCATTAAATTGTCGTAGTATCTATGTGTTCTTAATGAAAACCTAAAAAATCTTTTTAAATTTGCATTTCATATTTATAGAAGCAGAGTATCTAGGTTGGTTTTATAAATATTACGTTAATACGTTTTTAAAATATAACCTACTTTTGAAAATTAACTTTAATTTTGAACAATAATAACGAGAATAACATTTAAACAAATAATATTTAACTTTGACACTTTATATTAGGTAAAATTACGTTATATACTATAGAACATATTATTAACAAGCAGATTGTCCTGTTATATATCAACGCCCTAACTGAAGAACACGTTTTTTATATTATTAGTATGACACAATGTAAATATATTATCTGCACTAAGAAAGGCAAATTAATTGATACGGCATTAAAAAAATATATTTTTTTGGAAATATAATCCTATTTCTCCGGCAAGTTTCGTATTAGCACCGAAGTTTTGTTACAAAAAAAACATCAATCTTAATCAACCTTAACATCTTATTTGGATAATGATGAATGTGTAGGAGTTCCCAAGAGCCAAGAAGCGGCAAAATAATTAATGGTTTTTAAATGTAGAGAATTTATTTATATAATACAATTACTCAGCAAAAAAAATTGACTGACACATTTTACAATAAATTATACATAATGTACTAAACAATACAGTAGTGAATTCGTAGTGGATAAATTCGATAAAAATCTAAGGATTTTTTTTGCATTTTTACATACAACTGATACATACGATTGATGTATACGGGGCGATCTTGTAGGAGGTATTACGTCATCGATATCTTTTTAATGGCAGGCCCCATCTTTTACTATGGAGTTTGAAAAAGCACATTTTTCTATATTTACTAAGATAATTTTAAGGATAAATTAAAGTTAAAGAAACCCTTTTAAAATTTTAAAATACTAATTTTAATGGCAATGAAAACTTTAAAACCAACTACATTAAATGTACAAATTGAGCACTGTTGGCTGCTTAACAATAGCCAAGATAATAAATAAATTCTTTTTGAACATTTTTAATACCTTAAGAAGGTATAAATTGTATTTGGCAGAGCTGGAACAGATCCTTTAAAAAAGCTATTGATTCACGGATCCGGATCCTCGTAAAGGAATCGAATCACCAATACGAATCTCTATTCCTTTTTAAAGAAAAAAGGAATCGAATCCAGGGAATCGATTCCTATTTATCGGATATGAATCCGGATCATTTTTAGTTTTATACTTACAAATGGTAACTACGAACGAATGATACTACATAATCCAGATAATTATTTAAGCGTCAAAGATTTTAGCAGGGAGCCCGAGCCGCGATATGAATTTTAGCCTCATTTTAAAGTGCTATAACTTTTAGCCAAATTAGTTTTCAATAAACATTCTTCAATTTAAATATTTTATTTCTGAGATGAACATAAATCCACCCTTAAATGGAACATTTTTCGAAATGTATTTCAAAACTTGCGATGCTTGATTTTTATAAGGTTTTTAGATATGATTCTTATTATTGTAATTTAACAGGAAGTTTTACCAGTACCGTTTAATAATTTTTCTGCTTACGGAATATAAAAATATAGTAAAGTTTTAAATTTAATTATGGATGACAACCTGAATAAAAATAATTAAATGTTCCATTTAAAAGCCTCTCAAGGTTACCTCAAGGATAACAAAAATTATGAAGATCAAGCAATAAGAATTTTTAACATAACCAAACTTTATGGTTACGAAAAAAAATGTTGTAATGATGTAAATGTAGTTTTCCCGAACTAAAAAACAAAATATTTTATTTAAAAATCACATGTTAGGTGTGTTTCCTTATTTCAAAATCTTAATAGGCGGATGTTTTAAAACTCTTTATCTTAATTTCCAAAAATCAATGTGATACTAATTAAGAATCTTAGGTAAAAATTTGGAAATTTAAAATCAAAGCTTTAAAATGGGGGATTTTGGCATTTATAAACCAATTTGCCTCGGATACGTGATGTAAGGATTTTGAGGGGGCTAGGTCAAAATTTGGAAATTAAGAATCTTGGGTGAAAATTTGGAAAATTGAATTTGCGTATTTAAAATGGCGGATTTTGGCATTTGTCTGAAATTAGAAATAAAAGGAATCTATTCCTTTTTGGAATCGGATTCTTCCAAAAAGGAATCGATTGGAAATTTAAAATGGAAGGTTTAGAATGGCAAATTTAGCATTTATAAACCTATTTGCCCCATATTCTGGTATAAGGTTTTTAGGGTGCTAGGTCAAAATTTGGAAATTATTTATCTTAAGTCAAAATAAGAAAATTTGAAATAGCGTATTTAAAATGGCGGATTTTGACACTTATAACCCGATTTGTTTCAAATTATAAATATAATGAATCGATTTCTTTTGTAATCGAGTCCTTATAAAAAGGAATCTACTCCAGACCATTTTTAAATTATATGTCTATATATATATATATATATATATATATATATATATATATATATTATATATATATATATATATATATATATATATATATATATATATATATATATATATATATATATGCAGTCGTGGGTGCATTTCTAGAGCTGGCGATTCACCTGTGAAGGTATACAATTATGAGGTAAGGTTGTTCTAGTGTCGTCCGTTAGAAAGTTTTTATATTTTCTTAAGGTTCTGTAAATTTTGTTCCCTATTGATAATGTTGGATCTTGATCAAAAGATCTGTATTTGCCTTTTCAAATGACTTTGTCCATTTTTCCATCATAGGTGAATGTATCCAGGACTATAAATTATATAATTATACCATTGTATTAATTTATATATAGTTAATCATTTTTTGGTTTTTAAGCTTCTTTGTCTTTTAAAAGACCAGCAGCTTCTAATTATTTTAAAATATATTTTAAATTGCTTTTACTTTTATGTTTCCAGTCTTTTTTTGCTTAAAAAGAAAGTTTATTTTTTTAGAAACAATATTTAAATCATAACACAGCATCCTAATACATGATATAAACGATCTGTAGTCTAAAAGTTTGAATTATAAATTTACATTTATTAAAAATTAAAAACTAACTTTAACTACTTATAAAAATCACACATAAGATATGTATATATATATATATATATATATATATATATATATATATATATATATATATATATATATATATATATATATATATATATATATATATATATATATATATATATATATATATATATATATATATATATATATATATATATATATATATATATATATATATATATATATATATATATATATATATATATAATAATTTTGGTAAATGTAATAAATTTTATATTTTATATAAATTAAATTATTTGTCAACTTGCATTTCATAATAATTACAGAATAAACTAAAACGCTTTTAATATTATTGTAACAGAAATTTCGGCAGAAAAAACGCAAAGTAAAAAAAAGGTAAATTATATTGCTAAATAAAAATACTTGTGTAGCTGTAAAGCTCTAATTAAAAAAAATAGTTAACCTATTACCCTTCTTACTTTTAAAAATAGTAAATCACTTCATAGTAAATATATCCATAATTTGTAATATTATGCTATAAATTACAAAAAAAAAATCTTAAAATATTCTTATTTTTAAATGTCATATAAAAATATTTTAAATATTTATTAGTGTTTTTGCACATTGTTTAATTTCTTTTATAACTTAAAAACAATGACCGATTTACAACCGAAACGATAAAATATTTTATTAACTTTCGGAAAGGTTTAAAAGTATTTTTTACGTCTGCATCGGCCAATTGTTACAGATAAATCCGACTTTGTGCGTGCATAAGTTTTCACTCTGGGATCTGAACCAATTCTTGCGAATACCACAAATAATATTTTATAATAAATAAATTCGCCACAACAATATGGTTTTTTTTGCAAACATACTATTGTAATATTACTGTTACTGATTTACATTTCTTATTTTTCATCACAACCAACAAATATATGATAAAAATCACGAATAATATAGGATAAAAATAACGCGTATTTTTGTTATAAATAATAAATCTATTTAATTTTTTAACATTTTATAATTATAACGCCAACCAAAAATTACATTTGATATAAATTAAATACTGGTTAAAAATTATATCTCAGAAATACAGTTTTAAAATAGGTTTCTTTTTTAATCAATGTGTAAAAAATTATTTTATCTATAAATAGACTGTTCGGAATTTGTCACAAAAGACTGACAGAAAATCCCACATTGTTGTTCTTGGTTCTTAAAAACTTTCTTCCTACGCGCTTTCACCATAACTTAGTTCTTTTGCTCTCCAATTTCCTTTCTAATCGACATATATAGGTTATTCTACATAGTCATTCTTTTAGCAGGCAAGTTTAAAAACCCAGTATATTTCTTCCAATGAGGCAGACTTTCTTCTGACAGGATATATGATTGTTTTTTTAAACATTAAAATATTAATTTAAAGTTTTTTAAAAGAGATATATGCATTACCCCGTGCTTGTTCGTCAAATCAAGCTTATAGACTGGCTTGAAAAACTAAATATATGAGTGAAGGGTACTATCGTTAATGAAACTGTGGAAGAAAGAAGACCGTTTATGTGAAGAAGAAATACACTTGGTTCTTGAACTTGCCTGCTAGAAGAGTCACTATCTAGAATAAAATATATATGTCGATAAGAAAGAAAATTGGAAAGCAGAAAACTAAGTTTAGGTGAAAGCTCGTAGGAAGAAAGTTTTTAAGGAACGCATCATGCCATACCTGGTTAAAGGACTGGGATATACCAAGAACAACAATCTGAGATTTTTGTCAGTCTTTTGTGACAAATCCTGAAAAGTCTATTTATAAATAAAAAATTTTACACAAATTAAAAAAGAAACCTAAAAATATTAAAAAGGTGTTTAAACTGTATTTTTGAGATACAATGTTTTGCTTAGATATTATTTTAACCGGTATTTAATAACCAAATGTCATTTTTGGTTGACGTTATTATTATAAATGCTAAAAAATTAAATAGATCGAATATTTATATCAAAAATACTCGTTATTTTTATCCTATATTATTCGTAATTGTCATCATATACTTGTTGGTTGTGATGAAAAATAAGAAATGTAAATCAGTAACAGAAATATTAGAGTAGCATGTTTGTTAAAAAAGAATTTATATTGCTGTGGCGAATTCATTTATTATAAAATATTACCCAGAATAGATTGTTTTGGTCCAGGTCCCAGGGTGTAAACTTATACACGCACCAAGTCGGATTTACCTGTATTAATTGGCAGATGCAGATCAACGTGAAAAATCTTTTAAATCTTTCCGAGAGTTAATAAGAAATTTTAACCTTTCGGTAATGAATTGGTCATTGTTTTTAAGATATAAAAATAATTATAGAATTTGCAAAAACAGTAAAAGATATTTAAAATATTTTCTTTTGTCATTTAAAATTAAGCATATTTTAAGCCTTTTTTTTAAATTTATAGCATATTAGTACAAATAATAGATTAATTTACTGTGAGAGGTACATTTACTATTTTTAAAGGTAAAAAGGTTAATAAGTTAACTGATTTTCCAAAAAATAGATCATAACAGCTACACAGGTATTTTTATTTAGCAATATAATTGCACTTTTTTTTACTTTGCGTTTTTTGCCGAACTTCCTTTTGCAGAAAGCGTTTTAGTTTTAGTTTATTCTGTAATTATTATCGAATGCAGGTACTGACAATATAAAATTAATTACATTTACCATTTAAAGTTCATGGAAATACCATTTTCTTTATTTTTATCTATATTATATGATTTAGTTTTTGTTATTTAGAATCTGAAATTATTTTGTATTATACAGAGAATATAACAGCTTTATTTATAACATGAACTGAATTTTAAAAGCAAAACTCTGATATTTTTAATTTTAATTCATTTAATTATATAATATAATAAATTGTACCCATTTTTCAAATCATTTTTTAATATACCTAACCATAACTCAAATATATTCAATAAACTGGATGAAATAAATGTTTATTCAACTATATAAATTGAATTTTTCTAATTGTTTGGGTGATTCATATTTTGTTGGTATTATTCAGTTAAATTATTCTTCTTCCAGTACTCTGCAGGTTATATTTTATATGTTCTATAGGTAAGCAATAAATTAGCATAGGTAAAAAAATGTTCTAAGCATTGGTTAATCATGTTTTGCAAACTAAAGGTAGATTAAGCTGTTGTTAAGATAAAAGTTATTTTAAAGTTATCTCTTCTCATACCTAACTAGTCAAAAAATGTATGTACAGTACCTAGAATTGTGATTTTTATTATCATTTAAAGTTTGTTTTAAATAAATGTAAATTAAATATTAAATAATAGGTTTTATCTGACAAAGCAAACAATTTATGGTATAATCAGTTACATACACTTTATTTATTATAATTCAAATATTTTTTTTTAGTTTTCTTTTAAAAAAATAAACCTTAACCTCTTTGTAATAAAAAGTTCATATTAACAAAATTATATTTTTATAGGTTTGTAATATGTATTAATTTTTACACCATATTTGTTATTCTAATATATTTTTTAAATTGTAATATTAACGTAGGTCACTTTAAAAGTTATAATACAAAAAAAGATATATTTATAATGGGAAAAATAAATTGTATGTTTTTCTTTTTTTGCCTACGAGAGATCGTTTATAAATATTAAGATGTTGTGTTGTGATTTGAATAATGTTTCTAATGAAATAAACTTTTTGTTTAAGCAAAAAAAAACTAGAAACGTAAAAGTAAAAGTAATTTTAAATATATTTTTAAATAATTAGGAGCTCCTGGTCTGGTTAAAGACAAAGAAGCTCAAAAACAAAAAAATAATTACTATATACAAATTGATATGATAGTATGGGAAAACCCATGTTTTTTTAAAGTAGCTTTTAGAATCGCCTAATCATAAATATCGCCTAAATAAAAAAAGTTTCAAGACAGAACAAAAAAGAGTATAATAATTTAAAATAAATATTTTCCTTTATTTTCACATTTTTTTCTACTGATCCCCATAATCTGTGATATTGTTTTTTTTTTGTTTTATGTTTAAAATATGACGTTTTGTGTTCATTATTGATATGGCGCGGAATTTTTAAATCCGTATTTTATCAGTATTTCAAAACTAACAATAAATAACAGTTATTTAATTCCTAACAACCATTGTGTGGTAATGTATTTCTAATTTACAGGGCGGTTAAAAAAATTCTAAACAAATGGGATTTATTTTGTTATTGAAATTTTTAACAAAAGTTATTTGGTAATTAATTGTGCCTGTCAAATAATAATAATAAAAAAAAAACATTTACAAAAACATTTTGACACTTGTCGCGTCACTGCTCTTATAGCGGCAAATTTGGAAAATGTGACCCGAAAGGTAAGGACTTAAAATATCCAAAAAGTTGTTTGACATAACTTTTTGGAATTAAGTTTCGGGCTTACTAACTAAATAATATGAAGATTTTATAAAGTGTGATTTTTGTTTACTCGTATTGTATTCAAACAACATATAATTTGTTATCGTTACTATAAACCGTTTTATTATCTCCTATTACATGATTTTGGATAAAAACTAAAAATTTAGTTTTTTTATTATTGATTATTCACAAAAATATTTAAAAAATACTAAAGATGTAATGCCTTACTTGTTGCAATGTCTCGTATCTAAAAACAAATATTCAATAGCAACACTTCGAATACGCTATTTATTTCTTAAATTCTAAAATAAACATTAAAATTAAAATTAAAGAA
Source organism: Listronotus oregonensis (assembly GCA_019359885.1). NCBI lineage: Eukaryota > Metazoa > Arthropoda > Insecta > Coleoptera > Curculionidae > Listronotus > Listronotus oregonensis. The sequence continues at coordinate 86,758 of JAHBCN010000019.1, read as the reverse complement.
TGTTAACCCTTTTTGTTAAAAAAAACTTTTTTTTGGATTTCTTAAAAAAAATAATCTTTTTTTTATATTTACTGGTTTTAATACTTTGCAGTATTTAGGTACTATGAGTGGAAAACTCGCCTTCCTGCTGGTGGTCCTTCTTGGACTTCTTCGTCCCAGAGATGTAAGGGGTATTGAGAGGTATTATTGTGTCGGGAGATATTATGGAGTCTATAGAAAAATTATTGTGAGCAAATTCTGCTTAAAAAGGGGCTATTGCGCAAGAAAAGTTTTATGTTCAGACAGTCTAAACAATAATCAAAAAAAATTTTAATTATTGGAAAGGCACTTAAAAAAAAGAATATACAAGTCTGTTTTTAACAGAGTTATAAAAGCCCTTTCGTCATTATTATAAAGCTTATTGCAAAGTTTAATAACTTAAAAACATATGCTACATTTGTTTGGCATTTATCTAACTAAGACCAAATTATGACTAAAATGTTGCCTAATTAAATTAAAAATAGATGACATTACTAAGCAGCATTACCCTTTAATTGGCCATGATAAAGGATTTTTAATATTAACAAGGTTTGGTATATTGTAGAACAGCCACAAAATAAATATGGAACTATATTTATCGATATTTTGTTACCTACTGGTGTCTACCAGTGACGTGTTCAGGGGGATCATCTTTTTCTCTTAAATATTTTAAGAACAAACAGTGAAAACTCAATGGATAAGTGTTGATGAATATTCATAAAAATATGTCTACATTTGAAAAGGAAGTCTTCAAAGATTTGGCTTCAGAACGCAGAAAACTAGACATATTATAAAAAAAAAAATTTACGCATATTTAGGGTGTGCAAAATTGGGCATTTTTATGATCTGTCTCAGTTATTATTGAAGTTATTTACAACCCCGTTATATAGTATGTTAATTTTAAAAAAATAAAATAGAATACTTATAATTTTAATAAATTCAATTGTTTAGGAGAAACGAAGAAAAATTGAAAAATTGCTATTTTAGTTTTTGCCCTATTACCTCTTTTGTTATTATATATAGCAAAAACCCGTAGGTAAATTTTTACCGAACTCATCACGTAGAATTTTTAAAGAATGTCAGATTTTTTTATATAGGGCTGCGTTAAAAAAAATATGGTGACAACTTTTTTTTCTTATATATGTATAGCCTTTATCACTAAAATAACAAATATATAATTATTCCCATCGCCCTTATAGTTTTTCAAATATTTAAAATTATATAGATTTAAAAAAAAATAGTGTAGCCTGTATAAGCAATTTAAACTGTTTAAACAATTAAACGTTTTTTTAAATTTCTGACCCTAAAAGTTATTAAAAGTTTAATCTAATCCTATTAAAACCATAAGACCAAAATAACCTAAAATAAACTTACAGTTTACTTTTTACCCTCGCGTGGCAAGTTACAGTAACACCTTAACTTACTAACAAAAGAATAATTGTTATAATGATTTAAACTAAAACATAGATAACAAAAGAAATTACAATTACCTGCACGTAATCTTATAACAAAAATATTTAAAATGCCTACCGTTTTGTCTAATGCAAGCTTTACACTACTTTCTTACTGAATTCACAGCATTGGAAATATGAACTGGTCTTGATAACTGTATTGCTGATATAACGTCTTCACGAAGGTCTTCAGTTGGTAATATGTCACCTGGGCCACCCCTACTCCTGCCACTCTTAGTTCCACCCAAGTGCAGCGTATTGACCATCGGCATCGTGCACTATTTTTGATTTTTATGAAGGTCGGCAACCAGCTGCTTAACCTGTCCAACTCGGTCAAAAGCAAACTATTTATTGTAAACAATGAATAATTATCTTATCAAGTAATGGTAAAAATAGTAAAGTGTTATAAATAATCTTATTCTTTTCCGTTTAAAGTAATAGGATATAAAATAAAATTAAATTATAAGCTTTAGCAATGACATTAGCTGTTAAGTTCGATATTTTTGATCAACAAACAACTGTATTTGTATATAAGACGCAAAAAAAACATAAAAGATGCTTGACGAAGCTAATTAAAGATTCAACCATTATGCTGTAATGTATAAATATCAAGTTTCCTTATTTTTTAGAAAATATATAGAATTGATTTTCAACCCTATATGTAGTGTTGACATTACACATTTTTCAAAATTTTGAAAGTGTCAAATTTCTGTATTATTACATTTTATCGGGATGGCAATGTATTTCCCTGTTTCCGTTTCCATTTTGCTGGTCGTTTCTTTATGTCTAAAATTGTTTAAAAGGTATACTATTAATACAGATCTCACACATATCATAATAAAACCGCACCAGCAATTTTCAAAGCTTATATTTATGTCATATATTATATGGACCCAATTAAATCTACAAGAAATTTACTTATTAACATTAATTGTTAAATTAGTATTGATTTCAATTATAGAAATCTTGAGACCAACCGTTGAAGTTGTGTTTGGTTTGAAGCTATTATTTCTTGCGGAGTTTCTTCATGCGGTGTATTGAATAAGTGACTACTCTTAAAAGTAGCGGATATCATTAGGGCAGTCTTACTTTTGTTTTCCAAAGATGACTGACTGTAAGTCGCCCATAAATTCGAAGGCTGTTTTTCCGTGAATAATTCGCCAAAATACGTCAATAAAACGGTCTCCGAGACAATATTTCTCGTTTCTTTCTGGCTACACCATACTTCGAATATTTAAAAACCCCTCTTGACTAGCAATAAAGCATTTTTCGTCTTGGATTGTAATATACTATCGTCTTTTTTAAATTATTATACCAGATGTAGATAAACGAAAGTGGTTACTATTAGGTGTGGCCACAGTTAAATATCTCTTCTAAGGGGTTACATGGGTTTCACGGTTTTATAAAATCGATTTTTTTATTATCTAATTAAATTCTACAACATCTCTGAAATATTGTTCTAAATTTTCAAAATGATCCGAGTAATAGTTTCGGAGATACAGCCTTCAGAAATCGAGCGATCGAGGCCAGCTGGGCTAAGCGCGCCGCAGGTATGCCGGAGCAGCTGCTCGTCTATTCTTAGTTCGTCCTTGTCCATTTCTTTCACTCTCTAAGGGCAACAACTAGCGAATGCGGAGAGCTTTCGAAAACTATTCCCAATTACAAACGATTTACGATATCAGTCGAAGTTAAAATTTTTCACACTTTTATTATCACTCAAAACTTTAAACGCGTCTATCTCGAAACTATGTTTTCAAAGTCGGTTGGCAAAATTTCTCGAGAACTACTTAATCGATCTTCATGAAATTTTACACAGATCTTTGAGATACAATTCACAAGGACTTGGACGAAGGATATTGTTTTTTTTTCGATTACAACTATTTAAAATAAAATATAGCGAAATTGTCATTTTTTTATAAAAAGTTCTGCCAAAAATTCAATTTTTACTTTTTTTTCTTTGTCCAAGTCTTAGTTTATGGTCTTAACTAAAACACATATATATTTTTTTCACTTTAGATGATTTGGTAAGAAGTTCTTCTGCCAACGCGGACGCACCTTTTTCACGGGGGGCGCCGAAAACGACGTCACATTGGCAGAGTTTTTAATATTTTTCCACAAAAATTTCAGAACTTCTTTGTCTTTATGACAGTACAGAATTTAAATTAAAAATTTCATTTTTTACATGAAAAATAAATTGTTGAATAAAGGCCATTTTTTTCCCGATGAAACCCATGTAACCCCTGTTAATCTATAAGCTAAACTTAGTGACATTACTAACCCTTAAAAAAGTTCTTCGTCTATTCTCGCGTATTTTCTCGATCATAGTTTAAGATATAGAATAAATTAAGGGTTTTATTGCAAGAATTTTTGTAATAATTATTAAAGGTGTAATACACGAATATTTATTGTGTAAATTTTCGGCACAATAATGGCAATAACTATCGAAATAATTCTCGTATGTATAAAATGTTGTTTACCAAGTTTAAGAAAAAAGAAATAAATTTTTGCTTTTTCATTATTTTTTTAAAACCTGTTTTAAGTATAAATATTTTATGTTTTTTAAAATCACAGGGTTTTTATTTTAATACATTTAACAAAATAGTATTTTATAATGTTAATACTTAATTCCTATAACATTGGTGGGTGTTATATTATTATTCGCAAGGGTGATAAGAACGCCAAGCAAATATTAACTGAGTAATATGGCCCTGAAAAGATTAAATGAGAATTTCTAGACAGCTTAATGTACTTCTCTTTTGTAGTAGAGGCGTCAGATATGTAATTTAATATTCAAGTCATGTCTTATATTTTAAAAGTAGCTGATAACCGACCGTATAATCCGGTAACCTAACGGAACATACTAAAAGTCTTTTTTGCTTTATACAGGGTGCCCCAAAATATGTGGGCAATCTCTCGGAATATGATAGAAAACCTACAAATATTATGACAAGTTCCTATACACTTTTTTCCTACGACCCTCCCCTACGGAGATACGGGTACATAACAGGCGCCCCTGAATATATATATATATATATATATATATATATATATATATATATATATATATATATATATATATATATATATATATATATATATATATTATTTATATATATTATATATATATATATATATATATATATATATATATATATATATATATATATATATATATATATTTATATATATATATCATAGTTTAAGATATAGAATAAATTAAGGGTTTTATTGCAAGAATTTTTGTAATAATTATTAAAGGTGTAATACACGAATATTTATTGTGTAAATTTTCGGCACAATAATGGCAATAAGTATCGAAATAATTCTCGTATGTATAAAATGTTGTTTACCAAGTTTAAGAAAAAAGAAATAAATTTTTGCTTTTCCATTATTTTTTTTTAAACCTGTTTTAAGTATAAATATTTTATGTTTTTTAAAATCACAGGGTTTTTATTTTAATACATTTAACAAAATAGTATTTTATAATGTTAATACTTAATTCCTATAACATTGGTGGGTGTTATATTATTATTCGCAAGGGTGATAAGAACGCCAAGCAAATATTAACTGAGTAATATGGCCCTGAAAAGATTAAATGAGAATTTCTAGACAGCTTAATGTACTTCTTTTGTAGTAGAGGCGTCAGATATGTAATTTAATATTCAAGTCATGTCTTATATTTTAAAAGTAGCTGATAACCGACCGTATAATCCGGTAACCTAACGGAACATACTAAAAGTCTTTTTTGCTTTATACAGGGTGCCCCAAAATATGTGGGCAATCTCTCGGAATATGATAGAAAACCTACAAATATTATGACAAGTTCCTATACACTTTTTTCCTACGACCCTCCCCTACGGGAATACGGGTACATAACAGGCGCCCCTGAATATATATATATATATATATATATATATATATATATATATATATATATATATATATATATATATATATATATATATATATATATATATATATATATATAATATATTTAAAATACTAGGCGGAATTTAGTATATTTTTAATATAATGGTTACTAGATAAGTCTTCTTAAAATGTACCCATTAAATCACATTTGGCTTACTTAGTTTGCCTCGACGGACTAGCTCTGACACAATAATAGCAATTTTTTAACACCCAGTATAATAAACGCCCAACAAAATTTTATTTTAGATAGCTTTAACCTTAAAAAAGGTATTCTTGATTGATATCGATAAAATCAACTGTTTATGAGAAATAAAATATTATTTAAAGTTTTTTACATTATACAGGGGGTTTTCTAATTGTACGCCAATATTTAAGCAGACAATTTTTGAGTCCATTTTAAAAAGAAAACTTCATATAAATGTTTTTTCTAAACGTCTTAACTTGAGATACAATCGCCTCATGTAATTATTAAAAGCCCCCTTACGCGTCGATGGCAATATGTAGCGTACCTGGTACTACGGAGTAAACACCTAACACAAAAAATAATAATAAAAAGTAATTCGAAAAAAATAACACTAAATATCTAAAAAAGCGTAAGTGCTACAAGAAAAACTAATTGTAACATCAACTATCTAAGATATACAGGATCATTAGTGATTCAAGGAGAGGGATCACATCCGCCACCTCTTCCTTCGCTGCAAAAGATACAGCAAGAGAAACCGAGTTTGGAAGACCTTAGTTATCATCAAAGGACATCGCACGTCGCCAAAGCCAAGCGAAGTGAGGACCAAGAGACTGAAACACACACACACACACTACCACTTAACCACGATCCTTCCTGCTTCGACGAAGTTTCCCAAAGTCACTCCATATCTTACGGCCTGAGCCGATATGAGTTGACACTGACTCCATGACCTTGTAAACCCGAGATGGGGGTTAGTGGGATTTCACCATGTCAACGGAGGGCTTTACCTTTCGGCCAGACCATTGCCTGGCACTTGTTTGCGTTAGTCATCATCGTCCGGATGTTACCAGCCTCTCCCACAAATCCTCTCTTCAGAGTCTAAGGTGGAGCTCGCAAATCGGAAAAAAACGACAAAATCCGAAGTCATTGACAGAGTCACCAGCGGGTGCTGGCGGACCATTCGACAGGCCAGGGAAAGTCCTAAAGTTTACCGGTATACGTCCATCAAAACGAGATTCGTTAAAAGTGTACAGGGTACTGTTAGAAAATACACGGGTGAACTAAAACATGAAAATCATGTAAACTGCCTTAAAAACCCGATAATACCTGCGCAGTTAAAATACTTGGCAATTGATAGTAAAAGTGGGTATATAAGAACTTAATAAAAATTATTATAATTAAAACACAGGTGTACATTACAGTAAAACCCAACGGGTTAATTTTATTGCATTTATAATGAACTAGTTAATCGAAATTATTATGACATAATACAAATATTTAGCGAACCTGTAAAACCCAATTTTATCACAAACCACCACTCGCAGTTTTCCAAATCAAAATTAAATATAATTAAATTTAAAAAATACTACAAAAAACATATTTTACAGTACATTTTTCTTACCAAAAAGAAATCCAAATGTTGATTAAAACATCGCAAAACACAAATGTAATAATTTTTCAAAACACATCATTAACAGCAAAATGATTATCCCCTTATCGCATACATATAAAAAAAAATACTAAAAATAATATGGCTGAAACAAGTCATATTGTATTTTTCTTTATAATATAAAAAAATACATGTAGCCCTAAAAATATACAATATTTGTAAATAATTATTCAAATCTATAGGTATAAATGCGGTGTAAAAATATGGTATATAGCAGCGTTTCTTAGGCGGTGGTTCGTGAACCCCTAGAGGTTCGCGAGCTATATGAAGGGGGTTCGCAAAAAAAATATGGTATTGGAATTTGTCCAAAATATTGCAACACCGCCGCTACAACGTTCCGGCAAGTTCTACTACAGCGAATCGAGCAAACCGAGACTTATCTGGATATTTTTTATAAATTTAATGAACTAAATATGTCATTACAAGGTCTAGGAGTAACCATTTTTAATGTGTATAATAAAGAAAAAAGAACGAAGTTTAAACTTTGTAATTAATGTCTGATTGTTCATTATCATAATAAAATTCAACTTAAGGAAAACAAAATTAATACCCTATCTTTGTAGAAAAGGCCATTAAAATTTTATTACCGTTCTGCACAACGTATCTATTTAAAAAGGATTTTTAACATACTATTACCTTAAAGATAAGTACACTGGAGTCTCTTTAATCCGAACTAATTGGGACCGAACCCTGTTCGGATTAGGGGGAATTTTGTCACATAATGCCATATTATTGTCTTTTTAAGGCGTATTTAGCGTCTGATCTGTAAAATATTAAAAGTCGAACGCTAAATACACCTTTATTATTTAACAATAGATAGTGTACTTGGCTACTCATTTCAACTAATATTACTTTATCATTTATCCTATACATAAATAAATTGTGTATAAAATTATGTTAATCAACGTACGACGTTACTTAAAAAAACTTGTTTTTCTTTATATTTCTAATTCTTAAATTTTATTAAAAAAATTAACCTGGCCCTGTTCGAATAAGGCGGATTTTCGGATAAGCGGGGTTCGGATTAGCGGGACTCTAGTGTACAGAAATAAATTAAATGCAGAACCGATCTAAGATTTACACTTTCAGACATTACACCAAATTTTGAATTTCTTTGTTTAACCAAACAGGTACAAATATCCCATTGAGGATTTTTTTCAAGTATCGCATTACTCGTATTCATTTATATTAATCCTTCTTTTGTGAAGCTTATTTACTTTTAAAAACCTCCCTCTTTATGTTTTACGTTACACTTATGTTTTGTTTACTTTGGTCATTATAATTTTTTTTCATACGATTAATAAATTTTAATAACAGCCAAACAGTACTGTTTTATTTACTCTTACCAATGACTGCACAGGGGGTTCGCCAATATATTCCAATTTTCATAAGGAGTTCGCAGAAAAAAAACAGGTTGGGAACCGCTGGTATATAGTATAAATGTAGCCTAAAAGCATGGATAGATACAGGAACATGTAATATTTAAGACTTAAAAATATGGAAAATGTACATACAGAAAAAATATAACAGGTAATTATGTAGTTAAGTTTGAGAACAATTATATGCGGTAAATCTATATACAGAAAGAGCATACGTGATCAGTGCAAAAAGCTCTTAAAAAGTAAGTGTATATTCAAAAGAAAGAGCAAAATTCGGATGTATAAATCGTATCCCTTAAATATATTATATACGGTCATATCCATTTTTAAAAAGAAGTCGTATTTTTGAATGACATATAATGTAAAACATTGTAATAATTATGCATTTAAACAACTTTTTAATAATAACGACAAAGTGCAGTTAGCGAATTCCTTTGTTATTTCCGTGTAAGTCATTGAAGTTTATGTATTCTTTAAATTGTACCTCGGCTTGCTTACTTATTTCCTATTTTTTAATTCAAGTATTTTATAAGAATACTTTGGGTGGCCTCCATTATTCGACGCTTAATATCCTTGTTGATTTTCTTTTAACTAATGCTTTAAATGATTAAAAGTTTTAATAAAACATCAATTTTTTGAGGAACAGTAGCATTTTTCCAAATACCGGCAACTTAAGATATTACTTTTTAGCTGTTTCCGCTATATATTTTGTAACAAATTTATAATTGGACTAGTTCCCGTTCTCAGAATAAATTCGCCTATTATTTCAGGGTATTTGCACAATTTTTTTCTAAAGAATAATGCATTGTTCTTGCTGATGAACGGGCTCTCTTAGGGCCGGTTAGCTGGCCTCGGTCAATTCTAACCTGGGCTAATTCAGGACCTTAGGAGAAGAGTGTTTATTCAAGCCTTTTTTACCCAAGGCTAGCAAACCTACGAGCTCTTCAAAGGTTAATAATACTGATACAACCTTGTCAGTTCATTGTTCTGCATTTTTTGACATTTTCTACATATAATTCTACTTTTTCTTCTTATTTAATAGCTCAAATAGTGACATGGCAAAGCGTTGGGCTTCTATGCTGCAGGTCCGTGGTTCTAAGTGGGCTGGAGACTTTTTTGTTTAGCAGAACATCTAGATAATACAAATAAAGGGTCAAGATACACATAACGTCATCGAAATATTCCTAGTCCAAATTAGTTAGCTGTAAAATGTCCCGTGTTGCTTAGCCTTGACCATCTGACCAGGAGCGGCATATGACAGCAAAAAAAAAGGGTTTAGGGCCCTGTGTTAATCGGATAGAAGTTTTGCTGCCGAACTCTTACTGCTCCTTCTACTAATTACTGAGAACGTCCAAATGATCCAATTTTCATTTTTTAAAAAACGTTTAAAAGATTGAGATTTTTTGTATATGTAAATAGAAATTAAATGTTCGGGTTTATAATCTGATTACGAAAATGTTATGCAAATACTATCAAACCAAACTTAACAAAATTTAATTTGATGTTTCATCACAGCATGATATTCTTTTTGAGCAAATATTGAGTTCATAGAAAAAATTTTAAACAATGCAAACAAACTACGCAAGAAACTTCGCTTTTTCGCCATTTTTTGTTTATTGCTAGTTTGCAAAGGGCGCAATTAATGCATTGTTTAATTTTTTTACATTTTGCATACTTAAAACAAATGTTCCCGACCTTTCGGAAATAGAGCATATCTCGCTTCTTGTTATAAACATCTTTCCGAGGAGTTCCCAGCAAAAAGACGCCTGCCACCTCGTACATTTAACCAAAAAATAGGTAAGGCTTGGTCAATATACCATTATTTAAGTTGCTCTTAATTAAAAAAAAAACTCAAACCTTCCTGTTTGCTTAGTAAAACTTTAGGTTCTTCTTCTTCTTCTTCTTCTTCTTCCTGGGAGCCGTCTTTCACTACCGGGGGCAGCGCAGCCTCTTGGGCTTTTTGTGCCTAATCTCCCATTGTCTTTTATACCAATCCTCACATTAGTCTTGTTCCTTCTACAAGTCTGTATAACCCCGAGACTGGTTGGTTGATATATTTCTGTGGGCTCATTTTTGGTTGCCCAAATAATGCCTGTATTTTTTGATTTAACGCTTCACATTCACACAGTATGTGGTAGGCTGTTTCTTCCCCCTCGTCGCACATTCTGCAACTTGGGTCCCCATTGTATGAGCCTATCTTGTGTAGGTGTCCTCTTAGGTTATCGTGCCCTGTTAGCAACCCTACTGTTATGCGAAGTCTTTTCCTACTTTGTCTTAGTAGTTCTTCCTTCGTTCTTTTGGATGGCCCCCTTATGAAGCCCTTTCCATGTCTTATTCTACCGAGGTTCTCCCAGTACTCCTTGTGTTTGTTTCGGATCCATTCCCTTGTTTGCCCTCGTGCTGTGGTTTTGGTTACTCCAAGGGCAGGTTCTGGTCCAAAGTATGGTGAGGATGATCCATGTCTCGCTAGCTCATCCGCTTTTTCGTTGCCTTCTATTCCCGAATGTCCTGGTACCCATAGGAGAGTTACTCTGTTGCGTTCTCCCAGAACCTCCAGTTCTTTTTGGCATTCCTATGTCAGCTTGGACGTCACCTTGGGGTTTACTGGTGCCCCTAGTGACACTTGGCTATCTGTTATTATGCAGATCCGCTTATTTTTGTAAGCCCTCCTGTTATTTTCTCTTGCACAGTGCAGTAAAGCATATATTTCGGTTTGAAATACAGAACTGTGTGTTCCTAGTGGAATGGAGAATTGTGAATTCCTCATTTCACTGAACACTCCCGCTCCAGTTCCCTGTTCGGTTTTCGAACCATCCGTATACCAGATGATGTCTCCAACCGTGCCGGGGAGATCGGGTTGCTGCCACTCACTTTGATCTGGAATTTTTACCTCGAAGTTTTTGTTGAATGAGTATTGGGGAATCATCTGGTCTGTTCTTTCGTCCAGGATGTTGCCGCCAACCTGACTTTTTATGTTGTTGTGTCCCAAACTAGCGTAGACACCAGTTGGTTTTTGTTGCAGTCGGAAGTAGCTCATTCTTGCCTTTTCCATCACTATGAGGTTAAGTGGTGGAAGGTCTAACAATAAGAAACATTCCATGGCTGCTGTTGGGGTTGTTTTAATTGCTCCTGTTATAGCTAACCAAGCAAGTCTCTGTACCTTGGCCGGTTCTGTAACAGCAGTTCTTTGTCGAATTTTTGTCCACCATATCAGTGATGCGTATGTTATCATAGGCCTTACAACCATGGTGTATAACCAATCAACCACGTTTGGTTTAAGGCCCCATGTATTCCCATGAGAGCGTCTAATTAACATAAGAGTCATCTCCGCTTTCTGTCTTGTTTTCTGAAGATGTTGGTTCCAGGTAAGTTTAGAGTCTAGGATGACACCCAGATATTTTACCTCTCCCACAATCTTGATTGCTTCACCTCGTAGGTTCAAGCCCTATTGATTTCTTCTTTTGGTGAAGGCAACTATGGCTGATTTTTAGAGGGATTTATGTTTAGACCCTCCTTTCTCGTCCATCTGGTGACTGCGTTTAGGGTCTGTTGCATTTTATCCCAAACAGTGTTGTTAAATTTTCCTTGGGCCATAATGACGAGATCGTCTGCGTATCCCAATGTTTGGTGCCCTTCCAGTTGGAGGACGTTTAGTAAGTCGTCCATGACAAGGTTCCACAGCAGTGGGGACAGAACTCCCCCTTGCGGGCATCCTCGCTCAACCCGAGCTACAAGAGTTTCTTCAAGTATTGAAGTATATACTGATCTGCTCTTAAGCATGCAGTCTATCCACCTGCAGCTTGTTGCGTCAATCCCTCTGCGCCTCGACGCGTTTGAGATAGATATAAGGGACGTGTTATCAAACGCTCCTTCTACATCTAGGAAGGCACACATTAGTACCTCCTTGTATTTGAGAGCATATTCGGCCTTTTCCACAAGTTCATGTAATGCTGTTTCTGTGGACTTACCTGCTGTGTATGCATGTATGTCCTTGTGTAGAGGTCTGTTCGTAAGTGCGTTCTCCCTGATGTGCCTATCCAGCAACTTCTCTAGGGTCTTAAGCACGAACGACATCAGACTTATTGGTCTTAAAGATTTTGCCCCATCCTGTCCGGTTTTCCCAGGTTTGGGGATAAATGCTACTCTGATTAGTCTCCAGGTTGTTGGTATATAGCCCAGAGCTAGGCTGCCTCTTAAAAGTAGACACAGTCTATGTAGTAAGAGCTCTGGTCCCTTCTGGAGCATTACTGGATAAATGCCATCTGTTCCTGGCGATTAACACGGCTCGAATGAGTTAATCGCCCATTTAATTTTTTCTACGTTTATTACTGATTTTGCTACCTGCCAGTCCTCCCTGGAGCAGTAACCTGGGTTTTCTAGGTCTGGACTTTTGCAGTCTTCCAGTGACATGTTGGATATTTTGCATCCCGGAAAGTGTACCCTGAGTAGTTCTCCCATGGTCTCATTTGCCGTTCTTGTGTGATCCCCTGTGTGTTTCTTTAGAGTAAATATTTGTGATTGAGGTTCTTTTAAAAGAATCTTATGGAGTCTGACGGCCTCATGAGTTCCTTCGATTTCCTCACAGTGTCTTCTCCATGAATCTCTCTTAGCTTTACTCAATGCTTTGTTATATTTAGTAAGGGCCTTCTTGTATGATTCCCTATCCGATGTGGCCCTGTTGTATTCTCTCCTTGCCCTCTTTTTCAGTTTGGTGAGTTCCTCGTTCCACCAGGGCACATTTCTCGAGTACTTTCTTATCACCAGCGGGCAGTTTTGATTGTACGCAGAAATAATGGCGTCCTGTATTTGATCCGTCATTATTTCCAGGTCGTGTGTATTGTTTATTTTTCGCTTTGTCGCTCTCAGTGTAGATTCCAAGTCTGCCTTAAAGGCTTCCCAGTCCGTTTTTCGAGGGTTGCGATATGTTTCTTCTATAGGTTCATGTCCCCCTATTGTAAAGTTTATGTGTCTGTGATCTGAGCAACTTACCTCCTTAGATACATGCCAGTTGATAACATTGCTTCCAACATAAGTTGTAGCTAGTGTTATATCTAGTACCTCTTTTCGAATACTATTGACAAAAGTTGGTTTATTGCCTACATTTAATATGTCCAAATTGTTTGCCATAATAAATTGTAATAAAGACTCACCTCTCAGGTTTGTGTCTGTGCTTCCCAGGAGATGTGGTGTGCATTTGCATCGCATCCTAGGATGAGCTGCGATCCATTCCCACTGCAGCTTCTCACCAGGTCTTCCATCTCCTTGGTTGGTGGTAGGTCAGGGTCGTCATAGGGCAGATATGCCGATCCGAAGATTAATTCCTTCGGCATGGCCCTATCCCCCGACCTAATTTGAACAGCTACCAGGTCTCTGAATCAGAAATCAGTTAGTGGTAGTATTTTGATGTCTTTTTTGACTATTATGCATGTTCTGGGGACGTCGGATGTTCTACAGTATATAAGTTCTCCATCCACGTCCCCTAAACCTCTTAACTTTCCTCCGTAGACCCAGGGTTCTTGTATGAGGGCCACGTCGAAGTTCCTCATAGCGTTAGCAAGGACTGCCGTTGCTGCCTTGCTATGCTGCAGGTTGGCTTGCAGCACCCTGATTTTCCGCCCTGGCATCGGAGCGGCTTATGGAGCGGAATGTGACCATTCCGAGCTTGTAGAATGCTCGGAATTGTTTTTCTTCCAAGGCCTGGTATGAGGCCTCGTCAATGGAAAAGGCCCAGATTACTCCCTCCTTTTCTACTTTCTTACTCAGAAGAAGCCATCCTCCCACTCTGAGCCCGGGGTTTTGTCTCCCCAGGCGTGGTCTTACTGCCTCTTCTGGTTCCTCTTGCCCTGGAATGAACACAAGAACTTTTGGCCTTTTTGGGAGGTCTTTGGATTTGACAACTGTCAAATCCGCACCCTCCCAGAGTTGGCACTGTGGTTTTAAGCCACGTTTTGGTTGCCTCGTTGTGGCAGGTCATCCATAGGACTCCTCCACTAAAGGTACTTCTGGTGAATTGGATAGTGTTGCCACTTCCAGTGGGAGTGTTGTCCATCCTGTCCACCAGTTTTTTTTTGAATCAGATCCGTCTGCCTCTGATCCATGGTGACGTCGGGATGGCGCTTGTCAATGACTGCCATCCTGAGTCCCGAAGCAATCTCACTGTAAGGTCCAGGTCTGGGTGCCTTCCTGAGTTTTTTGGAGATTTTTGGGGGAGTCTTCGACTCCTCCCGAGGTCTCTTCACGCCCTCTTTTCCCTTTTTGTAGGGTTTTTCAGAGGTCCATGTTCTCTCGGTTCTTTTTCTCTCCTTCGTCAGTTTTTTTTTCTGCGCCACGGAGAGTTTCCTTTGTTTGGATTTGGGGTCCATGTTTTTTGCCCCCGTATCTAAATTTCTTGTGGTCCCTTGGGTGCCCACAGATGTTTCGCTATCTTGGTCCGTCACGACCCCCTCGACAATTCTGTCGTGGTCCGTCACGACCTCCACGATAGAGATGTTTATCGGAGTTCCGCTAGAGGAGGACCCTGAATCCCTCCTTTGCTCCCTCCTTGTGTTTTTATTATTTTTAATTTGGTCTTCCATAAAGATCCCACAAGTATTGGGGAAAAGTGGTCAGTGCCTGCGGTGCCCCTGCACAGGCGTAAGGCTATTTACTCTGGGAGGTCGCCCTGTATCCCAGAGGCTTCGTTCACGACACCTTTTGACCCAGGTGCCATTCATCCTTCGGTACGGGTCGCATATCTCCACTGGATTGGGGTTTGGATCCTTCTTAGTCTGGTTCCTCATCTTAGATTTTCCCGCTTGGGTGGCCCTACCGGTCTAGCTCTAAGAATCATAAGAACACGCAGGCCCGCTCACCCGGCTAATGCCTTCGTCAAGGTGAGGATCCTTCGAGCGGGAAAACTTTAGGTTTCAATAACACTAAAATCTTTGACTTCCATTGTCTTTATTTGTTAATTGATACACAATTATCATTTTTTAAAACACTGTTGTCCGGTCTCGTCTTAGTAAGAATACTTTTTAGGGTGGTTTAAGATTTAAATGCTGTTTTAATATTATACATATTCGCTATTCTAAGGATCTTTTCTAAAATTCCTTTAATATACGAAATAGTCATAAATATTTGGTCCTATGGAGTCTTGTTTAAATTAGAGTTTTTTGTCTTATCTTGATATTTATCGATTGTTTCGTTAACCATTCTCTCACTGTAGCCGTTTTGCTTGAGATCCCTAGTTATATTACTTATTTCGGCTTGCAGAGATTCCTTACTGTTACATAAGGTCACTGCGCGGTTTTATAGAGTACTTATGACTCCTTGCTTCGTTTCGTTAGAGTGATTGGAATTCTGGTGTAAATATTGTCCAGTGTCGAAATTAGGGATTGCCGAACACGCATAACGAATAGAATATAAGGTCGTAGCTTTTAAGAATAGTTTTTAGTTGTCACTTGAAAACGGTTGGAGATACATTACTAACAATAACGTTGTGTATCAGTTAACAAATAAAGACAATGGAAGTCCAAGATTTTTGTGTTATTAAAACCATAACATTGTCTAACACTTTTAAAAAAACAAAACTTTAGGTCATTCACATCTAACATAACGCATTTCCTAAACGGTTTTATTGTGTGGTCAAGGTAATTATTCAAAAATACATATCTTTTCTTGCCTCCAAATACTATACGATCCAAGTAAATCTATATAAAAAAACATTAAATCTTTTTTTTGGTGATAAAAGTTCAGATCGTCTGCATAGAACAGAAATTTACAGGTCCTTAAATACTTCCTTACGTGAACAGAATAAATTATTAAAAATAAAAGGATCTTAATAATTTTGTACAGTCCTTTAAGAAAAAAAAAATAAACACATAAAAATATCAGGATACTAACGTGCTTTCTTCCTAGCCTTCTAAAAGCCTAGCTAATACAATTTTATTGTAGTTTTTATATATTTAAGGCAAAGTGCCAAGAAACGAAAAAGAAAAACATTTTGTCCGAACTAATTTACTGGAATAAAAATGCCGCTGCTTCTCAGACATTACTTTGAATTAACTACGTCCTTTTGCTGGGTGAAGATGCATTTAACATAAAATGTATTTTTTATATAATTTGCCCATAAAATTACAACACTAGATAATAAAACTTTGGGTATAAATGTCACATATAAGCTTAAATAATTTATTACAACATGTCGAAAGAGCATTCGCATTTTATAAAACTGTACATTTATAAAAAGAAAAGCGTTTTCTAGCAAAACGTCTAAATACTAAAAACACTGACAAAACAAAATACGTTGAAATTAGTACGACTAATTTGGAGGCCTTTTTTATTTATTTGTCAAGGCTTGTTCTTGGAAAAACAATCTGTAAAAGATAGAAAAGAATTATTCACTTAGGCCAATTATCATTTGGTACTAGTAATGCCGCCGAGATTAGAGTTTCTCGCCTCTCGTCTCGTTTTGTCGAGATAAGGGAATGATTTTTTTCTCGTTGAAAGGATCGATACGAGATAAGGCAATGCTTTTCTCCTGCCAGGAATGCTGGGAAATTGTTTTTCTTAAGGTCTCTCGCTCTCTTGACTTCTTTCTCATCATCTTCTCTCGATCAGAGATTTTGACGCAAAGTGACAAATTTTAATATATTATATATATATATATATATATATATATATATATATATATATATATATATATATATATATATATATATATATATATATATATATATATATATATATATATATATATATATATATACGCCTCCGGAACAAAAATATGACCAAAAAAGTGTTTTTTTACCGTTAGCCGTACGGAAGGCGTCTTACATCGGCACAGTATAAAAAGCAAAGAAGGCCTCCGGTAAAAATGACACCTTTTAAGCTACTTTTAATATTTTTTTTTCTCTTAGAATTTTCATTCTAATACTGATCCACTGTATATTTAAACAAATGAAAGTATCAATTAAACGCTACTTTTTTATTTTTTATTTAGAATTGGAGTCGCTGTTAGTAAATTAAGAATTTAAATTGAATTATTAAAAATTTTAATTGATTGTCCAAAAAAAGTTAAATTTTTAGCAACAGTAATTTCTAAATAAAATAAAATAAAAAATAGTGATAATATTACTAAAATGTGCACTCTTAAATGAAATTTGTTTTTAAAAATTAAACTATTTTCATTATTTTTTAGCTATGTTATATTTAATAAATAAAAGCAAGTGTAAAATAACATTATTTTTTAGTGAATAATATTTTATTTATTAAAGAATGAGTGAAGTCGACGCTGAGTCGACAGTGCGTTTGATCGCGATGTATTACCATGGCGCAGCGCAGCGCTCATAAATAAAACGAATTGCGGACAGTGAATTTTTTTTCGAAATATTTAACTACAATAAATAGCCCATCTAACAAAAAAAAAATACTTTTTATTATTTTTTTTCTGATGCTTTACTGTTTTGAAAACATGAGTATTATACAACAAATTCCGAAAATTTTATTGAATTATCTTTAATGTTTTTTTTTTGTAATTGAAATTTGTAAATTTTGCAAAAAAAATGTTGTAAAAATAAAATTTTGAAAAACTGTCTTGGGATTTGATTGTTGATGATGTTTTCTCCTTGAAAAATATATATTAACCTTTATTCCATGATTAAGTGAAAAATGGGGGGACACTTGAGGTGATCTTACCCATACTGCCGTGCTTAAGGAAAAGGCAACGTGCAAAAAGCCAAATTGTTGAAAAATCAAATTTAATTTTGATATAATTTATAACTAAATTAATGATAGTATTCTTCTATAATTATTAGCAAATGACTAATAATATTTTACATGACTCTCCAAAAAGTAATTTTTGTGTATTTTCAAAAAGTAATTAATTGACGGGCCTAAAATAAATAACGTAAACTATATTTTGTTATAAGCAAAAATGCAGTAACGTATAATTTACTGCAGTTTTACTCTGTAAAATAAGATTACTCCTTTTTTTCCGTTGTTTTAATTAACTATAATTTAAATTATTTTGTTCACAAAAGCGTAGCACTGCTAAATTAAAAAAATGTTTTTTTTTATATATTTTATTTATCTACTAATAAACACAACTAGGTACAATAATTATTATTATATCTTATCACCGTAAAATCACAAAATATAAAATACTGATTGTAATTTCAAAATTGTGTGTTGTATTGTATTGTATTATTCGTATGATTAATACTTAAACAGTAACAATACGAATAATATTTATATAAAAACGATTGTATTGTTATTTATGTAACGATGAATACAAATATTTAACAATTATTTAACCTTTTTAAATTATCGAATTATCAACTAATGAAAAAAACAGTCTTAGAAATTAAACAAAGATTATTTTAAAATCTTTGGAAATTTTAAAAGTTTCGAAAAAAATGGAGGTTTAATTACATGGAAAAGTATTTAAACAATATAAAAACTAATTAGAACCTCAACAAACTGGATTTAGCAACTGAAAAATATTTTAATTAAAAACCATAGTTATTTGCCAGAAAAAATTCAAGTTGTGTGATTAATTTTAAATGACTTAATTGTAGTATGAAACGATCCATACGTAGCTAAGATATATTCAGGTTTTCTTATTTTAAATTATTCCACTTTGTTTGTTACTAGATTATTAATAGGATTTTTATATGGCGCCTAAAGCCACTGATGGTGTACGTGATTCGATTAAAAAGGTTCCACGTATATGAATAAAAAACGTTAAGTGCAAGATCTTCTTCCGGTAAATACTTTATTAAATTTGATTTAATACAAATTAAACAAGAGATTATTCAATCCAATTGAATTGATCTTAAATAAAGCTTAACTAGAAAAGTTCTGGTTTATATTAATTTGTATAAGCTTGTAACAGTGTTTTTAAAGAACTCTAATAAAAAAACATTAGAATAACAGAAAAACTAAATTGTTAAAATTTTGTAAAAAATAAATAATGTAACAATTATGTAATTGAAAATACAGGGGCGGTTAATTTTTTTTAAATTGTGTTAGCTGGTCTTTCATACACTGCTAGTTTTGGCATTTAAAATATTAGTAATGTATTTGTTTAATTATATATATTTGTTTAATTATATATAATTGCATTATCCTCAAAGAGTGCTTATTTTTTGTCGACATACTTTTGACCGGTTATATTTTTACCTCATTAAATGTTCTTTCTTTCCAGTGCCGGTAATCAGTGGCACCAGACTTTTCCGTTTCTCTGCTCGTTGTGCATCTTTGGTCATCTTTAATTCGCTCTCCCATTGGTCGTTAAGTATAGCCAATGTATGTGTTACCACATTTGCACGGGATTTCATAAATACATCTTTTCTTATCCTTAAGGCTTTCCAGTTTAGTTTTTGTAATTTCTTAAGGACTCACTGGCTTCAAATACTGTATAAATGTTAAACTTTTTTCTGATTTTCTTTTCTGAAATTCCCTTGATATATAGGATATTAGGCAAAGGTTGTTGTTCTTTATTCCTTGGTGGATTCGTCCAGCTCCTACACTTTTCCAAACTCGGTCCACTAGTTTTTCGGGAAATCCATTTAATAGGAGACCTTTTTTGCTGCAGTATTTCTGATGTATTGCAAATTGTCAATGCTCTATCCACAACGGTTCTTACAATGCCATGTTTTGTGTGGTTGCAATGATTTGAACGCAAACTGTTGTTTTGTTTTTTGTCCATCGTAAACTAACTTAAATATCTTAGGTAATTGATTTCTGACAGAAATCCTTCAAGTTCTTGGTGGCTCCCATTTGTTGCTGGTTTTTTTTGCTTCCTTTATTGCTAGGTCTTTGAACCCTCCTATATAAATGTTAGCTTTGAATGGTAAGCGGAAGGAGCTCATGGAAAGTTCATCATTCTGACTAATAAACCAGTCTTTTTCTTAAGTAACCCATCCTTAGATATTATAAATGGTTCAAAACCCTTTCTTACCAAGTATAATCTTAGGCATTGTCCTAGATAAACCCATGCGTTAAACGTACAATACTTACCAGTTGTGGTTAGTTGAAAAGTGGTATTGAAAAAAATAAATTAAGACAATGGAAGTCCAAGAAACACTTTTTTAACCCACATCACTGTCTCTTAAGCAAATAATATATTTCTAGTTTATGGTTAAAAAATTTAGGATTTGTTAATTTATTAATTCATAAGATAAAAAATATGCTATGTAAGTTAACATAAATCCTTAAAATATTTTTCCTTAGTCATCAAATATGATAACTTTAAGCTTTATTACTTTTTAATCAAATAAGTAAAGAAACAAGATTTAAAAGTCAGTTTTTTTTCTTTTTTATTTTTCTTTGTATTACATACAAAAAAATAGATGTCCAATTTAATGCATTTAATAATGTAAATGGATGTTCATGAAGGTTGATCATAAAGTTTACAGTTATACTGGCCATATGTGCTCTGGAAGCACATGTGGTTACACTTCTTCTTGAATATACCGAAGGATCGTAATGTTAGCTCTGATAAAGATTATATATATTTGACTAATTTTACTTCTGGGAGATAAACATGTCTCTTCACATTAATCTGTGGATTACGTCTTTCAACACGTCACCTTTTTATCATTGATTCACCTTTATGCATATTCAATAAACGCGGAATTTGTTACTAAAGATCACCTGATTGTAATCCGATGGGTCCAAATCAAACCAAAGCAATTTCTAAGAACTGAAAGTGTTTTAACAAACCAGAGAACTATTTCTTTGCTTTTTATATTTCGTTCTTTAATCTTTAATAATTCTCGAATAAATGTTACTCGCCATTTTTATTGGTTTTAGGTCTAAGATACCATTTGTTTTACCTTTCCAAAAAAACCACTGTCTGACTCTGAACCGTAGGTCATTATTTAAAAATCAATAAAAAAGTTTGTAAATTCTTTAATTGGGTCGTTGGTAGAGTTAGGTAAAATACTTCATTTTAGTCAGTATCTTTTCTCACAGATGGATGATTCCGATTCTATATCAATCTACAAATGAGAAGAAATAAAAAAAGTAATAGAGAACAAGATAATATCCACATTGATTTACATGGCTATAAAATAATTATAAGGAAAACTGTAGATTTGTAGTTTAGCAGGTTTTTAAGCTTTACAGATTTCAAAACTAAATTTTGGTATAGCTATGCTGACCAAACATTATCACTAAGACAGGAACTACAAAAAAAAGTAATTTATTAAAAAAGAAAATTAACAAAAATATTTTGTTGATATACAGAATAGGGTTAGAGACAATTTAAGGATGCAATTTTGAAATACTGTTTTAGTCAGTAGACTTACTGTATCAGGTGCACCAAGCAGAGTTCCACTGTCAATTGGATCTGGCATCATTAACATATTAAAAGACATTTTAAAAGTGATTTTAGTGAAGGTAATACATGATTTTCTAAAATATGTTTCTAAATTGGGTTTTTTTTTTAAAGTTGTGTATGGATCAATCAAAATAATTTTTTACGATTGTAATTTTAAAAGTCTTAAAAACACGAAACCAAAGCATTTGACGACACATTTTTAAAGAAAGTTTTTTTGATTAAAAATGTGTTTTACGGATTATCGGAGTTTGTCATCTCCTTGTTTGTTTTATATATTTAAGAGTTTGTAGGTCTTTGCACATTTGTATTTTAAAATATCCAACAAATAAACATTGTATTCCTGATTTATATTACAATTTTAGTTCTGTGAAGAGAAAAAGATTTTTTATGAAGGTGAGTCGTACGAAATTTTACGAGAATTACTCCCCTGGCTATTTGCTACGAAGGAAGTTGGGTTACGTGAAATGTTTACTTGTCTTGTCAAAAAACGAATCAGCCTTTTCGTCTTTATAGATAATAGTGTTATTTTACCATCAAGAGTCTTGGGGATTATTACGTAAATTGGACCTAATCTAGTTAATAAAATTATATTCTAAAAGCATTTAGGTTTAAAATAAATATATTTAAATTACCGTTAAACTTGATATTGGCATTCCTAATTTTGAATTTAAGGTTTGACTCTCAAAGGCAATACTATTACTTGTCAGTGAATGCTTTTCCACTTTTGTTAATGTTTATATACTCTTTAGTTTATATTTATTAAAAATAAAGAAAATAAAGCCTGAAAATATTAAATATTGCCACAAATCAACAGCGCATGACCACGATGTGTCTCAAATAAGCAATCCTATTGGTCCTCATGAACGTTGTGCTTAGTTGTGGTTAGAACGACCATCGTCAGAAAATAAAACTGGGCTAATTCTTTACGTCACGAAAACGTCAACCAAACAGCAAACTAACTGCAAGTGGTAGCGGCGACGTTGTTTTAAAATGGTTTATGATATATTAAGTTTATAAGTCAACCCTTATATAAAGTGTTGTTTGTAAACAAATTAATTTATTTAAAGCTAGGGAACCTACTGCCAGTATTCCAAATTAATAAGAAGATGCGCGATGAAAAACCCATTTTTGACTGCCGAAGATATAAAAAAGAGTATCCATCTATTTCAATTTCTGTTAGAACCATTAAAAGGCGTTTGTATCGAGTAATTTTAAATGCCAGAAGACCTGCCGAAAACCGTTTATTTCAAAGAAAAATAGACAAGGCAGACTTTAGTTGGCCTTGGACGTTTGCCATGCGACGTGGACATACGACGAATGGAAAAATGTACTTTGGTCAGATGAAAGCAAGTATAATTTATTTGGATCGGACGGTATAATGTGGGTAAGACGTCCTGTCAATGAAAGGTTCAATCCAAAATACATAAAACATGAAGGTGGAAACGTCAAAGTTTGGGAATGTTTTTCAGGGCATGGTGTGGGTCCACTTGAACGCATAAATGGAATTATGGACCTCTTTGTTTACCTTAATATTCTGCGCACTACAATGGTATCTTATGCTGAAACTAATTTACCTTTAACCTGGAAGTTTATCCATGACAACGATCTCCAACATACCTCAAAAATAATTAAGGACTTTTAAGCACACGAACAAGTTGAGGTTTTAAAATGGCCAGCCCAAAGTTCAACCCCCTAGAATTTTATGGGACCAGCTGGAAGGCGATGTCAGGCATAAAAACAGGGACAAATTTAAAAATAGCGATGAGTTATTCAGAGCCTTGGTACAATCCTGGAACGCAATATCCAACGACGCGACGTGGATATTGCCTTTATTAATTATTATTAATTAATATTAAATAAACTTGGTGAAAAATTTAGTTTTTATAAAAGTTCCTCCATTTTTGTCTTTTCGAATATCTGTTTTTTTGTAATTTGGTTTGAATAAAAGCTATGTTACAAAACCTGTACTGTATTATTATCATTCAAATTATCTTACACACAATTATATAAATTTTGTTAGAATTGTTTTACATTTGAGAGAATAACACCGGTATTTCTAAAGTTTCTCCACTTTGTACAATACTATTTAATTGAGTTTTTATCTATTGTATTTAGGTTAGGGTTATTTGATTTTTGCAGTCTGTTATTAAAGATGATATTTATTAATCTTTTTGGGTAGCTATTTTTGATGAGAATATCTTTAGCTTTGTTGATAGCCTTAGGTTGGTATTCCAAGCTGCTCAGTTTTATAGCTTTGTCGTCAAGGCCGACAATCACAGATTTTTTTGCGATATTGAATGTTGTGAAAAATAATTAATATATAATCAATATATCCCTCCCATACGTTCAGGGACTCTCGGAGAGTTTACAAACAACCCTAAAAAAACATGATATTGCCGTGTGTCATAAAAGCCACAATATTCTCCAAAAAAAGTTCTTTAGCACAAAAGCAAAAAACTCATAAAATCTACCAAATTCCATGTCACGACTGGCCTAGTGTCTATATACAAACAACACAATATCTCCAAAATCAATTAAACGGGCATAAATATGACAGGAAAAATAAAACAGCTTTAACTAAAGACGAAAATGAAGCGAAGCATATTTTTAATTATCAAGACACAAACATTTTAAAAACAGAACCAAATCAGAAAAAAGAGAATTTCTAGAAATGCTTGTCATTAAAAAACATGAAAACTCTATAAATAATAAAACAGACATTAAAAATCTAAGCCAATATTACTACAACATTATCAATTAATTTCAGTTTTGTCGAATCATGCAAAATTATTCAAAATTAAATTTTCTCACGCTCCTCACATTAATTACAAATGAAAAAAGGATGTTTTTGACTCTTATCTTGTCTCAGGAAACGGAAGGAGCTGCTTACTGCCGTTTCAGTATAAATAAATATTTTAATTGTGCATGTCCTGAAGATTTTAAAATGTTTGTAGACGTATGTGTATATAAGTGTTTTAAAGATTTTTTTATTGGTAAGCCAAAAACATAATTTATATTGTAAATTTGTAAAATTATTTTATGTAACACACAAAAAAAACGTAATAATTTTAGATGTATAAACACTGATAAAGGCGTCTGCCGAAACGTTTGTAATAAAACAATATGAAAAATAAAAAATAACCTTTTAATTTTAAAGTAAATGTGAACCAAAAGTCCCAAGAAATGAAAACATTGAAGAATATATATTAGTGGTTCAGAAAGCAAATACTAAATATATATATATATATATATATATATATATATATATATATATATATATATATATATATATATATATTTTTATATATATATATATATATATATATATATATATATATATATATATATATATATATATATATATATATATATATATATATATATATATATATATATATATATATATATATATATATATATTAATTTAAATGCAACACCAATTTATCAACTTAAATAAAGTACATTCAGTAAGATGAAAAACTCAGGCCTACGATTATCTGTTATTATTTAAAGAATTAAATAAATAGGGTATTTTTGTTATAACATTGGGTCAAGAAGTCCCCGAAAACAGTGGAATGCGAAACGCTTTTATAAAAAAATCTGCTTTTTGGGTTTTATTTAAATTTAAATATTTTGAAAAACTTGCATTCTCCAATTAAAGGAAATTAAAAGTAGAAAATATTTTTATATTATGTAACTACAATTTCAAAATGTTTATTATCTGTCATTTGTGTCTTATTTTTTTATATTTTTAAGTTATTTTTGCACACGCGAGGTTATTATAGTCGGCTTAGCATTGTTTTAAAAAACCTAATAATTATTAGGTATCCGTCTTATTTTTTTCGATATTTTATTTCATGTTGACCAAAGTAAAAAGCCGATTTTTTGAGTGACATTAATAATTATTATTTTTATTTTGACTTATTTTTATATTTCGATAATTTGAATTAAGCAAAAATCGCAAAGTAAGCTTAAATTAACTTAATGACATTTTTTTGTCAATTGAAATATCAAATTTTTTTGTATGTGTCTATTGGCTTTTAATTTATTTCTTACAGTGTTTCCTAGAACAGATTTCTTTTGTATACTCAGGATATCGCCAAAAATCATATATTTTGCTTACAGATGCTTTTAGCTTAAGTGATTTTTTGGTGTGAAAATATAGACATTGGCTAAAACATATTATATATTATATTCTAGCTTAAATATTATTTTATATCTTTACTGCTTCTAAATTTGAAAATTAGATTGTTTAATATAAGAAAAAACATATTATATCATAAAAAAGAACACATTTATATCATTTATTTTTGTTTTATTCATAAATTTTCATTACATGCTCTTTTAAACTTACAAAAAATGTGTAAGTATATTGTGAAGTTAATTGTACTTGTATTTTTTTAAAAAACCTTACTTTTGCAGCTTTACAATAACATAAACTTTTAATAAGCAAATTGTTATGTTTATTATTATTTAATTTTTTTGTAATTTGGAAAGGGAGTTGTTAAGATAGTAATAAAAGGTTTCATTTTCAATCGTACCCATAATGTTAATTAACGTTTCCATATTGGTGGATTGATCCTGGTTATAAGTTTCCGTGCGCTTTTTAAGGTAATACGCACCTGCAGCTGCAGCTTGAGGCGTCCGCGAGCGGCGCGGCTTTCTAAACATGGTTCGATGATTCTCAGTGGTCAACCACAGTAGTGTTCGCCTTGTCGCGTGCCCTGACCAGATATCCCAAGGAAGTTTAAAGGTTTATGGAAGGCTAATGCTATAGAACAAAATTATCCAAGCGTTCAGGGCAGCGGGAATAGGGGCAAAGGCTGTGCGGAGTTTGCTAAATGAATAGTAGGCCAGGTCTGGACTTCCATAATTCTTTATTACCATGTATAAACTGGACATCATCAAATGTCAAATTCAAACTAACTATACTTTAACTATTTTTTTTATTTTTTACACAACATTGTTTGTTATTAAACAAAACAAATATGGAATATTTAAAATTATTAAGTAATATTGGATTTTATATTGTCTGATTTAATGAAGAATTGATTAATTGCGTAACTTTACATATACGGTCGATATTTTTGTTCGGTATTTTTTACTAAAAATCTTAAGAAAATAAATAAAGACACAATTTTTAAAAATAAATTTTAAACATTGTATGGGAGTTTTCATGTACTTATTAACAATTTTGTGATAAAAGAAGG
The DNA here is from genome assembly GCA_019359885.1 of Listronotus oregonensis. NCBI lineage: Eukaryota > Metazoa > Arthropoda > Insecta > Coleoptera > Curculionidae > Listronotus > Listronotus oregonensis. The sequence goes on along the minus strand of JAHBCN010000019.1, from coordinate 59,812 downwards.
GCAAAACAGTGTAAATGCGTTTCATTTAATTCTCATATTTCAGAATCGATATCTCGAAAATAAAACGTTAAAAAAAAAATTACTTTAGATTTGTAATCAGCGCCTCTGTATGCAAAAATTCATCGAAATCGGCGAGGGTCAAAAAACGCAAAAGCGTACCATAATTTAAACTAATTGTGTTTTAGGGTCATACAATATTTTATAAATTTATAATTTGCATAAAAGTACAATAAAATAGTGTCTTCTTATGCAGGTAACATAAACAAATTTAACGAGAAGTATATAATTTTTTACATAAGCATTTTTATTTTTATTTAGATTTTTAAATCTTGGGACTGTCCACCAAGGATAAGGCTTCAATACTAACGTACCGTGGCAGTCTTAAGTATGGTAAGAGGGAGTTTATTTACATTGAACGTAAAAAATTGGAAATTTCTGCGCGTAGCAGATTTCAGTCTGGACACTCAGGGGATGACGAAACGAAGAAAGTGGGAAGTTCAGAGTCTCTTCAGTTGGACTGTAAAAGGATGCATAAAAGTAACACTAGGTCTTGCTCTGTTGGAAGAAATTATACTTGCCAACTCCTCGAAGCAGAAGCCGTGAGTGGGTAGACGAAGGAAGTTTTTCTGTAAGCTTGGAATCATTAATAAGACGACCAGCCCTTTTTAAAATGAAATCAAGGATGTTAAGAATTGTAGGAAACGCCATTCCGCCGATATAAGACCAATATTTTAAAGGTGGTCTGATGTGGAATACATAGAGAGTATACAATTAGATGGGAGCAAAATATTTTTAGCTTAAAAGAGGAATTCAAGTTTTTTGAAGCAACTAGGGCTACGGATTTAATGTAATTGTGCCAGTTATAGGTTATTCCCAAAAGTAACGCCATAATGATAAAATTATTTTTTTCGCGATGCCGAACATGACTGTGTCTTGGAGCATTAAACTAGACACGGTTTTTAAAGTCCAAATCAAGATTGATTTAAGGCCTTGTGAAAGAGATATTTGCATTGACCTGCGTCTGCTTTCCAAATCAGGCTTATAGGCTGAATTAAAAAATTAAATATTAGAGTGAAGGGTACTATCATCAGCAAAACTAATAATAGAATTAAGTATGAAAGACAGATCGTTGATGTGAAGAAGGAAATAGTTGGTGCTCTGGGGCACCCCAGCATTAATTTAGCCGGATATCTTTAACGGGTAAGTTTTCAAACATATCTACAACTAAATCGATCTTTTTTGATGTTTATTTTCTCCAGTTAATCTTTACCCTGTGTACTGGAGCTTAAAGAACATATTTAAATATTACTCATAAAACAAATAAACAACACAAATTTAAAATATTTCTCTAGGAAATTACTTAAAAACTGAAGGCATACCTAATATAACTTAACAAATTTATTAAAGCAATGTGATTTTTTTATAGTAAAAACTACTATTTTGAAGCAGATTTTTTAAATTTTGTTTTATATTTTTTTATATTATTTTACATATATTAAAGTAGTATTCAGTTTGTCAAAACCGTAGGAGCAAAAGTCATTAAAACCTCTTAATATTAATTAAAGAGAACTTCATGACGCAAAATGTAAGGTTGAAAGCGCACTTGTTGAATCAAAAACGATATAAGGTTATTATAGACGTTAATATAATTATTATTTTACCTGTAATAATAGTCGGTTAAACTTTAAATTAAGACGTTTAAAAATAACTATTTTTACACTAATCAAGATTTGATGTGTATACAAAAATAGTATCGCGTAGCAAAAATTTTTTCGTCCACATAAATCCTGCTGTTTTATATACAAAATAAAAGTTGTAGACCATTTATTGTAAGTTAAAAAATAAGTACATGTTCCGATTTATTTAAAACAAAACATAAGTATAATATTTATACCAATAAAATACTGGTCTTTTTTAATATATGTTCCATAATAACTTCCTGCTAAAAAATTTAACATATATGTTTTTCTATAAATTTTTTAAAGGATACACTTTATTTTAAAATAAAAGAATAATTGGCCTGTTTATGAGTAAAGCGATATAAGTCAAAAATTGTGATAAATGTGTTAATGTAAATTACACAATAATTAAACTAATTATTACATTTCCTTAAAATATTTTGACACTTTAATTTTTTTAAAATTATAATCTGTTAGAATTATTTTAAAATTGTTTTAAAGAACAATTTAAAATATTGTCTAATTTACATTATCTCACTTTTTATATTTTTTTACTTACCTCCCTTTTTCAATATACGCGTCAGGTTTTCAAACGGAATTAATAATCCTTGGAGTAAAAATTAGAATAAACATTTATAACTAATTAATTCGACATAGATTTTAATTTTAACATCTTTTCAAATATATGACGAGCAGCAAAGCTATTTCTATATATTTTAAACTGCTAACTGCTAGTATTGGTGAAGCTAGACCAAATTGTTGGTTTTTATCCCTTAAAAAAATAGCAAAATAATTTAGCCTTAAAGCTTTAATAAGGTCAAATTAATTAAATATGCATTACGAAACCATAAAATTTGTTTTACAAGTAGGACTGTAACTGTACAGTACTTTTACTGTTACTGTACGTTTACATAAAAATATTCAACGTACAAACGTAAAATAGTGCATTTTTTAAGCTTAACATATCAAAATTAAATATTTATTTCCCTTTCTATTCGAAATAGAAGCATAAAATAATAATTAAATAATAACGACATTTATGTAGAGATCGAACGCTGTTAGAATAACACCGATACGTCACGGTTTTATACGGGTTCGCCATATGAGACCGTGACGTATCGGTATTGTTCTTACAGCGTTCGATCTCTACTATACTTTAAAAAAAAATACAACATTTTGCATAGCAACAGCGCAATTGGTAATAGAAAGCTCAAAAAGTATAAAAATATAAAGTATGTTATCAGTTATTTTCAAAAATCGCAAAAAATTATAATATATAAAAGTGCAATTAGTCGTTTAGGTATGTTCTATAGTTTTCTAGGGAATTCATGTTTTAATAGTTTTTTTTTTTTTTGGTTTTACGCACCAGAAATGTTGCGAGCGCTTCGGTCCTGGTCCTGACCTATTGCCCCTATGAATTTGCAGATCGCTTGAAACAGAAAACATAGTGGAGTAAAATTTGGAAGGAAAGTCGCTTAGTTATCGAGAAAAAAAAACCGGCGTAGAACCAAACCAGACTTAGTGGAATTCTTTAATAAGGTAATCGTGTACACGAAATCACTTTTTACGACATTTTTTAGTGGTTGAGAACTTTTTTATTTCGAAAAAACCCAAAAAAAATCGGTTTTTAATAAAACACGTTTTTTAACATCTCCACTGCTTTATCTGTAATAATATTCATGCTATCAGGTTAATTTTTTTTTCAGATTAAAGTAGACACAATAGCGCTTCGAACAACGTCTCACTTAAAGCTGATTTTTTGTTAAATTTTTTAAATAGTACGAAACTCAAAATTGTTATTTTTAGTAGCGTAATTTTAGGCAATCGAGAAAAAAGTTTATTATTGAAAATTTATATATACATGCTGCGTACAAATTGTAGGTAATGTTTAAAAAAAGTTTTTAAAACAATTTTTTTTTAGATTCCTGTTATAGTATTAACTCAGTGATATTTTTTTAACGGCGAAACTTATATTTTTGCGCGCATGGCTTAGCTAGCCGGCCGACTGCAACGATCTTACGGTCCGGTGGGAGTGTAGTAGTTAAAGTTTTATCAACAGGTTTAAACGCAGATCTAAAGGCTGCTTAAGTTGTTTAGAAAAGGAAAATTTTAAATATCCAAAACAGGTGGGTAGGTTTTTAAACCCATACAAAAAATATCAATAATTGTTAATAATTGCCCACCTAATTAGTAGGTTTATTAAACTTTTTTTTATTGGTTGCTGGTAAAGAAACCACCCACGGAATTCGTTATTTTTTGATTATACATTCAAAAATTCATTATTTTTGAAACATTTTTAGCAACAAAAAATTGTGGTGCTTTATGTCTCTTAATTAAATTTGAGAAATATAGTACATAAAATATAAACTAGGGCTTCGTTAAACGTCAGGAAACAGGAATATATAATTCCTCTTTTTTTTCCATATAAAGAGATGATATGATGCCGTTCTTTGACATGTCTAAATGCTGCTTGAATAAGCAATGTTGCCAGACTTTTTATAATAATTTGTTATTATTGAAGGTTGTTTTTTATATAAAAAAAACTAATCAGAACTAATAAACAACAACTTTCAAACTATTACCTAGTTTTGGTTAGTTCCGGTTAGGTTTTCCTCGTTAAATTGTATTTTTTTTTATTATAAATGCGCCCTTCTGGTCGGTCATGATTAGTGCTGCTTAGTTAAAGCGGCTTTTTATTTTCCCTAATTATATTTTTAACTGGCTTAAATTTCAAATATTTTTGATTTAATGAAAATTATCCTAATATTAATGGCAAATTTTTTTATTATAAATTAATAATATTTCCGTTTAGCAACACTGTAAACGTCTTGAAGCGGTGCATGTAAATCGTAAATAGTTGAAATAAAATGTGAAATAATGACCAATTCTTATAATTTTTATTGTGCTTTTCTTGGTGAAAACCACATCATCTGCATTTTTTTGCCTTAAATAATAATACTTAAAGTATATTTTACAGTGCAAATTTAAAAATCGTCCAATTCCGTGGGTGATTTTTTTTACCACACCCAAAAATGTAATATGTAAGTAGTTATTTAGGCGCTTTATTATTAGCATTTTTCGTAAATTAAATCCATTTCTGCCTCAAAATCTTTAATAATGTTATTGCAGGAACGAGATTTACACTCCTTACAACATTTTAGGCACAAGTACATGTTGGAAATTCAATTTTGGGTTGACATAAAGCCTTGCACTACGTATTATGGCAGCAGCTCTTAATAAAGTTTAAATTTTGGACATTTCTTTAGAAAGTAAAAGATCCATCTGAACATCACTACCAATACTCGCAGAAGAGGTAGATATTGTCGAACTATTTTCGGATAGGTTCGGAAACCGTTTTCTTATTTTGTGCGATTTTATGTTCTTTCAGAGGTAGTGGCTGTAACATAATTTATGATATTTCTCATCAAACGCAAATAAATCTTCAAGCCACAATTTAGATATCATATTAATGTCATTTCTATTCCTGGCAGCTTTATAATTTTTTTGATAGGGAGCTTTTCTACTACCTAAAAAGATTCAGTACTATGTAAAAAAATAAATACCCTAAACATTATTTATAAGGATAAAATTGAAATTCGTATTTTGTTTCAGTACAAAATATAAACTAATATAAAGGTACCAACTAAACTATGTAGGTACATAATAATATTTAAATTACTTGTTTAAACAGATTTTTTATTTAATTTTTTTTTTTTTATTTTCACTATTGTTAAAAAAAACACATTTTTCTAATTTTAAAAATATCGCTTTTTGGGAAATGTCACAAATGGGGGGGCCCCGATTGAAAAAATTTGATAATTTTTTTTTTCCCCGGGAAGATTTTAGACAGTTTTAAAAGGTTTTTTTTAATTTCCCATTTAAAAATCTTTTTTTTCTGACAAAAATTTTTCCAGATTTCCCCCTTTTTTTTAGCACTTCGATAAAAAATAAAAACCCCTTTTTTCCCAAATTTTGTAAAAAAAGATTTTTCATCAAAAAATTTTTCCCAAAATTTTTTCATTGTTTTTTTTAAAAATATAGCACACTTCTCCCGCAATCCCTCCCCTTTTTTTGCAGGGGAAGAAATTTTTTTTTTGTTAAAAAATCCCTGAAAGAACGATACCAAAAAATTTTTTTTTTCGCCCCCATTATTTTGGTTTTTTTTCTTTTTGGGGGGAAAAAATTTTTTTAAAAAAAAAAGTTTTCGATTGGTTTTTAATACAAAAAAACATTTTTCATTCGTTTTTTGGGGAAGGGGTCGGTAAACATTTAGGGGTTTTAAAAGGGGATAGGTGAGCTTTAAAAAAAAAAAAAATTTTAGGTATTTTTATAGTTTTTGGGGGGGAAAGAAATATTTTTTAAAATTAAAAAAACATTTTTTTTTTTAAAAAATTTAGAATTTTTTTTTTTAAAAAATTTTGATTTTATACCGGGCATTTCCTTAAAAAAAGCCGGGGCTCCTTTGACAAAAACGACACGAAACCCACAAAACTCCAAAAGAGAAAATTAAAAAAAAAAATTTTTCACTTCGGGGTGTGGTAAAAACTGATAAATAAAAAAAATAAAAAAATTTTAAATTTTTAAAAAATTTAAAATTTAAAAAAAATTTAAAAGAGGGGGGGTTTTTTAAAAATTTTCCCCTATTTAGACGGGGAAAAGGTTTTTTTTGTGTTTTTTTTTTTTTTTTTAATTTTTTAAAAAAAATTTTTAAAATATATATATATATATATATATATATATATATATATATATATATATATTATATATATATATATATATATATATATATATATATATATATATATATATATATATATATATATATATATATATATATATATATATATATATATATATATATATATATATATATATTTTAAATATATTAAAAAAAAGGGACTTATTCGAAAATCATAAGTTGAGGCCGTTTCCAGTAAAACCAGATGTAATTTCAGGAAAACTTAAAATTAATCAACACACCACCCTACGTCCTAAATAGTAACTTAAAGTTTTTAGAATCTCTTAAGTTTTGTATAATTTTTTTTTAAATTTAAATTTAATTTTATTTTTATTTTAGTTAATATTTATAACGATGGCTGACTTGCCACCGAATACTTAGATAAGTGTTTGAAATTTTTGGGTTTTTTGAGAATTTTTCCTGTTAGCGGAGTGATTTTGTCAGTCTATCGTGCGTTTTTTTTTTGTCGTAGAACCAGGTCAAACCAGTTAGGTTCCTTTGAGTATGTCACCGGGCACATAAAATCGTATTTTAGGACATTTTTTTGTGGTCTCGAACTTTTTAAATAAATAAAATGTGTTTTTTTTTTAATTTTAAAAAAATATTTCTTTTTCCATTTCCACCGCCATAACTTTAAAACTATCAAAGATACCTAACAATTTTTTTTGTCAAATTAAAGCTCACACTATAGCGCTTTTAACCTTATAAACTGTTTGGGCACAATTTGCACTTTCATTCCTTTAAAAATCAGATAAACTGAAAATATATATTTTTTGTATTGAAATTTTCACCAATCGATAAACTTTTTTATTTTTAAAAATATTTTCATACATGCAGCAAAGAAAATATAGCCAATTAATACGAAAAGTTTTTGAAAAAAATTTTTCCTAGAGCGTAATGTTTGCAACAGCGATTTTTTTTAGACGTAAAAAATATTAACGGGGACCCACAATCCCGCATGCGGATAGCATTCGTAGTAATACATTAGTAGTGGTTTTCAAGTTTAGAGTGGCGGATGTATTTAGAATTTTAAAACAAAAAAAGAAATTATTTGGAAGATAATTTGTATGATGGAAACAAATCTGTTTTACAAAGACCTAGAATACAAGGGTTGTTATCATTATTATCAAGTGCTGAAAAAAGGCAGGACACTCTAGCAAAAGAAATTTGTCAACAAAAATGATATTTTAAATGGCGAAATTAAAATAAAAATACCATAAACACTGTCGTAAATCTTACAAGACTAAAACTATTATCATAATTTGCAATCAGGCAGTGGCGCCGGTCCTTCAAATTATTGTGAACTTATTATTATTATATATATATATATATATATATATATATATATATATATATATATATATATATATATATATATATATATATATATATATTATATATATATATATATATATATATATATATATTATATATATAATTATTATATTTCTATATGAATAAAAAGATATATATACTAATTTTAATTCTGGGTTTTTCTCATTTTTTAAAAATTAATTTGAAATAAAATTAAAACATTTCTTTGACGTTTCGGTTTATTTCCAATTAAACCATCATCAGAATCTAGAACAATAAGATGTTCTTAATGTCTTTATATAACAATTGGAAACAAAAACAAATAAAAAAAAATTAATTAAAGGAAACAAATATAAAGTTACATACCTTTTGCCTTTCATAAACTTACACTATCTAATAAGATTTAAAAATTCAAAATAAAGATAAAAACCAAACACTTAAAAACTAAAGGATGAAACTATTACGCTTTACATCTTGAATGTTAGTGATGAAAAATAGAGTATATTTTATAAATGTTGGGTCTACCCCTAACTGTACATAATTTTGGGCTTTCCAGCCCTAATAGGTGGTAAAAATTTGCATTTATTATCCTGTAATTAGGTCGTTATAGACGATACTTAGATTACCAGTGTCAGTCCTAAAATTTACAGTATTTTTTGTTTTTTTGATATGAATCATTTCTTTTAGGTTTCTTTTTTTTATAGTTCGTTTCGTAATCTAGAATTTGAAATTTTTGAAATTAAATTATGTAGTTCTTCTATTGCATGATTAGCGAGAGCTGTTGAATTATCTTTATATTTCTTATGCTTGTTTTGTGTTCATTTATTCTATTTTTTTAAATATTGCTTTGTTTGTCCAATATAGGTTTTGGACAATCAAGGCAATCTATTTTATAAATGAGGTTTGTTTGATCTAATTTTGGGATTTCTGGTTTTAGTTTTGGAAGAGGGATTTAGAATTATTTAGGGTTTTTCAGATACATGAATGTTAAATGGATTCAATACTTTTTTTATTTTATGATTTATTTCAGGGTTGTAGGGTAATGAAATATTTCCTTGTCTTTATTACTGTTATTATTTTGATTTCTATTAGGGTATATAAATGATTTATACGTGCTTTTATAATTGGTTCTGTGAAATTTTTTGGATATTTGTTTTTTGTAGGATTTCTTTACTTTTTTAAACTTTTTGGTCTGTGCTTTGTATCAGAGAGTTTTACAGCTCTGTCAACTAATGACTTTACAACACTTTTTTTGTATAAAATTGGGGTATTTGAGGTGAAATTTAGGTATCTACCAGACCAAACAGGTTTGGTGTACCAGTTTGTTTTTATTATGCCATTATTATCATAACCTATTGTAACATCAAGAAAGTTAATTGTATGATTATTTTCGTTTTCATGAGTAAATTGAATTTTTTGATGGAAAGAATTAAATTTGTTAAGTGTATAGTTAATTTTATTTTTCATCACTAACATTCAAGATGTAAAGCGTAATAGTTTCATCCTTTAGTTTTTAAGTGTTTGGTTTTTATCTTTATTTTGAATTTTTAAATCTTATTAGATAGTGTAAGTTTATGAAAGGCAAAAGGTATGTAACTTTATATTTGTTTCCTTTAATTAATTTTTGTTATTTCTTTTGTTTCCAATTGTATTATAAAGACATTAAGAACATCTTATTGTTCTAGATTCTGATGATGGTTTAATTGGAAATAAACCGAAACGTCAAAGAAATGTTTTAATTTTATTTCAAATTAATTTTTAAAAAATTGACCGAAAAACCCAGGAGAATTAAAAATTATTAATTTAATAACACGGTCAGGAAAAAAAAAAAAAAAAACTAAATAAAATATAAATATATATATATATATATATATATATATATATATATATATATATATATATATATATATATATATATATATATATATATTTTTATTCTTGGGACCATTTAACGACACCACACATGTCAAATCTTGAATGCTTTAAATTTTTATATCCTTTTTTTTCGGTCTTGGTGGCTATGATGGACCAAACATTATTATTTTGATGCCAATTAAAAAGAAAATAAAATTTTAAAATGAAAATAATACATTTTTTCAAATGGGTTGATTTGGATTTACCTTGTCATTAAAAAAGCTTAGGGTACAAAGAATAATTTAAAGTTAAAAAAAAATCAACTTTTAATGCATTGACAAGACCTAAATCGAAAACAAAAAAATCAAAGCTGTTCAAATTTGACATATAAGATACCGTCAGAAGCAGAATGTTCGCAGATACCAAAAAACGTAAAAATATTTCTTTTATTTGGAAATCGGAAGTTACCGAACGTCACGTGACTTGTCTAAAAACGTTAAATTTGACATTGTATAATGTTTCAAAGTTTTATTTTTGTATCTTAAAAAATGCAGAAAAAAAGGGAATGAGCCACCCTCCTGGGTCACACGGGTTATATGCAGTTTCTTTTTTAGGTTTTTTTGAACAAATTTCCTTTATTAAAATACTAGAAGTATTCCAGTTTAATGTGTTGTTGTTATCAAATGCGTATTGACAAATATTTAATTTGTGGACTTTTTTATTTTTAATATATGTTCGATGTTCTTTTATGCGTTTGTATAATGGCCTGAAAGTACAAATATTAAATTAATTATCTATTCGTTAAATTTTATTTAATAAGCCAAGAATATATGGTAAAAATACATTTGTAATAGGTCTATTTTAATTTTGTCTTAAATTTGGTTGCTTAAATTTTAGAAAGCATTTGAACTCCTTAGAGCTAAGATTAGATTTTCTTTACTAAATTTGAAAAAAATTGTAATTTTGGCGATTTCCGGGTATTAATAAATTTTATACATTTTTTGTTTTTGGCACTAAAATCCATTTATTAAATGCCCTATATAAGATTTTTAATGACAAAAAAAAAACATTAATAAAACAAAAAAAAATACCGTAATGCCTTACTTGTTTGAATGCTATGTATATAAAAGGCAATACTTAATGGAGGCACTTAAAATGAAATAGCCAAATTCAGAAAAAAAAAGAATTACTGTTACCTCATAATGTTCTTAAAAACAGGGCATTAAAATGCTATAACTTACGTTTACAGTTTTTTTTCATTTAAAATTATATAATACGTGTTAGTGAAAAGACTCCTAGTAACAAAGAAAAAAATTTTAACTTATGATATTCCCTAAATGATTATTTTTTTCTTTTAAATTTAGTAAATAAGCCCTAAACTTAGATTTACATAGTTTTTTCTAGTAGTTTTTTTTATACTGTGGAAAAATGAGGCTAGGAGGTGCTTTAATTTTTGACACTCCATATCATATTTTTTCAATTTTTCCTCAAAACAGCAATCACGTGACAAGTGTTAAAATCCTTTTTGTATATTCGACATGCACTACCAATTTCCGCGAAACTTTATTTAAATATCCTAATAACAAAATAATTCCCATTTGTTTCACACTTTTTGAAATACCCTATATAACAAGACCTGCAACAATAAATAAGTTAAAGTTTAAAATAATACTGCCCGGTGGCATGTTCCGGTGAGTAACTACGTAAAAATGCTATGCGGGTCATAAATTTGACCTGACATGAAATGAGATTCAATTTTATGGAGCCCAGTAGTAATTTGTACAAAAAAAATGTTATTAACGGCCTTTTCTACGTTAAAATACTGCTTTTTGTCCAGATCAGCGAGGTTAAACAATATTGGGTGTGTTCAGTACTTAAATGGGCGGCAACACTACGTTGAATGTGATTTGGATTCGATACCGTCTCTTATTTTGGCAACTAAAAGGGATAAAAAGTTAAATTATACCGGGTGTCCCAGAAGTAATGGGACATAGACAACGGCAGATTCCTTAGGTCGAAAAATGCATTTAACGTAAACTTGCCCTATCCCAAAGTTGATTATAACTAAGATACAGGGTGTCAAACTTTTAATTTTGTTTTCGTTTTTTTGTAATAATTTCTTAACTAAATGACATAGCGGTACAAAATTGGGGAGTTAGTGGTTTTTTGGGGCGAGAAATTCAAATTGGTCCATACCTTTGATGTTGCTGGTAGAGGGCACCAGCTACGGCCTACCCCACTTGTTTTAGATGGCATAACTTTTTTTAAGCTTAATATATTGACCTGTTTATTAAGAAAGAAGTTACTATAATTCCCTCTGCGTCAAAAATGTATACCTTATTTAAATCTCTAGGAGCAACTGTTTTCGAGATAAATGCAATTTTCCTATGGTAAATGGTTTTTTGGCCAATTGTTTTTACACTTTGCAAATTAATAGTTTTAAACACTCTGATCAAACTTCCCCACAGACACAAAACCTAAAAACCCCTTTAACCCCTCAAAATCAGCCTTAAAGGTCACTATGGATTTGGAGAATTTTGAGGGTGATTTTGGAGGGGTTAAATGGGTTTTTGGGTTTTGGGTTTTGCACCTGTGGAGACTTTTGATTAGCGTGTTAAAAACTATTCTTTGCAAAGTTTAAAAACCATTGGCCGAAAACCATTTTCCATGGGAAAATTGCGGGGTCCTTTAAAATGCATTTATATCGAAAACAGTTGCTCCTGGAGACTTAAATGAGGTATACATTTTAGACGCAGAGGGAATTATAGTAACTTCTTATTTAATAAACAGGTCAATATACTAGGCTTAAAACAAGTTATGCCATCTAAAATAAGTGTGGTAGGCTGTAGCTGGCGCCCTCTACCAGCAATATCAAAAGCATGGACGAATTTGAATTTCTTGCCTCAAAGAACTCCAAAATCCCCAATTTTGTACCGCTATGTCATTTAATTAAGAAACTATTACAAAAAAACGAAAACAAAATTTAAAGTTTAATAAACTGTATCCTAGTTATTATCAACTTTGGGACAAGGCAAGTTAATTGCATTATTTTGACCTAAGGAATCTGCTGTTGCTCTGTGTCCCATTACTTCTGGGACACCCTGTACATATATATTATATTTTTGGAAAATTTTGGAGCTATTTTTTCTATGTTATTATTAAAGTTTTTTATGGAGTAGCTAATCACAGTAGACTTACTACTTATATTTAACAAAATGTTAAGATTTAACACACTCAGGTTTTTTCCTAATTACTGGTCAAGAAGTTATTTAAAGAACAGTAACTTATTTAAATACCAATAGAAAAAATATAATACAGTTTATCATACATAAAAGGGATTATAAGTTACTTTAAGGTCCTTAATGCACAGGGAGAATAATAAAATAATAAAATATTTCAAAAAGTTTTGTTTGGAAGTTTTCTTCTTGGTAAAAGTTTTATTATTTGCTATGATCTGTAATAAAAATGACAAGTATATTTAATTAAAAATAAGGTTAAACCTGACACATATGTATTGTTTTGTACTTTATTATTTATGTAGGTACGGATTAGTACACTTACTAAGTATTTTTTAAATTATTTTTGGGCGTATACTATTAAGTTGTAGTTTTAAAAGTAAAAACAATACGTTAACCATAAAACAAGTGCTTTGGTTACTTGAAAAATGTAAAACCTTTAAATATTTGGGTATTTCTGCAATTAAAAAAAAATAGAAATAATATGAGGAAAGAAAAATATAACCTTGGATTTTTTGCATATATTTTCACATTTTAAATGTTCTCAAAATAACTAAGAGAATAGACTAAGAGCCAGTAACGTGTTTTAAGTTAGATATTAAAAAACTCATAAAAATTTACCTACTGAATCTTTAATACCTGTTAAATAATACAATTCTTGCTACCCTCTGCTGCTGGGGTGTACTACCCTTAATTTTTAAAGAGGGGACGAAATAAGCCTAATTTCAGTAAAGGTATCAGTCATAAAATTTTAAAAAGTTTGATCCCTCCTAATTGTTAACAGAAGGCTATAAATGTTTATAAAAAAAGAAGCAGCATTTTGGTTATTTCATTAGTCTTAAAATTTTTACAAAATCAAGAATATATGTACAGAATACATATTATTAAACTCCAAAAAATATTTCCATGACCAACTAGCCAGAGCGAAAAACGTTCCCATGTGAGTGAGAGAAAGACAAGGAAGTTTGAAGGTATATGGAAGCCCAATGCTATGACCTATTTGATCAAAAAATGTCCAGCCCACTATGAAAATAACTGTCAGAGTGGGCTCCGCCGATTCTTTGCAATAACAAAATTCCACGAAATATTTTAATGTGTTGCCTACTTACACACTGATAAATCAGTGTGTAGTTAGGCAACACATTATACTTTTATGAGAACCGGAGCATCGTTTTCTGATGCAACGACGCGGTGCATATGAAACAATATCCGCGCTGTACCATCAACCGTCGTCGTCTCTTCAACCCTCCTTCCAAGCGAATTTCATGTTTCGTTGCGGTTTCGTCATTTTGATGTGATTATATTTTGTAGTGGCAGAAGTTTTTTGAATTGATAAAAATCTTCTTATTTTAGTGATAAGTTTTTATTAAATTGTGACTATAATTTTCTGATTATTGTTTGTTACTTATAATATCGTAATAAAATGCCTGGAAGTTGTATGGTTTTGTCTTGCAAATCCAAGGGTAACAAACTCGGCATTTCTTACATTAGGCAAGTATTTCTTATATTTAAATTAGGTGCTTCTTATAAGATGCAACGTTAGGTAACCGAATAAATAATAATATATTAATTATAAATAATAGAAAATGAAAATTTCATAGAAAATAGCAATTAACTATCTTTTAGATGATAACCACAATGTTTTTGTATTTCTGTGGATCATTAAAAAAAAAATAAGGTTTACATTTAGGTACTTTTATTTCATTTAATAATTTAGTATATTCTTTTAAAGGATCAAAATTATCAATTACTATACAGGTCCCTCCAATTAAATAAAAAAACGCAATTTTAAATTTACTTTTTGCTTTTTCTGTATTTGTTTAAAAAAAATAGATTTTTTGTTTCTCAATCTCTTATGTAAAAAATACTATACTTCTTGTTAAATTTGTTTATGTTACCTGCATAAGGTGACACTATTTTAATGTAATTTTATACAAATTATAAATTTATAAAATATTGTATGACCCTAAAACACAAATAACCAGTTCAAATTATGGCAAGTATTTATTTTTTTTGACCCTTGCCGATTTCAATGATTTTTTGCATACAGAGGAGCTGGTTACAAATCTAAAGTAACTTTTTTTCGACGTTTTATTTTTCAGATATCAATCCTTAAATACGACAATTAGATTAAATTCATTTTCACTATCTTTAAAAGTATCACAAAATTGGTACATAAAATTATCATACAATGTTTGAAAATTATTTTAAAACATCGTGTTTTCATGTATTTTACTAAGATTTTTGGTAAAAGTACAAAACTCCCAAAAATATCGACCATTTAAATAAAAGGCTGTAAAGTGGCCCCATCTATTCTTTCCATATTTAATCAAATAATATAAAATCCAATATTACACAATAATTTTAAATATTCTATAATAGTATCGTTTAATAACCAAAAATGTTGTGCAAAAAATAAAAAAAACAGTGAATGTAGGTAGTGTAAATTTGATATTTGATGATGTCAACTTTATAGATAGTACCAACAAATTATGAAAGTCCGGGCCTGACCTACTATTCATTGCGCGAACTCCGCGGGGCCGATACCCCTATTCCCGCTGCCCTGCACGCCCAGACAATTTTGTTCTACAGTATTGTCCTTCCAAATACCTTCAAACTTCCTTGGAGAAAGACGGTTGAATAGCAATGTTCGGGCGAAAGAAAGAGCGTATATTAGGGACTTTATTGACCGTAAATTTTAAAGTAAGTAAACTACCATGGCTCTTTCTTAGCCTTGTTAAAACGTTATATATATTAAAAAATGTCTTTGTACCTGTACACAGGTATTCTCTACGTCATTGCTTGCCCTCACATGGGAACGTTTTCGCTCTGGAAATAGTTAGTGATGGAATTTTTTCTGGCATTTGATATTATGTATTTTGTAAGTATATTCTTGATTTTGTTAAAATTTCAAGACTTATGAAATAACCAAAACGCTGCTTCTTTTTTTATAAACATTTATAGCGTTCTGTAAACAATTAATAGGGAACAGAATGTCCTGGCGCATTTTTTAAGAGTAAAAAATAGTGTAAAAAGTAACTGTTTAAAATTTTATGACTGTTACCTTTACTAAAATTAGTCTTATTTCATCCCTTTTTAAAAATTAAGGGTAAAACACCCCAACCGCAGAGGGTAGCAAGAAGTCAATTTTATTGTTCAGCAGATATTAAAGATTAAAGTAGGTAAATTTTCTTAACATTTAAAATAACTAACTCAAAATACGTTACTGGCTTTTCCTCTATTATGTCTGTCTGTCGGTCTGACGGTCTGTCAGACTGTCTGTAGGTTGTTTCCATAACTATCAAACGAAATGAGAAATAAAATTTTAAATTTACTATACGTTTTGGGAAGGGTGGGCTGCTTATTATTTCCCGAAAAATTACTTTGGCGCAAGGAAGTAAAAAGGGTAAAAAAAGTTAATATTTTACGTGATATATTGCTTCTTTATTACAACCCAAGCAAGCTATCAGTGTAAATAATTTAGTGTCCGGTTTTATAAGAGTTGCAAAAATGGAGCTAAAAAAAAACGTTTTTGGAATTAAAAAGTAGGTTAGTTGTGGTTAGTTGTGTAGGTTATATAATCTATTTTTTCTTTATATATTTAGTTATAGTCAAAAGGGGAAGATTAATCATCTGTTATTTTAAATTTTATTTTTTCTCTCTTTTTATAGTTTGGACGGTGTTATTCATCTCCATGTCTTAAGTTTTTGTAAAAAAATAAAGTAAGATAAACACAAAGTGTGTAATTTTTTTCATATTTATCAATGTGGTAAAATTTTTTTTTGGAGTGCATTTTGTGTTGAAGAAGGTAGTTTCTGTAAAATAAATTTTCACATTTTTTAAATGAATGTTTATCCAACCTTTATACCAACACTGGATACCGTACGGCTTAGATTTTTAAAAAAATATCTAATAGAGTATAGTTTAAACAAGCGAATAGGTACTCCATATTTTAAAATATTTTAAATTATAAATGAATAAGGCAGCAAAATATTTTATTTTTAGGTGTAATAACCTGTATAGAATATATTTTTTTAATGAATTCTAAAATTCCAGTCAAAATTTATAAAATTGTTTTTAAAATAAGGCGTTTTAAAAAGAAACTTTTTGTTTTCTATTAAAAAGCTGTAAAGTTGGAAAAGCCAGATGGGAAACAGCCAAATCGTTTTGCCTAAGTTAAACTATTTGATTGAGTATTCCGTTACTTTGTGACAGCACATATTAACGCAGATAAAGTCTTTTGGTTTTTAAAGGCAGTGATGGAACACAAAGAAAATTGTTTTATTTATCTACGCTAGGTTAAACTCTTCTGTTTTTATAGCCAAACAATATATAACTAGACAAACATCAGTGGATTTAGAAGTGACAATATTAATTTTAATTATCATTTTACATTTTACTATGAGTGAGTAAGTGAATTACTACGTTAAACTTTTATACATTTTCAGATCCATAACTGAGAAACAACAACTCCACGATGTCATTTTTAAACACACCATGTTTAGAAAATTTTTCGTGTGCAACAGACCATAGCCTTTAAAGGCTTTATTATATTATATATATTTATTATAAAATTGTTGTTGCTTTTATCAAACCTTGTTTATTTAAAAATATTTTTAAAATATGCATCACTAACATATGTATAACACAATCAATAAAGTTTATTAAGCTTACAAAAAAATATTTATGGACTATTTCATTTTAATAGACAATTAGGTTTTTTTTTTAAATACTAACAATGTGTCTTAAAGCCACTTTTATTTTGCAGTATTTTTTTAAAAAAGAACTCATTTTTCAGGTATACGAGTACTACTATCTTTCTTTCTCTAAGAATAATGTATGTTTAAATTTTGAGTTTGTCTGAAAATAAACGGTATTTACAATCCCAAGTATTATAGTTATTAAGGTATCAAGGGTATTATAAGGATAATAACGTTTGAGGTCGATGGTGTTGGCCCTCGGGATATACGTTGACCGAAAGCGTTATTATCCTTAATATCCGTGGTGCCTTTAACGTTTAATGTCCGACTAAATATTCTTTGTATGAGAAAAATTTGAATGAATTTTTACTGTATTAGTTTAAACCAAATCAAGTACTAGCATTTACCTGAAAAAATTTCGAAACGTAATTGTGGTAACCATGGTTGTAAGTTATTTGTCAATAAGACACACATAAAGAAAAATTTTTCGATTGAGGCATAAAATTGTCAAGTAGTGGAAAATACCCTCTCCCCAAGATATTTTAGTGAAAGCTGCTAAAGCTGAGCGGCGCTTTGCCAGAAAACTAGGCAGATTTAGGAAAGAATATTTCCATTTTGAGGCCTAGCTGACGGAACTCTGCGTGACCGTGGACGAAACCGTTTTGATGGCTTATTTTCAAGATTTGTCAGAGTCATATTCTCCAAATTTCCTTTGACAAAGTTTTCAATGTTACGTAAAAATTATAGTTCATAAGAAGATAAGATGAAATGTTGATTTTTTCTGTCAACAGTTCCTAAAGAATTTGGGAAATTATCAGCCTAAAAAGTAAAAAGGTTCTGACTCGCGAACAAGTTATAACTTTTTTGAAAGAAGCGCCGACTGAAAAATATTTGGCAGAAAAAGTTGCATTAGTGATTGTGTATTCGGAGCTTGTAGAAGAGACGAGCTTGTGAAAATAAAGTTTTCCGATGCGTGATATGGGTCAGCATATATTTATTGACATTCCACAAAGTAAAATGGGCAAGTAGGAGCTTTTTTTGGGTTTTTGATGACAGTGAAATGTGCAACAAATTATTGGTTTTGTCTTTTGGCCTAAAAGTTAGGTGACTTTTAGGTCGCAAAGGCACATGGTTTTTTTGTGCTATCGGGATGAAAGATGTTCTGTGCAGCCTATAGGTAAAAATACGGTAATTATTGCAAAATACGGTTTTCTCCTATTTTTGGATTATAAAAAAATTTTTTTATAGTCGTATTCTAGTGTCCTTAGGGATTGCAAAAAATATACGAGAAGAGGAATTTTTGTGTTTTAAAATTTTTTACTTTAATTTGAAAAATTTAAAAATTTCCATTGATTTCTCCATATAATGCAAACTCCCTTTTATAACAAGAATAGTTTAGTGCAGTGTTGCTAAATCGGGGTCCTTTCAAAACGTCCCTTTTAGTTTTGAAATATTTGGGGAAAAAAAAAACGCTTAACAACCAGATTTAACCATGACCGATTTAAAAATTCAAGAGCCCTTAGTCGGTCATGGTTAGTTTTGTATTTCGTTACCCCTTTTATTTTTTCCAATTATATTTCAGACTGAACAGGAATATCAAAATCGAAAATTATTAAGTCCGGCAAACTCTTATATTATTTTGAATTTGACAAATTTAATGTAGAAAGAATTTTTACAGATATTTAGATTTATTTCTAACCTATTTTTTTAAATTTAAATTAAAAGTTGTTTTTCCCGATTTTCTGCGTATTTTTTCAATAGATTTCTGTTTCTGTGTGTCATGTTTTAGTAAAAATTATCAATTTATAGTTTTTACCCGCCCAGCACTTCAATTCACTCCAAGATCCTGTAAGTTTATTTGGTTAAAAACAAAAATTAAACACAATTTCCTTCTCGGTAGAAAATTTTTCCCCCAAATAAAATTAATTTTATTAAAAATTTTAAAAAAAATAAAAATAAAACAGAAAACCATATAATTTTACCAAAAAATACTTTAAATTTTTTTAAAAATTGTACCCAAAATTTTGGGTTTACAATGTGCTAATAAACAGGTTCATTGTTTAAAAGAGTACTGCGGCAACAATTCATTCTGATGGGGGGTAGTTCCGACTTAATGAGGTGAGGAGGCTGGAAGAGTTCTTCGTAGCACGACGGTAGTAGATGATATGAAAGCTCCAAACTGGCTAATGCTTCCTTGTAGTTGGGAAAAGTATTACTTCAAGTAACACAGCAACTGCGGTGGGGTATGGAAATGTGGAATTTTCCGGTCAGTTTGAAAATTGTACGTTTTAGTTTACAAAATATTTTTTATTATGATGAGTATATTGTGTTAGTATGTTTGTATTTTCGCAATAAATGCTTAAATAAATATAATTTATTGTTTATTTATTGGTAAATTTGTAGGCCCTAGGGCGTTATTTTTTTTTAAAAACCCCTAGGGTAATATTTCGTATTGAACTGACTTTGACATAATATTAATATTTGTCAAATAATATACCAGTCGGACTTTAAAATAATTAAAAGTATATTATTAAAATATGTAACAGGTGACATACGTCAAAAGTGGTTTGACGTATAGCCATATGTATTTTATTTTTATAATGTTTTTAATTATTATATAGTTCTATTACAAAAATGTTTTAAAATAAATATTTTTGAAGATTTCAAAATAGCCTCTATAAAAGTTATTTTGTTGTAACTTGAACCATGTCACTTAATGTTATTTTATTAAATTATAATTAAATTTGGAATACCCATATTTATGCAAAATTTATGTTAAATTTAAAATTCGAAATACCGTAAATGAAAAAGTTATTGAGAAATAAATTAAACTTTATGTAATATGGGATATACAGAAGCAAGTTTTTAACCAACTTATTATTCAGTTGTATAATATGATTAAAAAAAGTTTTAATTTTTTAGAAAGGTATTTACAAAACAAATTAAGCTTTCAATTAAATTTTTAATTAAAAAGTTTCTTACTGCTAAAGAGTTATTTTAGTAAACAGTGTATTTGAATAATTTCCGTTTAAAGTAGAATCTTGGGTATTTTTAGATCTAACATTTAAAAAAAAATAGTTTTACTTTTAATGTCATTTCCTAAAAACCCTTAATTAGCATTTTTTGCAGTTTTAAAATTATATATTTTTGTTAGTTAAATTTAAAAAAAACAACCCTAAAATACTTTACTAGCCAATATACAGCAAAAATTGCAATTTTGTTTTTTTTTTAATTTAATGATCAAATACATTTATACATTGCATAATATATCTAATTCTGCTAATGGTTTTTATCTTCTAATAGTCTAAAATTATTTTTTAGCGCCATTTTAACATGATATTTTTTAAAACCCAATTATTTTCTGTAATACCCACAACCAATGTAAATAGTTTATAAAATAATAATGGCAAATAGAAGATACTTGTCAATATCTTTATTTATTAAAATAATTATTTGATATAAAATAGTCTCAAGTAAATTATTTTTGCAACATAGTGTTATGAAGATTGTCAAGCCTCATACCGCTACGTCATAAGACAATTTAGCAAAAAATGTATGGAAATCTTAATAATTGTGATGGAAATGTGCAATGTAATAAAAAAGTTCGGCACTGGTTCCAAACTTGTTTGGTTTTAAACCTTTAAGAAGAAATATGACCATAACAATTCTGCCACAGTTTTAGTTCTCCAATTTGTTAGAATAACCCATTTAATATCCCAGTAAGAAATAAGAAACTTCTTTAAAAACCTAAAACATCATAAAAGATGAATGTAATATAAGGCAGGTGATTTTATAATTAAGATTTTAATTTTTTAACTTTATACAAATAATTTAATTAAATAAATACATTGACAAGCATGCCCCAATTATTTTGAATTTTTATACTTCCTGTACTCCTATAAAAAACCAAATTGTTGATATCGTGAAACTTATTTATTTTTAAGCCTTTATCAATACGGTCTTCTTTTCCTATCTTTTACTTTCTACTTTATTTGTCCTCTCGTTAAACCTATTCATACTGTAGGTACATATGTATATCTCGATCTTTTATAAGTTTTCAGTAAAATTGCTATAAAAATTTTAAGTTTAAACTAAAAAAAAGGAATATCTAAACTATATATATATATATATATATATATATATAGTATATATATATATATATATATAGATATATTATATATATATATATATATATATATATATATATATATATATATATATATATATATATATATATATATATATATATATATATATATATATATATATATATATATATATATATATATATATATATATATATATATATATATATTATATTTATATATATATATGATATATAATATTTCTAATTATTAGAAACCTATCTTATCCAGTGTGGCCTAAATTGGGTATACATGTATGGGTATCTTGGAAACTATAAGAGATAGAAAGTTGGTTAAATGGGAAAAGTGGTCGGGTCTTAAATTGCCAATCAAATGCCACTGGGAGAACAATTTTATCTTTTTTTTTGGTTTTGAGATATTTCAAAAAAATAAAAAAGTTGCATTTTCGAAAAAGTGCTGTATTTTTTTTTATTTCAAAATATTTTAAAATCTGTAAAAACATTATTAAGGCAACTTTTTAAGGGCAACGCATCCCTGCATTCAGTTTTTAATTTCGACGTTTCGGTTCTGAGATACATCCTCAATTCCTTTTTTTCTTATCGCGGCCATTTTGTTTTTTCGCTTAATTAAAAAGAACATTTATTTTTCCTTTAAAACATTACATAGCACTCCATAAAAATATTTTATTTTTATGTCAAAATACGACAAAGTTTATTTTTGGCTAAGTTGGCCATGACTACGGAGGCCATTTGACGGCAAAAACAATTGCCTAATGCTTCAGCGTCATTTTACTGACAACCCTGCAAAATATTAATATAAACATTTAATTTCACTTTTTATTTTGTCTGTATTTAGAAGTTTTTGTTGTGGTTAACTTTTGATTTCCAAAAATGGCTATGCGATATACCAGTGAAGAAAAATTTTACATATTAGAATTTTATATTAAATGTAATAGGAATACAAATCTTGCCACCGCCAGTTATTTGGAACTGTATCCTGAGAGACAACAGCCAGGGTAAGCCACTAGGCTTGTTAGAACCTTAAAACTTATGAACCCAGAATTCACCCCTCGATCTTGGTTTGGTTGAGGAATGCACTATAGAAAATTAGAAGATCGGATATCTAAACACCTTTCCAAGGTAATAACTGTTTTTAAAATGGCAATGTATAAAGGGCATGGCTAGGCCAATCCGATTTACCAAATTTTCGATACAGGGGTTTAAGGGCCATCACGAATATTTTGGAAACGTTTCGTTTTGAGATATGCACATAAACTTAAACCAAACTAACCTCATTTACTTATCCCTGACACAACTGATTTTCACACTAAAGTGCACACGAAAACACCTTTTAAAATTTTTTTTGTTAGTTTTCTTAAATTGAACTTTTCAGCGGCCTGTTGCAATCCTATTGTACATGGTAGAGGCGTTTGAAAGTAAATTTTTGGAATTAAATAAAAAATTGGTGTAAAATAAATATAAAAACAAGTTTTTAAAAGGTGTTTATAACCTATTGTGTTCCAATTTAGTGGAAAAAATAAAGAATTCTGTACAAAAAAAAGGAGGATTAGTTTAAATAAGGTTAGTTTGATTTTCAAGTTTGATGATGGATATCTCGAAAACGAAACGTTTCCGCCAAAAAACTTCAGATTCAGATTCGTGTTCAGCGCTCCAAAATACCCCCGTATACCAAATTTGGTCAAAATCGGAGTTGCGGCACTTTCTAGACAATTACCGTCATTTTGAATAGTTTAACTTATTATTACAGTTAAAAATAGTTTTTTGTGTTATTTAGAAATTATGTTAGTAGTAGTAAGTATAAAAAAGTTAGTAGTTGTAAGCATAGATAGAACAATAGTTAGGATGTTAATAGTATTATTTGTTTGTACGCCAAATGGCCTACGTAGTCATGACCAACTCAGCAAAAATTTAACTTTGTCGTTAATTGACATAAACATAAAATATTTTTATAAAGTGTTACGTATTATTTTAAAGAAAAAAATCTCAATTAAGCGGAAAAACGGCAGCCATAAGAAAAAAATAAGTTGATGATGGTATCTCATAACCGAAACGTCGAAATTAAAAACTGAATGCAGGGATGTGTTGTCCTTAAAATGTTGCCCCAAAAATGTGTTTACAGATTTTAAAAATATTTTAAAGAAAAAAAATACAGCACTTTTTTAAAATAAACTTTCTGATTTTTTCAAAATATTTCAAAACCAAAAAAAGATAAAATCGTTTTTTAAGCGGCATTAAATTGGCAATTAAATATCCTACAACTTTCCCAATTTAACCAATTTTCTGTCTCTTATAGTTTCCAAGATAGCCATACATGTATACCCAATTTGAGCCACACTGTATTTTACAAAAAACTATATAATTTAAATTGGTAATGAAAACTTAATTTAAATTGATTAACATTTTATCATAAATATAGGTAACTGCAAATTTTTTTCTTAATTAAAGTTGTTTTTTTAAATTAAAGAAGATATTCTTTTTTCCATAATTGTCGTGTTAGGGCTGTAGCTTAGTTATTTCTTGTGGGTAGCGAGAAGATAATTTAAATTTTTAAAATAACTTTAGTAAGATATATATTAAACAACTGTTTAAAATATATTGTAAGCAATATATTATATGGGTTAGTTGTGGTTAGTTGTATATATTAGGTATTTACATAAGAGTGAATATAAAACAACGGTAAAATCTAGAACCTAATTGATAGTCAATGGGTTATTAATACTTAAAAGATTTCTTTTTAAAATAAAAGTAGTAATTAGAAGATGAGTAAAAGGTTCTGGCCATTTTTATCCTTTAACTGAACTGTTAAAGTTAAAAAAACACATACAATAATAAACTAGACAAAATCACAGTGGATTTAGAAGCAACAATATTAATTTCAAATACCATTGTAGATTTTACTATGACTGATTTAGTAAATTACATTATTAATATTTTTTACATTTTCAGATCTTAAACTGATAAACTTCTTGCTAGCAGTAAATTTGATTGAAATTATGTTTCCACTTATTAAAGTTGTTTGAAAGCCGCTACAAACAGCTACTTATTGAGCATTTATTTTTGATCAAGACATCATACATGGGATGACGTTTCAAGCTTATTTAGAAAAATTGTTTCTTCTTATTTTAACCAATTATGTTTATTTGTTCCTATTCATATTTTACCTACTTCTAGTTTTTTTATCCTGCAATACATTTAGGTTTTACTACTATTAGGCAGCCTTTATATATTAAATAAAATCTCTGTTTTATATGTTTAATTAAAGTTTTAATCCGCATCCAACAGCATAGACCATATTATCCATAAAAAAATTAAAAACTAGTTGGAAAGAGTGAAATAAATTTTACAGTAACTATTGGTATTAAATTTTAGGTGACAAGTGAAGTTAGATTAAAATAAATTTTATTGTTCTTGCTTTATTATTGAGAAATGTTTTTTTTATATTTAGTACAGCCCACGACTTGTATGAAGTCTAAGTTCTAGAGATGTGGGTTGCGTGTTTTTAGCCAGTTTCGTCGACGACGTCGTTAGTAGGATACTACGACAACAATCCTACGGCTCTTTTTAAATAATATTAGGTAAAGGTTTTTTTCTTTACATAAGAATGCCAGTTTAAATGATTCAGCCAGTGTTTTCCCAATTTTGTTGCTTACGAAATCATTAAAAATAATTAAAAAGATTTCTAGTGCCACAAAATATTTTGGTGAAGTGTCAATTTGCTTTTTAATATTATAAATATATAAATGATGCGATATTACTCTTCTTAAAGAACCTCTATAAGGTTCCTGATGAGTGTGCTGTAGCTGCAGCAGTATTTTGTGATATCTCTAAAGCGTTTAATTACGTTAACCAGAAACTTATGCTTTCTCTTGAACGGTAGGATATTAAAGCGATAAATGAACCCTTTTTGATTTACATTATAGCCTATAAGAGTCCAATACTCGTATTAAAATCCAAGGCAGGTTTGCTAATGATGGTACTATTTTGTGTGGTGATAAAACTTTTAAATAACTTAAAATGACTGATTTAATTAGTGGTAAGGATTTTTGTAATGAAAATCTTTTATATTTTTATACAAATAAAACCAGTGTTCCATTGAATTATCTTTCAATAATTTGATATTAGGAAATTATGTTGGGCAAAATCGGGCAGTTGAAAAATTCTTGGATATATCGATAAATGACAAACTTAATTTAACGAACATAACCTTAACTTAAGCAAAAAGTTAGCTTCGGAATGTTTTGCGGTAACAATTGTCTCAAGGGAGGTGGTAAGCCGAATGAGTTAAAATGTTTTTTTCTTTCTAATTAAGAGCCTCCTAAGATGCGGTATTGCCACCTAGGGTTTTGTAGTGGGTTCAATTCTTTTATTGTAAAAAAGCCTTACGGAACTACGTTAAGAAATTATTTTTAATAGGAAAACTGTTGTTATTTTTTACAAAAATATAAAAATCATGTAAATACAACTGTCATATTGGACGCAATAGAAATACTGTACCACTTCCTATACCTAATTTAGTTTTTACCCAAAATTCAATTATATTTTAGAGTATAAATATACATAATCTCATTTGTTATTGAGACATATTATTGTTAATAGCTCTGTTAAAAGAGCCATAAAAAACTTCTAATAACAAAACCCTATTATCGTATACAAGAGTTTTGTGATGATGGATTTTAGTCCCAGTTATTATAAATAACACAGGTCCACAAAAAAGTGATGTATGCTGGATGTCAGACTAAGATTTTCTGGTGTATTTTTTTCCGCTGAACACAAATCTGAAAGTCAAATTGGGGGTCAAACAGCAAAAAATCGAGAAAAGGTGTGATTTTAGATATAACCGATTTTTTTTTTAAATTTAAAACTTTAATATCGCAAAAACTATGAAAGATACGCGAAACTTAACACAAAAAATACACAAACTATGTACACAGTTATTCATTTTAAAGTAAACAAGGCTTAATTTTTAAACTTTTCTGTACTTTAATAAAAAACGAATATAGCCATTTCATGTATTTTTTTCCGTAGAATTCAATAATCTAATCAAAAAATATTTGAAACCAAAACAAAAGAGTGACGTATTTTTTAAATGGAATACCCCGTATATTTTTATATCAATAGATAGATATTTTCACGAGCAATTCGGTGATATAGGGGTTGCTGGGTTTATTTCCTGCGGTTCTGCTGCAATTGCCTAAAAACTGCATTATACTATAAGGATAGTTTCACCTGAAAAAACCTGGCTCCACAGGTCACAGGTCACAGGTGCTTACTTGTAAAAGTCAAGAATTTTTAAAACATGTTTATTACTTTTTGAAGTAGTTTTATAATGAGGTTTTCATCAAAAGAACGGCTTTAAATTATATTATATAAACTAACAACAAAATTACAATAAACGGAAAAAATTAAAATACAATACGAGGTAAATATGGTGGTAATAAGAACACTTATAACAAAAAATTATAATATTACTAATAATTTAAATGTTCTACATGACCCCCGTTATTTTCGAAACATAATCTATAACCCCACTTCTTAGCCCTTCTAAGTTTGCCGATATTATTTGAGGTTCTTGGTTAAGACGATTAATTTCATTTACAATTTTTTATCATTTTTTCCGTGTTTGTGTTCCCATTTTGGTAAACGATATTCTTTAAGTCACTCCATAGAAAAGTGTCCAAAATTGTAATATCTGGACTATTAGATGGCCATCTCATAGTGCGATAACGTCCAATCCAGTGATTGTATCGGCGATTGAGATACTGCACAACTTGACGAACAGCATGGGGCAGCGCTCCGTCTTGTTGCCAAATTATCTTGGGATACGTTTCGAGTGGCAATTCTTTTAAAATGTCCTCAATATCGTTTTCAAGAAGATTGAGATATCTTTTCCAGTTAAGGATCCCTCATAGGATATTGGCCTGATAATTCTATTGTTAAGCAACCACACCAGACATGAAGAGAAGACCTCCTTGGTAGGTATTTAATCTCTTGAAATTTCCTGGGATTTTGTCTTGCCCAGCTGTGCGTATTGCGTCGGTTAAACATTCCCGATGTAGGATCGGAAAAAAATACACAAAATGGCTATATTCGTTTTTTAAAAAAGTACAGGGAAGTTCAAAAATAAAGCCCTGTTTACTTTAAAATGAATAACCCTGTACTTTTACAAGACCTTTTATTTAAGTTATATACCCTTTTGGCTAAATGCAATATTTTTAGAGTTATAATAAAAAAACCGAATTTTCAGAATTTCTTCAAAATATCCCTGGAAAAAATTTGAAAATTAATATATTTTTATTTTTAGTTTTTTTTTGCAAATTTTAAGTAATTTGGGATTAAGATAAATACAATAAATAATTTATAATGAAAAAACTCAAAAAATTACATTAATAAAAAGAATCTATTTCGGACTGAAATTTTTTGTCAAAATAACATTTTCATGTATATCTCCTTTAATATTTATCTTATCAAAAATGTTTATATTACTTTTTATATAGACAATTCAAAAAGCTCCATTTTTGTTTTTTTTAATTTTTTGTATCTCTTTTAGTTTATATAGTCGTAGTTCAAACATTCCGAGGTAGCAGGTTTCTGTCGGTAAATTTACCGTATCAGTTTTTCGGTTTTTCTTGATTTTTTTCTGTTTGACCCCAATTTTGACTTCAGATTCGTGTTCATCGAAAACAAATTCCGCTAGATCAAGAATCTAAGTCCGACACCCAGCACACACCATTTTTTTTGTGGCCCTGTGTGATATTTGTCTTTTATCCCTGTTTATTTTTTATTCACTTTTAATTTATTGTCATATTATGCATGATTTTATCTTTTATATTAAATACTTTAAAATTTTATTGTATGATTTTTACACAGATGTTTGTTTTCAATATTATACTTTAAAGACAAATACTTTTATGCTTTTTTAAGTTATTTACATTTTTTTAAAACAATAAAGCGTATTTTGACTTTGACCTGAAAATAAAGCTGTATATTTAATTCTAACTCATATTCCCTTCTATTTTTCCTAGACACAACTGCATATACGTATGTCGCAGCATATTTTCGTAAATGATTCGGAAATAAATCAAAGTGGTACATTGCTTTATGTAGTGGACGCAATGCGACGTGACAGCACGATATGTAGGGTCAGATCACGTAGCATACACTAATAAAAACGCGAAACCCCGCACTTTGGTTCCAAATGAGTTTTAAAATGGGTATTTAATGTTGATTTACTAATATATTTAGCAAGTAAAATATGTTTATTAATTGTCTTAGAGTAAATAAAGAAATGTACAGGGTGTAGCAGGTTTGACGCTCGTAACTAGGATCATGCAAACAATAAGGCAAAGTGTTCGCTTTAAAATTCGATAAAAACTATTACAGTAACAATATATAGAATCTTAGCAAAGAATGGACATTATATACACAAAACAATACTTTATCATTTTAAATGCCAGGCTTTTGAAAAGCAGTAATCGCATCAACACCAAAACGCCGGTAAATCAAGCGTAGGCGATTTGCAACACAGGAAAAACATTTGTCTAATATTCCACATTCCAAGTCTTCTTCGGAACAAATTAGAAAAATCGAAAAGAACTATAAATTGTTACTGTATTAGGATCCAGTCAAGCCTTCAAAAGCCGAAAAATGTATTTTTGAAATTACATTTAATAATTATAATATGCACATTGACCCCGACGAGAGTACACCAATTGGCATAAAAACGTGCTAAAAATATTTCCCACTAAACTAGCTCAAGATTTAAAACTTACGCAACAAAAAGTCTCTTTCTACAAATAAACACCGAAGCATGTATTAACAAATAAAAATTACCTACTATATTGGGTTAGAGACGTTTAAATTAATGGACCCGTCAACATGCCCTCAAGCATTATAAATCTTATATTGTGTTCTTCTTCTTCTTCAAGTGCCTTCTCCATTCAATGAAGATCGGTAACAATTCTGGCAAATTCGTCTCTGTCTTGGGCTCTTCTTAACAGGGAGTTTGAATCTAAGCCTGTCCAATCCCTTATGTTTTTCAGCCAAGAGCACTGCCTACGGCCAGGACCACGTTTTCCTTCAATTTTGCCCTCCATAATCAGTTGCACGAATCTGTACTTGTCCTGCCTCATGAGATGACCGAGGTACGCTATCTTTCGCTTTTTTATGGTCTCAAGAATTGTTCGGTCCCTGTTCATTCTATGTAAGACCTCTTGATTAGTGATATGGTCGGTCCATGGAATGCGCAGCATTCTACGATATACCCACATCTCAAATGCTTCCAGCTTGTTAATACTGCTGACTTTTAGCGTCCAGGCCTCGACTCCATACAGTAACGTGGAATACACATAACATTTAACAAAATTGAATCTTATGTTTAAATTAAGTGATCTGTCGGTTAACAGGTTCCGCATTTTAATAAAACTGGCTCTAGCTTGTTCTATGCGGGATCTAATTTCTATCTCAGGATTCAGATCCTCGCTGATCCAACTTCCTAGGTATTTAAATTTTGTAACCTGTTCTATTGGTGTGCCGTATATATTTATGCTGAAGTTGTTATTCGGATTGCGACTTATTTGCATGATTTTTGTTTTTGCGATATTAATCCTCAGTCCCATTGCATCACCGGAAGTCGATATGCTGTCGATTAGGCGTTGCAGCCCTTCCGGACTGTCTGCGATTATCACTGTGTCGTCGGCATATCGTAAATTGTTTATGAGCTTCCCATTGACTTTCAGACCGTCTTCTGTCTCGTCCAAAGCGTTTTGGAAGATAACTTCTGAATACATATTAAAGAGCCTGGGACTAAGTACACACCCTTGTCTGACTCCACAACCTATGGGTACGGTACTTGTTTCGGTGTTTTCCAGTTTGACAGAGGCCACTTGCTGTTCATAAAGATTCTGAACGATTTTCAGATCTTGGGCATCGACACCTTTTCTTTCCAGCAGTTCTAATAGTGTGGTGTGATTAACACAGTCAAAAGCTTTAGTATAGTCTATGAAGCATAGATATACTCTCTTCTGTTGATCTCTGCACTTTTGCAATAGGACAGACAGTGCGAATAAGGCCTCCCTGGTACCCAGTCCCTCACGGAAACCCATTTGTAATTCGCTTACATCTTGTTCGCATTTCCTACGTATGCGCCTATGAATAATTTTTAGGAACACCTTTAACACCTGGCTCATTAAGCTGATCAATCGGAACTCTGCGCACTTGTGTGTAACTAAACAAAATCAAAAATAAATTTTCTTAACAGACATCCCTGTCCTAGCACCTGCAAACATACATAAAAAAATAATATAAATAGAAAACGTAGACGAATACTTACCTCTATCCGAAGACCTGAAAGAGACTTGGCAGGCATAAATATAATGTAACTTAAGTATGGAATTTAAATTAAAAAAAATGTGCTACGGTCGAATAAAAGCGGGGTAAACTATTAAAAAGCACAGTATCCAGGGAGGTGAACAATTCTTAGTAAAAATCCTCCTATATGGGCGAATCATATAAGTTTATGAGCGTCGAAGAGAATAATAAGTTCTCCCTTCAGCTTGTCAAGTAGTGATGCGTAGTATGCTCCTGTAATGATTTTTCCTTTTTGAACCCAATCGTTTAAAATAACTCCATGACTATCCCAAAAAACAGTCGTTATTACTTTCCCAACCAAAAAAAACAGTTTTTGCTTTTTTTCGAGAGGCTCCTCCTTTGCAGTCCACTGTTTGAACTGTATTTTTGTTTTAAGCATATAATGGTGTATTCCAGTTTTATCTACAGTAATTAATCGGCGCCAAAACTTGGATTTATTGCGCCTAAACTGCGCTAACAAAGCGTTGGAAATGTTCATTCGAACACGTTTTTGGTCTAACGTGGGCAAACGCGGCACCCAACGCGCGGACAGCTTTCTCATGCCTAAATATTCATTTAATCTGTAACAAACACGTTTTTTAGACATAACCTCTGCTATCTCTCTTATTTTAATTCGGCGATCGTGTTACACCATTTGGTGAACTTTGGCAAACGTTTATCGTCTCCCAAGCTCTTACGGCCACGTTGAATTCTGCTGCCCAAAATTTCACTCTGGTAAATGATGGTGCAGAGTCTTCACATACAGAATCCAACTCATTTTTTATTTGCGTAGGCGTATTGCCAAATATTTACACACATATACATATACACATATACAAATATTTAATGACAGCCCGATACTCGATTTTGTCCATTTTCACAAAAAAAATAACATCAACTCACTTAAACGACTGTTACATAACAACTGCTCGTCCAAAATGGCTGAAACTTTGGTAAGTAACTGTCAACGGATAAACAACAAATTTCACTAGCTTTTATTTACAAGTGCTGCAATCTTAACGTTGAGATCGGAAACTTTTTAGACCATTCTCGTATATTTAACATGGGAAGTCGTGAAAGACGTACGGCTGAGTGATGATCGCGTTGTTAAATTTAGCAATGGACTTAGCAATTGTTAAAAGTTAACAACGGTTTAGAATGTTTAACAAAATGTCAGATTTTGACAGGTTGCCTGCTAAAATCATTGAATAACACTGACATGACAGAAGCATACTACGCATCACTACTTGACAAGCTGAAGGGAGAACTTATTCTCTTCGACGCTCATAAACTTATATGATTCGCCTATATAGGAGGTTTTTTACTAAGAATTGTTCACCTCCCTGGATACTGTGCTTTTTAATAGCTTACCCCGCTTTTATTCGACTGTAGCACATTTTTTAATTTAAATTTCATACTTACGTTACATTATATTTAATGCCTGCCAAGTCTCTTTCAGGTCTTCAGATAGAGGTAAGTGTTCGTCTACGTTTTCTATTTATTTTATTTGTTTTTTATGTATGTTTGCAGGTGCTAGGACAGGGATGTCTGTTAAGAAAATTTCTTTTTTGATTTTGTTTAGTTACACAATATAAGGTTTATAATGCTTGACGAGCATGTTGACGGGTCCATTAATTTGAACGACTCTAACCCAATATAGTAGGTAATTTTTAATTTTTAATACATGCTTCGGTGTTTATTTGTAGAAAGATACTTTTTGTTGGGTAACTTTTAACTCTTGAGCTAGTTTAGTGGGAAATATTTTTAGCACGTTTTTATGCCATTTGGTGTACTCTCGTCGGGGTCAGTGTGCATATTATAATTATTAAATGTAATTTCAAAAATACATTTCTTGGCTTTTGAAGGATTGACTGGATCCTAATACAGTAACAATTTATAGTTCTTTACGACTTTTCTTATTTGCTTCGAGGAAGGCTTGGAATGTGGAATATTAGACAAATGTTCTTCCTGTGTTGCAAATCACCTACGCTTGATTTACCGGAGTTTTGATGTGGATGCGATTACTGCTTTTCTAAAGCCTGGCATTTAAAATAATAGAGTATTGTTTTACTCGGCCGTAAACTAATTAAACAAATACGCCTATACTTTTCGGCTATGATTGATTTAAGCAAAAGAGGTCTGGAATAGTCCTACCAGTTTAAACTTCCTAAGACTACTTTCTCCCCGCACACTTCTTTAAAATCATATCTCCTATGATTACTTTTAATTTTTTTTTCTGTTTTTAGATTGCACTTTAGAAATTGATGTATATATTTCACATCCGCACAAATAGTGTCAAAACTAAAAAAAAAAAAATGTTTCTATTGCATCGTTAGTTTCACAACACCACAAAATTCCATCTCAAAAGATTTTATATCTATATTGCCTAGGTGAAACTAGTGTCATTATTATACCGTTACCTGAAATCAATAACGTACCAAACATATACAGTGTCACATGTCGGTTGTGCAAAGTGGTTGTCTATCAAAATATTTTATAAAATGTCGCTTCTCGCCTATTTTTTTATTTTAATTTGTATTTAAAAATAAAAACTGGAGGTCCAAAAACTATATTTCTATTTTACGGTAAGTATTTACCCAATAAATACATATAATATACTTGTTTTTTAGTGCTTAATTGTACAGTGGTTTTAATATAAAAATTCCAAATACTATATAAAAAAATCGTAAAAGTTAATAAGAGTTAAAATTTATTTAAGGACAAGTAACTTATAGTCTATTTTACTTTAATTTTATTTTTCTTGTGAGGTTTTTGCGGGGAAACAAGAAAAAGGGGGTTAAGAAAAAAATTGGACATAAAGTCGTACATTTTTTAAAAAGTTTTTGGGGGTCAAGAAATTTAAAAATCATATGTTTTAATAAATTCGGTTTATTTAAAATATAAAGGGCGTTATTATTTGTGATAATCGTTTCGGATAAAGATTAAACTTCTTTATCATTTTTATATAAAAAAAAGTGAATAGGGTAAGGAGATTTTTTTTGTTTTTCAGATTTATGTTTTTAATTTAATATAATTCAAAAAATTATGTACACTTTTGACTAGAAAAAGACCTTTTTTATTATTTTTTAAAGTAAATTATTGAATAATAAGATGGCAGAAAAAACTTTATAAAATAAAATTTAATAAGAAATTTATAACCGGAGTAAAAATATTTAGGTCAGAAATATTAATACAGAGTTTGGTTTACATGTAAAAAAACATTTTTTTTTAAATGATATAATAAAAAAAAGTATGTAGAAAAAAACTTGTTTAACTGAATAATGTTTTTATCATCCCATGACAGAAGCCTAAAAAATGGGAAATAAAAATATATTATTATCCATGAATTATATAGCCTTTACAATGTCTTCAAGAAATATATTACTATTTTAATAAAATTTAAGAAACTTTAAAAAAATTAAAATATGGCAACTTAACTGATCCAGCTTTAATTCATTGCTATATTATCGTTGGTTTGTTTTAAAAAAAATAACACACCATCAGCAAAAACAGTTTTTTTTTATATTAAATACCTAAAATTTAAAAGAAATTATTTAAAAATTTTAGGCATACTTTTGTTGGGCACTGTATGACTAGAAATTTTATTTTTTTGTCAATATTCATAAACCTGGTAATAGTGTTTTCGCAAACATTGAATTTACAATGTTTATATCATTGATAAAATATTTTTTTTAATATAGTTTGACCTTTTAAAACCCCCTTATTTACAACCCTATCTCTAGAATTCCGCAGCACATTTTCGAAAGACAAAATGAGTCAATCAAAATTCCACGCAGCATTCGGTTGCCCTGATGACATTTTACTTCCCGAATCACGTTATCCACCGAGGATTCCAAATAATGAAGAAAGAATATAGTGTTTTACTTTAAATGAATGTTGATTTTTCTTTATGTTTATTGTCTATAAATGTTTTCTATGTTGTTACTGGACATATAACAGAAACTCTGTTAATTTATATTATTAGAAATTAAATGGTAACTTATATTTCAGAAATCTTTTAAATTGAAAACGCCCTTTTATAAAAATTAAATTGGCAGTTATTTTACAATTATAATTATTGCATAATAAAAATAACAAATACGGCAGAGTATTTTTGTTTAAAATGATTAGAATATTTCCAGTATCATATTTAAAACTAGTTTTTAATAAATACAAATTTTATATTTATCGTTTATAGCTGCAAAACCATGATGTTTTGAAAAAAAGTAAACTATGAAACATAAAAAGTTTTATATGGTAGCAACATAAAATTATTTTTGAATATACAGGGTGTCCCATAAAAGTGTAACGTATGAAAGTTAAATTATTTTAAATGGAATACCCTAAATTTTATGGCTCCTTCTGATTCAACATTAAAAATAGCCCGAGTTTATACTAGTACTATATGTCTAAATTTATTAGTTTTTGAGATATTTTTTTTTTTTTTTTTTGATGAAATGCAGAGGTGCAACTAAGTAATTCTTATTTCATAACTATTAACTCTACAAAATTTGGTGCAACTATAAGGACAGAATGCCATATCATACGTATAACACATTAAATATTATATGGAATGTTTAAAAAACAGTTTCACGTTTTTAAACATTTAAATAACGATAAGTTTGTTATTATAAATGAAACACGCTGTATTTTTTTACACCGTATGACAGAAAATCTGTTGTGCATGATTATGGGTTACCTATATTAATAAATGCTCATTTTAAAAGCTGTATTTAAATTTATGTGGGCTTTGATAGAGCTGACATTAATATTTCATTTAGACAAATTGCAAATACTTTTTACCGGTTGTCAGTATTGCAGTTAGTTTTAAAAAAGACAACAGATTTCTGTTGTTATTGGTTTGGCTAACAGAGCACTAAAAGTTAGCGACCCGACCTACAGAAATACAGCAGTAAAAAAACACGTGATATACTTATTACAAATAGTTATCCCAAAAAGTTAATTAATTTATTTATCAATTCTTGAATACAAAAATTAAATAATAATGCTTAACATCAAGCAAATAAGGATGCAACTAACTTAAATCCATTGAAAATATGAGATCATGTTCGAACAAAATATTAAAAGAAAGTTAACTGGCATTATTTGGGCTTATTTCGTATTTAGTCATGATTTCAAGTTTTCCTCCAAAACTTCCTGAAATTTTTCATCTTCGGTTTTATTTTCAGTCTGAGACTGTAAATAAAAGTATTCATTGCGTAAATAACCTTAAAGGTACGGTGGACTGTTATCAGAATACGGAAAATTATCCTAAGGCAGATTATGACTACAATTATAAAGTTCGTTATAGAGGTCGTATTTTTGAGAGCACGTTGTAGTGCTCATCGACGTTGGGCTAGGTAATGGTTTATTTGGATCCGGTTTAAAAACATTTCTTTGGCCTTTTTGGGGTCTAAAACTTGGGTTTGGTCCCATTGGTATTGGTTAAGATGGAAAGCTTTGACGAAACTGATTGTTATTTGTGTGGAATTTAAAGGGTTTAAAGGTTGCAATTGATTGCTTGATTGTAAGTTTTGAAACTGCGTATATGGGTTTAAATTATTTTGATTTTAATACATATTTTGAATTCAAGTTATTTGTTTATTATTTATACCGGGTGTTTCAAATTCGACTCTCACCATTGGGATCTCGGAAGCTATAGGAGATACGAAGATGGTTAAATTGGGGCAAAGTTGGGCATTTATGTGACCAACAATATACCGTTTAGAAAGTTTGAAAATTCCGAGTAATTCCGGAGATATCCGGAAAAAAACGAAATTTTGGAAAATCGTTTTATTTTTTTCCTGGGTTTCTTTTTCAACGAATTCCAAAATAAATAATACATTTGCATTGTCACTTTTTCCGCTCTATCGAATGGTGTTCATAGTTTTGCAACTCGACGTTTCGTTTTACCGTAACCATCATCAACTTTTTTTTCTTATGGACGCCATATGGGAATTCCACAAATTTGAATGGCCCTTTTTATCACATTTTCAACGATGTATCATAAGTTACCCTTGTTGCCTGGAAAATCCGAAAAATTAACTAGAATATTTTTATAACGTAGTTGGCTTTGATTTCTCAAATCGGTGACGTGTAAATGACATTCTGTGTTTACTGTCAGTTGTGGTGTCGTTAAAAATGGAATTCACCAATGAAGAAAAACGAGATATGGTAAAACTTTATTACAAGAATGATAGGAACAGTGTGAAACTTTAATCAAATTATTGGATAGAAAGTGTATCTTAACTCGTATCCCGAGAGACGACAACCTCATCGAACTTTATTCAAATTATTGGATAGAAACTTCGCTGAGTATGGTTCGTTTGAAAGCCTCTAGACAACAAAATGACAACCGAATGGTTTAAATAACAGAAAATTACTAAAAACTAGAACTAAAAAATTATAACAAATGTTCAAAATGCTGCCCGTCATTTTCTAAACAAATCGCCACTCTTCTCTGTATGTTATTAACTGCGCGATTTATTTCTCTCCTTCTTAATCTTCCAAACTCCCTAACGATGTTGAGTTGAAGTTCCTCGATATTTTGGTATTCGCCTTGCCCATAAATTCGGTTTTTCAACGTACCCCATAAAAGTGTATCGAGGACATTGAGATCTGGAGACCTAGCTGGCCATCTTACCGGCCCATTATTCCCAATCCACCTGTCACCAAACCTTTCGGAAAGATAATCAGATACTTGTCTTGTGTTGTGAGGTGGAGCACCATCGTGTTGGAACCAAATACTGTTGTAGTTTGCTAATGATAAATCGTCCAAATAGTCTTCAAAAGTTGACGTCAAAAACTGATAATACATTTCAGCGTTCCAATTTCCGTTGAAAAAATGAGGTCCCAAAATTCCATTTTTATAAATGCCTGCCCAAACATTAAGACTGAATCGCACTTGGGGTCGTAATTCTCGAAACTGCCGGGGATTGTTTATGCTCCAAATGTGTTCATTGTTTCGATTAAATATTCCACAATTGGTGAAAGTGCTCTCATCTGTCCAAATAACATTTTCTAGAAAAGCTGGAAAATCGGGTCGCCTTTGTAGCCAATCACAAAATTGTAATCGCCTTTCAGAATCACCAGGGTGCAGTTTTTGCGATATGTGGATTTTGTAGCATTTGAAACCACTTTTCCTGATCTCTCTCCAAACAGACGTGTGCGAAGAAACATCCAAATCAGTGTGTATCTGGCGTGTGGATTTACCTGGATTCGTATTTATCTACAAAATATGTATTAGTTTTTCATAAACGGTTTAATATTTTTTTACAGTTGATCGCAAAGTAACTAATTCCTAAATTCGAACTAAGCAATAAAGTCGACGCATGCTCGGTATGTATTTGAAAATTGCCGCGTTCGTCAACATTTTTTCCGAATAGATAATCGATTAGGTACTTTGCGTCCAAAAACGAATGTTAACATTAATTATACCTCATTTACGATGTTTTCCTTACTTTCCTCATCCATTCTGTCCCCATATTTTTGTCTGGGCTTTTCAAACGAACCATACTCAGCGAGGTTTCTATCCAATAATTTGAATAAAGTTCGATGAGGTTGTCGTCTCTCGGGATACGAGTTAAGATACACTTCCGATGTTTTCACACTGTTCCTATCATTCTTGTAATAAAGTTTTACCATATCTCGTTTTTCTTCATTGGTGAATTCCATTTTTAACGACACCACAACTGACAGTAAACACAGAATGTCATTTACACGTCACCGATTTGAGAAATCAAAGCCAACTACGTTATAAAAATATTCTAGTTAATTTTTCGGATTTTCCAGGCAACAAGGGTAACTTATGATACATCGTTGAAAATGTGATAAAAAGGGCCATTCAAATTTGTGGAATTCCCATATGGCGTCCATAAGAAAAAAAAAGTTGATGATGGTTACGCAAAAACGAAACGTCGAGTTGCAAAACTATGAACACCATTCGATAGAGCGGAAAAAGTGACAATGCAAATGTATTATTTATTTTGGAATTCGTTGAAAAAGAAACCCAGGAAAAAAAATAAAACGATTTTCCAAAATTTCGTTTTTTTCCGGATATCTCCGGAATTACTCGGAATTTTCAAACTTACTAAACGGTATATTGTTGGTCACATAAATGCCCAACTTTGCCCCAATTTAACCATCTTCGTATCTCCTATAGTTTCCGAGATCCCAATGGTGAGAGCCGAATTTGAAACACCCATGTTTTAAAAATATCTTACAATTCCTTCTTAAATGGCAAATTGTATAGCTTTTGATAGAGTATTTGGGCACATACACTGAATGGTGGTGCCAAATGATTCCCTAAAACCTGACAAAAATGTTTTAAAAGCTAAATTTTAATATAATGTACGATGTAATAGTGGCTGTTTTTGCCTTTTCATAAGCGTCTACATAACTTACTAGTAAATCTTATAATTCAAGACATCTAACATAGAAATTTTGGGGTGATTCATTTGCTAATTGTTCCGCATAAGACCAAATCTTTATTTACAGCCAAATTTCTATAA
Organism: Listronotus oregonensis; assembly: GCA_019359885.1. Lineage (NCBI taxonomy): Eukaryota > Metazoa > Arthropoda > Insecta > Coleoptera > Curculionidae > Listronotus > Listronotus oregonensis. The sequence goes on along the minus strand of JAHBCN010000019.1, from coordinate 20,310 downwards.
AGGGTCTCTTGTAGAGCAGCTTACTTTGTTAAATTTTGAATATTAACAACTATATGAGTATTTTCTGGTTACCAATTTACGACTTTATTTTTTTAAAGAACACTCTGTATAAGCAGCATTGTAAAATTTGGTTATTATTGGATTATAAGTAGTAAAATATATATTTAATTCTGTAGGATTTTCAACAAAATTTGGAACGCAACCTAAATATTCGGGCTTAAATGCATTTGCCCCATTTAAATTTTAATTTGTATTTAATTCTCAATTGTCTAAATCTAAATTACTACTACCACTAAGATTGGAATCTGTTTTTTTACTTGCCGAAATAATATTTACTTAAAATGAGGTTGGGTAATTAAATTTTCGCTACCAGAATTTTGTGGTTGATCAAAATATTGTTGACCTTTTAAATCTATTGATATCTGTTACTTCCGTTTGGTAATGAAATGTGGAGCCAGAGTTGGTTAAAGGGTTTGTATTATTATTTAAATTTTTAAAGTTATTTAATAAATCATCGGCTAATATTCAATTGCACTTTTATAACTAGAAAGATTCCGGTCATTGCCATCTCTATAAAATGCCTTAAAGAAGATCCAGTGATGTATGTCTGTACCCCTTAAGACATCTGATGGAAAGGAGAATTTGATTCTTCACCCTTGTTTCTGCTATAAATGGTGGGTTAAACAGTTCTCAATGGATCGGGTCTCTGATTTTTAGAAGACACCCTGTGTAACTCGATACCTCTACGAAGCAAAAAATCACGTTGTTTGATAGTCTATACGTTGAAACAAATCGATTTTACACGATGCAAATGACAGCCAGAAATTACTTAGTAATTTTTGGCGTGTAAAATCGATTTTTGTTTCAACGTATAGACTATCAAACAACATGATTTTTTGCTTCGTAGAGGTATCGAGTTACAATTTATTTAATAACAATACACTAGTTGGAAATCATAATGTCTTAGAGTCTACTCGTCCAAAGTTTGACTATTCTGACTGTACTCTGTCATTACTCATGTAGGGCCCAGTTTTTGACATATGTTAATTAACACACCTGAAAAGTGATTTTTTTCAGTACTTTACTCCTTTCTTGCCAAAAAAGGTACTCTACATTCATTTTGAAAAATCAAGTCGTTTTCGCAAAACTTAAGTTTTTGTGTAACACAAAACAGATTACCATAATAAAATACCAGTAGTTTTAATTTTTTATAACAATATATTATTGACAATAGTTTTTAAATGTCTATTCAAAAAATTAAGGCAATTGTGTCGAATCTAGAAGAATATACCTCAAAACATTTTCAAATCAACGATTGCCGAGCAGAACCACTTTTAAAAAATCGATCGTAGCCTTAGAGAAAGAGATGTTTACTTAAGCAAAAAAATTAAACGGTATGGCTAACTTTTTGCTATCTACTTTAAAAAGTTTTATGCCACGTTGTGAAGAAGAAGATCCTCACAAAAGAGCAAGAAATCATCAGTTAGAAGATGAAATACTCAATGAGATTGAGGAGAATCGTTTTGGCTCAGTTTTATACGACAATGTGGGTTTTTCATAAAACCATAAAGAATGACTGCTTTACCCCCATCACCTTCAAAAAGGGCATGTCATGTCGCCCGCTAATTATCCTGCAAGATTTAATATGCAAGTTGGTTTTTGCACCAATTTTTGCAAAATCCCCAACTCATCGCTACTGTTTTGAAACCGGTTTAACCCAAGATGGTGTAATAAATTATTATAAGTTGCATGTCTGGCATTAGGAAAATCCACATGCAATAGTACAAACCGAGAAACAACAAAGATTTATGGTTAACGTGTGGGCGGGAATTATTGAAAATTATCTTATTGGCTCTTTTTAACCTTTCAGGACACGCGTTAAAAATGTGAGTACGAACACTCGCTGCGGACTAATAGTCCGCATTACGTTCCTTTACATTTCTTTTTTGTTTTAAACGAAGCCAAAAAACGAATGAAAGACATATTTATAACTAATTTATTTATATAAGTAACAATAATTTTAGAAATAAAAAAGAAGACAAAAGTAGCTATTATTAAAAAACCTAGATTACTGAAAGTTTTGTGTGTAACATTCAGAACAAATATGTAGAGCATGTTAAACGTGTGCACAAATACATTTTTCCACATGTTTTCGCTATAAGATACGAACATTTTTGTAGGTCTGTTTTAAGTGGATAAAATAAAAAATTTTTTACGGTCTATAAGAACAATAAGCACAGCGCCCTCTAGCAGCAACAACAGCTTCAAGATTTGGACCTGGTGTTGGTTATCCGATAAGCTCTCTTATTCTTTCTTTCATGGTTCTTGGTATATATTTTGTATTTGTGCTCTTATTTTATGGTGGCTCTCAATAAGACCAAATGATAATTCGCGGAGATATTGTCGCCTCGGTATGCGTATTTCAATATTATTCGTTATTTAAAATATTCGTCAAAACCATGGAATTTACCTGTCATATTTCCAGCTACATTAGAAATTTACAGGGTAAAAAATAACCATGGGCCATCTGCCACCTGTAGTGTTGCGGGCACAGTTATAATTCGCACATAATTTGTCAACGGTATCGACTCCTCCTTTCGTAGCATTGTAGTCCAAGATCAATTTCTGGCTTTCCCGTCTCTTGATCTATATTATCGTCATGATGCAAACTCGATACCAACAATACATTTTTGATCCGCTTGGAATATAAGACACAGATATTTTAGTATGTGATTTAAGTTTATTCTAAAAGGTAATATCTTTTTGGAACCCGAACATGCTGGTGCCAATAGGTCTGCGAGACGGGCAAGAAAATTCGACGGGCAATCTCTCGCTTGCTTTTTTATAGGATTGTGTCTAAAAAGGTAAGTTGAGAGTCATCATTTATGAAGAAGGAAATTTACTAAACCAATCCCCGTGAACCAATTATCACACGTAACATTTCTTCTTGTTCCTTGTATAGGTTTGCACAATCGTTGAACAACAGCGAATGCTGAATTGTCTACATACGTTCATAAAGGTCCGTCTGGTTGTTTTCCTGAGTAAATTTCTAAATTTATGGTGTCAATTTGTTTTTTAAAGTCTTTGAGTCTGCAAGTGCAAATATTTTTATGCATTATATAAATTTGTTTGGCTTGTTTGGCATATATTGGCGAGAAACCGCATCGCCCCCTCGGTAAAGGCCTCTAACTTTTTCATCAACAGTGACATATTCAAAGGGCGTGTAGGCAGTATGCACAGCCCTGTTTTTGTGGACAAACAAGTCAAAAAAAATCTCGTATCGTTATGGAGCAAGTTTGTCGTATTTGTTTCTTTCCTTTCTGGTGTCCATATTATCAAACCGCAAGTATTTGCAAAAGAAACTTTAAAAACCTATTTTTTCCACATAGCCAACCGAAAAATCTCTACGCCACTTCCTTCACTGGAGTGATATTCCACAATTCGTCCACATTTAATCAGCTCGATTTTAATATTATTCTACAACTAAAGTAAATGGCTAACCCAATAAGGCAAGTGAATAATTTCTTGCAACATCTGTTGGCTTGGCATCTCTGTCTCTTTGATAGTTGCTTTTGATACTGTCAATATGTTTATTGTATATTCACGGCACCGATCATACAGAAGCATATCTAAGTCAACAAAATATTGCTAATAAATATCCAATACAGATTTAAGATGTCGTTTTGACTCTATTTTAGCTAACGGCACTGGCAAATGTTTTACAATAATGTTTTCTGATCTGGCACCGTTTTTCTAATACTGTATTTTTCTTTTGAAACAACTTGTTTCCATTTAACGGACTGTATTTTAATTGTCTTTTCAAATAACGGCAAAAATAAAAAAACGGCACCTAAAGAATCTTCTGCGTCGTCATCATTAACCGAAATATCCTGCTCAGTATCGCTATTGTGATCATTGATATTTAGATCATCTTCTTCATCTTCATCTGACTTATCATCGTATTGTACAACAATCTCTAACAGTGAGTCGTTTTCTTTCAAACATTCTTTCATTAGTTTTTGTAAACGCGCCTGTTCTTGCTCGTATGACCCACATCCTTTAAAATACTAAAATATTTATGTAATAAAAATTGCACTAAAACTTACCAAAAATTGCAACTTTACCTTAAACATAAACAGTCCTAGGAAGAGTATTTTAATTCAGCGACATAACGTGCAACATAGCACGCTGCGGACTCTCAGTCACCGACAGCTCTAAAACGGAAAAGACTGAGCCATCACACTTATCAACAAACTACACAATACTAACCCTGGGATTATTTGCGACGAACAGCTAAACGTAAGTGGGGGGCGTACTACTGTTATGCTCTTAAAAATCGTAGTAAATAAAAGGGCAATTTGCGGAGCGTTCTCATCAGACCGCGCGCGTGTGCTGGAAGGTTAACTGTATCTCAAAGTAGATTAAATGGAGCCATGTATTTGCAGTTCTTGCAACAAAACCTAAACGGTTTATTAGACAATGTGCCGCTGAGTACGGATCGATGGATAGGTCGAGGTGGATCTACTTCATGGCCTCCAAGGGCGCCTAACATGACCCCTCTACATTTCTTTTTGTAAGAAAATTTAAAGAGGCTTGTGTATTTGAGGCCGGTACACACCAGGCAAGAGCTAATAAAAAGAATAATACAACATTACGATGGAATTAAAGATTAATATAAAATGTTGGTTCTTTTACAACAACAAAACATTATTTAAAAAAAGAAAATGCACAGAAGTACAAAGAGCCCAGTTGGAAAATCTGCCTGAATAAAAAAGAAATAACTTTTACATAATTTACATTCCTATTTTTTTATATAACAATTATTAATATAATTTTTTTTGACAAAATTTCAAAAAGGCTTAGTTTAAATTATTTTCTTATAATTTACTTTTTTCCATGTTTTTAAACGTGTGCTTTGACACAACTGCCGAGTGCTTGTCCATAAATTAGATGCATGTCACCATATTCGCTATAAAAATATGCATCCCTTATTTAATTTTTGTATAGACGTTTGAAAACTGTTTTAAGTGGATAAAATAAAAAATGTATAAAGGTATGGGTGACATGAAATGTCCTCTATAAGAACAGTATTTAAATGTCTTAACTATAAACATTTTTTTTCTAACAGTACACCTACTGTATACAATAAAAAGACGTTAATGCAGGCGTTTTATATTTAAAAGGTGTCTTAAAGTTTTATGACTACCATTAGGTTTCGTTTCTGAATTGAGGCTCACCCCGCGCGAAGCCCCATCTACACCCTAGGCCCCTTAACAGGGGGCCCCTTTAATTTTCTGGTGAATTTGAACCGCCATAGGTAATTGGGCATCCTTATTGCTAATTCTTTTTTCCATGTTTGTAATTAAGGTTTATATATATATATATATATATATATATATATATATATATATATATATATATATATATATATATATATATATATATATATATATATATATATATATATATATATATATATATATATATATATATATATATATATATATATATATATATATATATATATATATATATATATATATAATTTTTTTAATTATTAATTTATAATAAGTTTTCTGTTGCCTGGTTATAGATTTTTTTATTACTTGTTTGTTAAAGGAAAACATGTTACCGTGACGTTTGCCCATTATATTAGGCTTTTCCAAAAAATATTTGTTTTTGATTGTAAACAAAAAAATAATGATTTACAAATAGATTTTAGTCTGTTTTATTTGGGTTACTCGCCTTTCTACTTTTTGGAAAATGGGACCCTCTTGGTCCGGGTCCCGGGGTATGCGAACTTGCAGATCGCCTGCAACAAAAAAGAAGAAATCCACCCAAAAAATCACAAATATTAATCTACGTTTCGGTGGCAAGTCGGCCACCGTTATCAAGATAGAAACTAAAACAAAAAATTAAACCAAATTTTAATAAATTTTAGGTCTGAAAACTTAGGAAATTCTGAAAGCTTTTTAAACTTTTCATGACGCTTTGTCATAAGTGGATAAAATAAAAAATGTACAAAGGTATGGGTGACATGAAATGTCCTATATAAGAACAGTATTTAAATGTAATAATATAAGACTAAAACATGGATCCGCCACAAAACTATAAAACATATTTACAAATGGATGTTGCATAAATATATGAAAAAATAAACGACAAAGCAAGGAAAACAATTCCATTGTATTCCTTGGCGTTCAGAAGTGAAGTTTGACAGGTTTTTGGCAGTTCTCCTAACTGTTTTAGTAGCTGGACGTCCAGATCGAAGTGGACGAAGACCGATCTCCCCGGCAGACATTATCTGGTATACGGATGGTTCCAAAACCGAGCAGGGAACTGGAGCGGGCGTGTACAGTGAAATGAGCAATTTACCATTCCACTAGGAACACACAGTTCTGTATTTCAAACGAAAATATATGCTTTACTGCACTGTGCAAAAGAAAATAACAGAAGGGCTTATAAAAACAAGCAGATCTGCGTAATAACAGACAGCCAAGCGTCACTGGGGGCACTAGTAAACCCCAAGGTAACGTCCAAGCTGACATGGAAATGCCAAAAAGAACTGGAAGTCCTGGAAGAACGCAACAGAGTAACTCTCTTGTGGGTACCAGGACATTTGGGAATAGAAGGCAACGAAAAACCGGATGAGCTTGCAAGACAGGGATCATCCACACCATACTTTGGACCAGAACCTGCCCTTGGAGTGACCAAAACCACAGCACGAGGGCAAACCAGAGAATGGATCCGAAACAACTACAAGGAATACTGGAGAAATCTCAGTAGAATTAGACATGGAAAAAGCTTCATAAGGGGCCCATCCAAAAGAACGAAGGAAGAACTACTCAAAGTAGGAAAAGACTTCGCATAACAGTAACAGAGTTACTAACAGGGCATGTACATTGCATGAACCTAAACAAGATAGGCTCATACAATAGGGACCCAAATTCTAGAATGTGCGACGAGGGGGAAGAAACAGATTACCATATCCTGTGCAGATGTGAAGCATTGAATCACAAAAGACAGGCATTATTTGGGCAACCGGAAATGAGCCCACAGGAATATATCAACCAACCAGTCTCGGGGTTATATAGACTTGAAGAGGAACAAGACTAATAGGAGGATAGGTATAAAAGATAATGGGAGATTAGGCACAAAAAGCTCAAGAGGCTGCGCTGCCTCCGGTATTAAATCAAGACGGCTCCCAGAGAAGAAGAAGAAGAGAAGAAGAAGAATCTGGACGTCGCAGATGGCATCGTTGTCGATTAGATATGAAAGGGTGTCGGAGCAGATTTTTGTGTTGATTTTCCAGTTGTTTGCAGTTGTCCAGGCTTCGGAAAGATAGGTACAATAATGAACCATCATTGCGCGCAATATATTTTTGAGTTGTTGGTATAATGTGGTGAAAACCTGTTTAATTATCTAATATGGGGTTGGAATACAAGTGATATAAAGTATAGGTTTCACGTTCGGTTAGTGGAACTTTTAGAACAAAAATTAATACTTTTGTATATGTCTGAAAAGCCTCTTATTTTACCCATTTATGACATGTATGTAGGCAAGGGTTAGTGATTTTTTAGAATCAAGAAATTTCTTGTAAGGAGTTGACCAGATCTTTTGGGGTAATGATTAAACTGTGTAAGATTTTTAGACGTGCAAAAGTTAGTGCATCCAAAATGTCATTAAGGTATTTTTCTAAAAGGGCATATCTTTTTATTAGGGATTCACATAAATAAATTGTTTTTATTTAACCCTCGTAAGAAGCCATGATATCCGTTATATTAAAAGTAGTCCTTTTAATTTCTATAATAGTGTTATTAAAGGTTTCTTGGTTTATTTAAATGGTAAAATTAAAGTTTTAATTGTGGTAACCGAAATTTGGTTTTGTAATAAATTTTCGATTGGACGTTCGTCGTGAGTCACTTTCTCTATGCACGTTAAAGTATTCGCCATCTGAAGCGTCTAAATTCCCCGTTAAATACTTTCATACTGTCCTTACGCCATTAAAATACCTCGTTTTGTTATATTTACCTCATACCGGTTAGTGTCGCTCATAATGTCTCTATGTTTTAGATTTACCGAGTCAGCAAATTGTTTTAGAAGACTAATGTGTGTTTGTAGTTCGGCCTTAAATGCCAACATATTTATCTTTGGGGTTCTCGAATGTATCAATTAGGCTGGAAAGAATTTTGTCGTTGTTGGAAATATCTTCTTTAAGAGGTTGCAATTCCTTATAAACCAGGATTAATGGTGCTTTCCCAAAGGTAAAAATGTCCTATAGTATTATTAATATGTGTTATTGTGAACTGAGGCGTTACGGCTGATGGTCGCTCGAAGAGTACAAACAGGAGCATTTTAGTCGTCGTGTTTTTGGCCTGCGTTGACTACCAGGGCCTTTACTAGGTCAACATTGTCATTTGTATATTTGTTGTATAATTGATGACTGGTGAAGTGATGACTGGCATTTTTATTGCTATTTCTTAAAAACTTGCCACAGCAAATAATACAATATTTACTTTGGATCTGGTAGTTGGTGTGATTTAAGCATTGGTATATTATGTTTAAGTTTTTATATTTAACAATTTTTTAGGCAATACTTCATAAACAACAAACTAGGCAATATTCAGCTTAATGCTGATTTGAGCTTAAACAAATTACCGCATTAACGCCAAACGAAATCTTCTTCAAAAAAATATTTGTTAATTAATTTTTACTTATATTTTAGTTAAATATATTAAAGCATAGTTTTCCAGTTTAGTTAATATTTGGTTTTTACGTATCAAAAGTGATGCTAATCAATGATAAAATAACATAAATATTGACAACATACCAAGGTTTTTTTATTTCTAATTTATTTAACCAACCAAATAAATTATTTGACAGCAATATTAGGTAACAAAGCAAATTAAATTTATCAGAAAATAAATTCAATGCCGCAATGGCTAGTTTTTCTATGTGCTTTAAAATTAAAGTGTTAAGTAAAAGTACACTTAATTACAACGATAAAACCTAATAGCTGGTCATAAAGACTTCAAGTCGCCTTTCTAAATTGGGAACGTCTGCATTTTATCTAATGAGATTCGTAGTATTTTGTATTGTGTGTTGTTAACAACAAAATATAGGCATGTTATAATTTGAAATATGCAAGAAAATATTAACACGATTTAAGCTTGTAATAACTAGCAAATTTTGATATTTTAAGTAAATGTAATTGATTATTTTAGTTAAAATAGCTGTATATTGCTTAAAAAATATAATTTTTATGCTACCTGAAAAACTATTAAGAAGAAAAACAGTTAAAAGACAGGCCCTGAGAAGAATAATTGAATTATGTTTTCTGTTTATCCTGATAGACCATCAGCAAATTAAAGAAAAAGAAGGCTAATTGTACCCAGTATGCTCTTTTTAATAGTGAATATTCATAGTAGGGGTAATCATTTATTAATAGGCTTTGTCATCCTGACTGCCATTTATTGACTAAATAGACCTAGAAAGTGCAAAAAGACAAAAAGCAATTTGTACTCTATGCAGTATGCCATTTAAACTAAGCGCAATTTAACAAAAAAAAAATAAAGCAAAAAATTATCGGTCTACCTGTAGTCTGTCGTTCCAAGGGCCAAGCTTGCTTTTGTTAAAAAGTTAGAAGTTTTAGAATGACCGTTTTTAGTAATAGGTGAATATCCATAAAATGGCATACTGAGTATAATAAAATTGTTCTAAGATGCTTATTTTTGTATTTTTTTTTAGTCAATAAACCGCAGTCATTCTCTAAAACCTATTAATAAATGAATAGCTCATAGTCACTATTCACTATTTAGGGGAGCATACTGGGTCCCTTGTTTCTTCCATGAGCTGACTGTCTACGACCGATTTCTATAAATAGCTAGTGGATTTTTTTTGGATTTTTCAGTCATAAATTGTAGGGTATTTGTTAAATATTAATAAAGTTTTACGTTTTACTTCAAAAATAGTTTTTAATTTTTAATAAACTACATTTACTTTTTAAAATGCGAACATTAAAAAAATACGCATAGGTCTGACTGCTCAGAAAAAAAAACTTGTATCCACTAAATAAAATAGTTAAGCACTACAGGGACAACCAATAACTTGTCTACTATATCCAAAAATTTTCACTACTTTAAGTAGGTTAGAAAAAAGTTTGTTCCAGTAGATATATCTTCATGTTGTTACATAGAAAATAGAACTGCTATCGTGGGTACATTTTAATCTTATTAAAATTATATGCAATCTAAATAAGACAAGTATTTTACCTAATGCAATAATATGGCTTTGCTTAGTTAGAAGGGCCTATCTACAATAATTAGACAAAATTCGTATCTACCACAGACAGGTTTTTTATGTGCAAGAGATAATTATTGTTAAGCTTATGGGAAAAGTAAGATAAGCAAAGGAAAAAATAGGTAAATGTAAACTAAACAATAAATAAAATAATTTAACTTTTTCTTTAAACTGGTTTGTCAATTTTAGAAACTCTTTAATTAAAAAGCTTTAAGAAGTACCAAAACATTATAAATAAAAATTTAAATTAATATTTTTATTATTGTTCTCTTTACAGTAACTTAATATTCATATTTTTGACCTATCCCACTTTTCCCATTGCGCCAATTAGATATTGTGCAAATTTAAAATATTTTACAAAATATTTTATTTTATAAACATTTAAATATGAAAGCTACTAACAATTTATTTAATTAATTTGTTGTTTATATATTTTTTCAAGTATTGTATATAAATAGCAAAGTTATAGACTTCTTTCCAAGATGGCAAATTTAATGTGGCTTTCAGCATTTTCTTTTTTTTTTCTGCCTCAAACTGGTCTATTTAAAAAAGCCTGTGTATAACCTAAAAACTGATATTTAAAATTGGAATTCTAAAATGTATAAATTATTAATTAGTTATTCAAGTTATCTAACTTAAATTAGATTTATGTTAAATGAGTGATATTGTTTTAGAAAAAAAATACATTTTTTTTTATAATTTGAGTGGTAAATTAAGACCATTTTTTAATTTATATTTATTAAAATATTCGTTTATTTTAGTAAGTTTGACTTCAGATAAGTTTTTTTTGTGTGGGGCCAAGAAAAACTCATTTTAATTCTCGTTTAAAAACCCGCTTTGTTCTTTGGTTTTTGTTCTTTTTTTAATAATTATTAGATAAAAACTTTGAAAGCTTTAATTAAACTTATATATTTTAAGGAGGTACGTATTTTATAAAAATATTAAAAAGTTAGGCTAACTACTATCATTTTGCAACCAATACAAATTATTTGAATTAAAAAGTGGTTTGGACATACGTATTTGTTACATTTGTTACACACTTTTTATATTTTCTATCTCTGGTTTTATTACACCGTGACATACTTAGCATTTTTCGTAGGTTGACTGGTTCCAGTCTAATTTTTCGCATTTTGCGTCAAATCTGCAAAAACGGTGGTCATATATTATTTCTTTTTAAGCTTTTGTGGACGTTTTGATTTATTAAACCATTAAGGTCATTATCAACACTAAAATACAAATTATTTTTTACACATTATTTTTTTTACAAACCTATTTTAAATTTTTTGATTCACTATACCTATAACATCACAACTTTGTTGTTACTAATTTAAACATATTCATAACGTATTTAACATTTAGTTGTTACATGTTTCTTATTTAAGAGCTTTTAGATACTAAAAAATGTTTAGGTACCTAAACATTTTTTAGTCTGTATAAACTAAATAAAGAAACATATAATAACTAAATGCTTAGTACGTTATAAATATGTTTTAAGGTATCTTAATATTTTAAGCATAACCTTCTAAATGAAGAAACATGTAACAACTAAATGTTTTGTACGTTATTAATATGTTTAAATTAGTAACAACAAATTTGTCGTGGGTTAGTTATAGTATATCAAAAAATAATAAATAGGTATGATTTTTTCTGAATGTAAAAAATGCATTTTATGTCTGATAATGGTATAAATGTCTAAATAAACCAAAACATCAATAAAAGCTTTTTTTATTCATGATCATTCGGGTTCAAAATTTAAAACTTTTTTTTTATTTTTATAACAAAAATATTTTTACGCCCAGTAGTTAAAGTCTTTAAAAAATACAATAAATATACTTTGAAGAACTAGAATAGGTCAATATACCTAAAAGGATACTGGTTCAATTTACTTAATATTTTTTCTGTCTGGCTCAGTTTTTTAAAAAAGTTTAAGAAACTTTAAATTTTTGATGAAAGCACAGTTTCTAGACTAACTAGAGCCTAAATTTTAGATTTTTTAGGGGCAAGTTTAAGGTAATTACCTACAGGCTTTAAATTTATGCCCCTCCTCATTATTACGGTTATTAGCAGTTACAACTAGTTAACTCTTATTATATTTAGAATATGTTTTAAGATACTACTTACTCCATGAATTTTAATACAAATAAGTTATTTCATATTCAATGAATGGCATAAAAATATTTAGGTACGTAGAAGCTAAAAAAAAAACAAAATTTATACCAGAGTTAGATATTCCCTATTTTTTATAAGAAAAAAACTGTCAAAAATAGTTATTTTTGCTTTTAAAGTGAAAAATCCTAATTTAATTGTAATTCAATCGCGATGCTGTCAATACGACTTTTGTAAAGAACCCTTATTGGTGCAGAGGAATGTCGGAAAACCCGCTAAAATTGGCAACTTTAAAAAAATCATAACTTGAACTCCTTTCAAGTTGGAAAGCTAATCTTTAATAAAATTATTATTTATAACATGTTGCTTAAACGGGGTTAAAGGCGGGCGCTGTCCGATGTGTGTTTTTTTAATCGCAGTTTAAATATTTTTTAGTAACATTTTTGACGATTCAGCGTATTAATTACTAACCTTTATATTTTAACTTACAACAATATCTTTAATTTCCATATACATTTGGTAAAAAGTCTAAAAAATGGCTTTGAACTTCATAGAGTAAGATCCCAAGGCTCCCAGACGTACTATATTTTGTGAAAGACAAAACCTGGGGCAGTGACCAGCGTTCATATGTTCTTTAAACGCTTGCGTACCTGCGACGTTGGGCAGACAGTTACCAGGTGAGAAAGAAAAATTAAGGTTTGACTTCTTAAATTTAATTCTGATGACTGATTTTTATATATACTTTGTAAAGCAATATTACAAATTAATATGCAACACTGCCAGATATTTCCCGCCGGCCATAACTTCCGTCAGACGCTTTGAAGCTCCTCCCCAAAAAATAATTTTACTTTTACATTCTGACACCTATTGTTCATATGTTACATGGGGGACTATTTTACAACTATATTTGCTTAGCCAGACAAATCGTAAGGCCAAACATTCTTCTAGATACAAAAAACATTCAGCCGTGATTATGAACGCGAGGGTACTATGCCCGTCTTTTGGAACGAGTGAGATATCCATGTAAACTTGATTTCCCCCTCAAACTTACAGCCCACCTCGATCTTCTATGTGTGTGTGTGTGCGTGTGTGTGTGATACGTGAGTAACATACAGTATAGTATCAAGTCTTTAAGAGGACAACGGTTGCATCAGAATTTAGGTTAAGTTAGACCTATTTTTACTTACCTTCATCTCCTGGTACCTATAAATCGCCGTCTATCCAACTTAGCAGGTACGCAGTCATCCAAAGTACATAATATGAATGCTATTCAATGCCCCACGTTTTATCTTTTATAAAATAAAGTACGTCTGAGATCCCTCTAATTTTGAACTCTTACGGTGAACAAGTAATCTAGCTCTTGAAATAGAGTAGTGGCGGTTTAAAGCAAGCCTTCCATCTATCTATCTCTTTTATGATGGAACCCTCGCTGAGGCCCTGGAGCACTAAAGAGGCTATTTGGCCATTATGCTCTACACCAATCCCGTAAGCATACACAGGTTCCGTCATACCCTGTGCTGCGCCCTAAGTATGCATTTCTTACCTACTCAGAGGATAGCTGTCATTTTACCTACTAGGAACCCCAATTTATATCTATAAGTGATGCAAGTCCACCAATAAGGAGTAGAATATTCTTCTCGACAAGGTCCCAATGTACCCAATTTCTGAACATTTTCCCCTAATGTATACTAGTGCACCTTCAATCTCTAAGTATGTATATGGCGTCCCTCTCTTTTCTTCGCTTCTTAACACCATCTTGTATATATCTTCCTATCTTGTTAAGAGATAATATCTGTTTTCTTTAATGACTTATATCTGTATATTATGTCGGGTTTCTCATTGCACCCTATTGAAGTCGCTTAATGGTCATCGGTGGGTCCTTCTATAACTCTTTCCCAATGGCAGCCTTTGATTATAAAGAAAACTTTGTCTTTTTCAATTCTCATTGAACCATTTTCAAGGCTTAGAAATACCGTACCATTTCCCTAGCCCTTGCATCGGCCCCACCGCTCGTCTCTCAAAGCAAAATGGCGGCATTAGGAATGTACTGATTAACTGTAGAATAAAATATAAGGTTTACTAATCCGTTCACTACATTCAAATCGAACAATTACAGTTAATGCTCTAAATTGCTTAAAGTATCACTGCAAAATATTTAAACTGCGATTTTTCAAAAGCACACATAAGGGTCCGCCCTCAGGCCATTTAAACAACATGTTATAAATAATCATCTTCTCGAAAATCAACTCTCCAACTTTAAAAGAGTTTAAGTCATGAGTTTTTCAAAAAGTTTAGCGGCTAGCGACATTTCTTGTGAAAAATACTCAATAAAATTCTATCGCGCAAATATTTTTTTTGTTTTTTGATTTTTTACAAAAGTTCAATTAATATTATTGCAATTAGGTTTCAATTAATTAAATTTTTTTTACTTTATAGGAAAAAAATTGCTATTTTGGACAGTTTTTTTCATATAAAAATCAGAGAAAAGCTAACTTAAGTACGGATTTTGGTTTTGGATTGGTACTGGTGGTTTGACGGTAGAATCTAATTAAAAAAAATATAAACTGTGCTATACGGTGGTAAAAAAGTATATTAAGATATTAAAGTTACTAACTTAAATTTAAGTATTGACATACAATTTTACTTTCCATAACGCTGCCGGTGTATACGCTTTACGGCATTACTTACAGGGTGTCCCAGAATATGTGACGATATAAGATCTGAATCTAGCTAGACAACGCTAAAAATACCCTTGCATTGTAGAAGTTTCCATAAACTTTTTTCTCTGACAAATAACTTCCCCTACGGAGATACGAGTACATAACAGACTGCCCTGGAAATCGTTTTTTTTTTTAACAATAACTTTTAAAATACTATACGTAGTTTAATATTTTTTTAATATGTTAGTTACTAGATGAGTCTTTTTAATATGAACCCATCAAATCATAGTTGCCTTATTTAGTTTGCCAGTGACGGTTTAACTCCTTTGGCACATGTAATTTTACCTACTTATGACCCTGTGGCTCAACAATATTATTTTTAAAAAGCTTTAACCTTAAACTTAAAAAATATATTCTTTTAATTGACATCGATAAAATCAACTTCTATTTTTGGGAAATAAAATATCATGGTTGGTAATTTTTTTACATTATACGGGCTGTTTTCTAATTGTACGTCAATGACTACATCATCATCAATATATTTGGGTGCCATTTTGAAAAAACTTCAACGTACGCTCTATTCGTCATAACTTGTACGAGATGCAGGGTGGTAGAAGTTTTAAAAATCGATCATTTAATGTTCACATCTATACCTTACAATTTTAGACTATTTTAATGCAATTGCAGCGCACATATGCTATATATCAAGAAGCATTTTTAGTTCCACTTTAAACTTGTTTGCCAAAATAGGCCGGTCAAATTCTGTACGAACGCCACTGGTGGAAATAAAAAAATATATGGGAGTAATAAAAAATTCTTCTTGATATATAGTACATTTATGCCAAATTTCATAAAAATATCTAAAGTGGTGTTACAGATATTAATAATAAAATGATTTATTTTTTAAAATTTTACTACCCTGTATCTCTAAAGTTAAGACGTTTAGAATTTACATCGTTCATATGAAGTTTTCTTTTTTCATATGAGCTTTTCCAAATATTTGACGTACAATTAGAAAATAGCCCTGCGCAATGTAAAAAAACAGCTGTGATGTTTTGTTTCTCGAGCGGTCGATTTTATCGATGTCAATCTAGAATCCCTTTCTTTTAGTCTGGGAGTTGAAGGCTGTCCAAAAATAATATTGTTGAGCTTCACAGACAGGGTGATAAACTTCAAATATAAACTATACATAATAATATAAAAAGATTTTTGTGTTGTATATTAGGCGGGAAGCTGTAATCCTTACAGACCCAAGAAGTGGGATTAAGGTAACCATCAAATCAATATACTTCAGTACCGTTTCGTATTTGAATGCAGAAAACTTATTTACTTTGAAAGATATTACCAAAAATATTTGATTGGAAAAAATATGTATACAAAAAAATTTCAGTTAATTTTCATCATCAATTTACTCTTAAAAGTAAAGTGGCAAGTAATAGCAAACTTAATTATAACCATTAAATCTTTTGAGTATTCGCGGTCGGGCTTTCAAAGCGTTTTAGCTAATAAAAATCTGTTTATATTTCTGTAATAAAATTAACTATATAAACAAACAAAATTACATTTTATAAAAAGAAACCATAATTAAATCAAACTTCATTAAGTTAAAATAATTTTACAGAAATATTATTTCTGACGATATTTCTTTTTTACTTTTGGAGTATCTAACAGTTTATATGCATGAGATGTTACACAACACAAAAAGCTACTATATCTGGGTATTTTTGGTTTTTTTTTATTCTATTTATATTTTAAGAACACTGGAAAACAAAAAATCTTGTTTTATACGTGAAGAGGAAAAAACACCGAATAGTTGTGTTTGTTTGCTCACGATAACAAGGAAACGCGGTTTTAAATAAGAAGAAGCTTAATCTGACAAGATAATTGATTGAAGTTGCAAAAATTATGACTGTTATTTACTAAGTCTTGAGAGCAAGATGATGATCTCTTATAGGAATGTAAAGATGAAAACAAATAACAGAATTTAAAATTAAATTTTGATAAAAAATATAATTTGAATTATAAATTAACAATAAAGGACAATAAAAATCCAAAGATTTTAGTGTATATTAAAATTTATTTTACATATTGCGAATATAAATAAAATATTTTTTAAAAAGCACTAACTGCAAGTATAAAACATCTTCTGCTAACGTTTGAATTATTTATATCTTTATTATGAAGTATATATTTATGATCTTATTAGAAAATTTAAGAAGTTTTATATTCATTCATATTTTATATGATTTCTATTGAAAGCATTAATATTTTCTATTTCGAAATAAATTTACTGTACTACATTTCATTTTTTAGCACGGAAAACTTAAAAGTCTAATTTATTTAAATTTTCAAAAAAAGATGCTATAAAATTTTTGAAAGGCACATGCTATTAATTTTTGTTTCCCCTGTCAAATTTTACATAAAATATATTTTGAAATCTTGTTATAAATTTTTGGTTACCTGTGTATTAATATTATTTTAAATTACAAAATGTGAAAACATTAATTTGATTCGTTTAAGAGCAATATTAGTTTTTTATCTTTTTCTTCTGAGACTTAAATAAATATTTATAGATATTTTAAAAAGCAATATGTTTTATTTACTTTTAAAATAAATATAGAGAATGTTAATATATAATATTACACAAAATTTAAAATGAAAATGTTTAGTACCAAACGGTGCCTTAACGGTAACTATATTTCAAACCTAAAAGTTCTACTATATTTCACAATAAGCAGTGGATTTACTAAGATCCTCTAATAATAATTTGGTAGAACAGGTTGTTAAAAAGTTTCTTTTTTTTAATAAAACATTTTATTAAAATATTTTGAGAGTATATATATATATATATATATATATATATATATATATATATATATATATATATATATATATATATATATATATATATATATATATATATATATATATATATATATATATATATATATATATATATATATATATATATATATATATATATATATATATAT
Source organism: Listronotus oregonensis (assembly GCA_019359885.1). Classification (NCBI taxonomy): domain Eukaryota; kingdom Metazoa; phylum Arthropoda; class Insecta; order Coleoptera; family Curculionidae; genus Listronotus; species Listronotus oregonensis. The sequence continues at coordinate 2,252 of JAHBCN010000019.1, read as the reverse complement.
ATATATATATATATATATATATATGATATATCCACGGATAGATATCTCAAAAGGACCAAAAATGCTAGTCTGAGGAGCATTTTATTTTTTTATACGAAATTACCCAAAATTTAAAAAAGCATGAAATACCACCATGATTAGACTACCTTTATTAATGGTTTTAATAAGATCAATTATTAGCATCTATATAACAAAGATAGGTAATAATTAGGCATACTTGGGAGATCACTTTCAAATGAAAATTTTCATAATAACTCGGCGCAAAATCAATAGGAGTATTTACAGTCATCGCATTTGTCCTTTTGTACTAAAATATTTTTTATCTTAATAGAGATAGGAAACCAACCTAGGCTCACACCATATTTACGTTTCCTGAAGGTTGTAATGAAAAGGTTACATTACTTAAATTGTTGCCTGATGGAGGTGTCTCTCTTATAGAGAGTGAAAGTGCTGCGTACTATTCATTTAATTTTCCCAATTTCCAATGCTACATAACATCATTTTAAAGAGTTTGCATTATAATTACCCTTTGTTGATCACTTGGCTGTTTCAGATCAGGCGTATATTTTTTGCCCGATATATCGCAATCATTTTCGGGTTCCACAAATGCGGGTATGGGATCAGATAAAGCTCTTATAAGGCTAAGTCAACTACTTTTCTTTTTGTCTTCTCAAATCAAGTTTTTTTTTCGTTTAATGATCTTCTCTCCCCTTACTGATGGGGATGTAGATGCCGAGGAACTTGGTCTACTTAATAGAGATTCGAGAAGGCGTAGAGGAAACACTGTTTTGAGTGTCCTCTTCGTGAATATTCTCTTGAACCTAAAATAAATGAGAATCAACATTATTTCTTTATTACAGTTTCCGAAGAAGAATGGCTCTTAGCTGCAAAGGAGTTTGAGTCTTAATGGCAATTTTATAATTGTGTTGGTGCTATCGACGGCAAACACATACAAATAAAAAAACCTGCAAACAGTGGTTCATATTACTACAACTACAAAGGAACCTTTAGTGTTGTCCTAATGGCAATTGTCAACGCAAATTACGAATTTACAATGGTACACTGTGGAATCAATAGTACAGTATCAGATGGTGGGGTTTTAAATCAAACCACGTTTTACGAAAAGCTAATAAATAATAAATTAAGGTTACCTGATCCTACAGAACCCTTCGGAAATAATTTATTGTTGCCATATACATTTGTCGGAGATCAAGTTTTCCCTTTAACAGACAATTTACTGAAACCTTATCCAGATAAAAGTTTGACAAAAAATCTTTAACTACCGACTAAGCCGAGCACGCAGAGTATCGGAAAATGCATTTGGTATCATGGCCTTACCATTCAGGATTTTTTACTCCATAATCATCATAAATATACAGCATGTGGATGCGTTAGTACTAGCTTGTTGTGCATTACACAACTTTTTAAGACGAAAAGTCTCAAACCGATATATACCGCCCTTGTATGAAGACAGTGAAACTATAAGTACAGGAGAAATAACACCTCGCCAGTGAAGACCTGTAGGAGAACTTATACCTCTTCAACGAACGGCGCGTGCTTCAAATCTTTCTTCTAGATAAATACACGATAATTTTAATAAACTACTCTAATAATACAGGTGCAACCGATTTTCAGGAGAGGATGGTATTTCAAAATTAATAACTTTTTGTTTTTAAATGTATTAAATTGCAGTAAAATAATAAATTACTTACCCTTACCTCCGTGTTATTACTCTCATCTTCACTACTTATATTTCCCATTTCTTTTCTTGGGATTTCTGTGGCGGAAATAAAACTTAACAACTTAAAATACCAAAGGCTTGGTACATAAACATTATCAGTTTCAGGACCTGAAGACTTGGAATTTTTTACTTTTTTTCAGCTCTCTTTTAAAAGCGCGGCGCATATTATGTATTTTTTTCGATTTATTTCTTTCTATTTTCCCACAAGTTTGTCCATGGTGGCATTTTTTAGGTTTCTATCCATGTACGTTTTTGCTTTGACGTCCCATAAACATGACTAATTTCTATATTGTTCTATAAATTCTTCCCAAAATGCTTTTCTCGTCTTCATCTTGCCAATTAACAAAACCGGCTAATCTCACGAAAACTACCCAGCAGCACACACACCTTGATACCTAACGTGTTTCGCCTCGAGGCAAGTATCGGTCTCCCTCCTGTGGCGGACTTATCGAGACGGATTCACACGATACAAAACTTAATCGATTCAACAAAATGGCAAATAAAAAAAAGG